>CM074721.1:23597458-24124958 GCA_037306005.1 Rhinophrynus dorsalis | reverse complement strand
AGCCAACTGGACAAAGGAAAAGATTAATGTGACTGGTCAGTGCTGATCTGAATGCACCAATGACCAGTGTTAATTGACAAATGTAAAGTAAGGAGATCTGAGAGGATGATGTGACTGGAAGGGAGAGGTGATAGGATGTGGCAAAAGGCCTTGTTCTTTGGAGGGTGAAACATGTAGGGCTCAGTGAAACTCCGTGCATTCACTTTAACAGTAGGGGTCGTCCCTCCTTTCAAAAAGAATGGCATGTGGAAACTCAATGCATAGATTTTGCCAGGAGTGGGCAGGGGGTGACATTTGCTGCACCCTCTCAGTCCTCCTTACTCGTGTTTGTCAAGTAACATTGGTCATTGGTGCAGTCACATTAATAGTTTTGTTCGTCCAGTTGACTATTTAAATGCATTACGAATCTCCTGTGCCAGGAAACAGTGGATGGGACTGGGGGCGGGGTCATGTGAGGAATGGGGGTGTGGTCATGGGTGGGGCTAAGGACACCTAGACTGCCTAGCCTAGGGGTGTCTGAAATGTAAATCCAGCTCAGAGCACAGTAATGGACAGAAACTGCATTGTAAACGTTACTGATCTTTCAAGACTCATTATATTCCAATATGTTGTAAATACCCAACATCTGCTTGATAAGGGTTAATACTTTGCTCAGTTTCTGCTCTCTGTGATAGTTCAAGAGTTAACCTACAAATTAACCACTTTAACCGGAAGGGGTTAAAGAATGGTTTACTGGAGTCTTAAATAGTTAAACCACTTTGTTTAATAAATGGCAAGTTAAGAGAACAGTTCTGTTTGGTCACATGACATGACATTGAAATGACCTTTGTGTGTGCAAAAAATCTGGTCCAACTACTTTGCCTCGGGCACTGGGAGAGGGAGATTGGCTGACCAGAGCAGTTTGAAATAAATGTTTATCTTTATCTGTAACAATCTGGTTTTCCCCTTAAGGTGTATGTGTGTGTGTGCGATCATTACACTGCAGTCACGTCTATGAAACCATATCAGCCTCCAATTTACAGCCAAAACACAGGAATATTAACCATTAAGCACCGGTGACATGCCAGGACTGTTGCCATTGTCCATGCTGCAAGGACCAGTGATGGTCCTGGCACGTCACGGCATTGGTGATCACAGTGTTCCTGCGGGAACGCTGTGATCACTTGACAAGTCTGAAACTGACTGCTCAACGGCTGATCTTTCGAGGAGCCAGCTCTCCAAATGACGCTATGCGGTCCTTAAGGATAATCCTACCTCAGGACCCCTGGATGTTAAGGGGTTAAACTTTTGAGTGGCAGAGGGGTGGTCAATGCATTATGAAGTACTCAGGGGGTTCATTAATACCCCATAAGTAATAAAAAAAAAAAAAAAAAAAAAGAACAGTTAACCCTTTGAGTGCCAGAGGGGTAAAGCAATGCGCTGCGTATCCCTCTGACATTCAAAGGGTTAAATCACATCTGTATAATATAAATTGTTAGGCTGCGAATCTCACCGTGGGCGCAACACACTAATGCACAGTAGAGACTGCCCGAACACGCTGATCTAGGGTTACCACCTTTTCTTCAAAAAAATACCGGCCTTGGCATTCCCTCCATAGACTTAACATTGGAAAGAAACCAATTTTTTACCGGCCTGCCGGTAAAATACCATCTGGGTGGCAACCCTACGCTGATCTGGAGCGGGGCGTTCCAAACGGCCTACCGCCTGTCTCTGCTCCAGGCTCTGATGGCAGCAGCCGAGGTCGCTGGGTGGCTCTGTAGCCCGTGTATATGGGCTTTCATACTAGTGAGACAATAAACCTTTGACTGCCATGGGATGGGCAATGCATTGTGAAGCATTCAAGGGGTTAATTAATACCCCATAAGTAATTAAAAAAGAACAGTTAAATGTCAAATAATATGAGACAATAAAATCCCCAAAAGTGGAACGGTCTCTCTAAATAAAGTGCTTATAGGCAGGCTGTAATTAGTGAGTTTACTTCATATCCATTACTGTTTTTTTATTCTTGAAATTGTTATTTAGATATTTAGATGTAAATCTCTTCCTTGTGACATCATCATACCCGGGAACTCTCCGGTTTTGCCATGGAGACTCCGGATTTCACAGTGAATTACCAGGTCTCCAGTGCAGTCGCTCAATCTCCGGGTGTGCAGAGTTTCAGTAGAAACTCTGCCCACTTGTTCTCCATCCCACCCCGGTTCCTCCCACTCCCCACCCTCTTACCTTCCGTCAACATATATTCTGCCCTTTTTTTGTCCCGCTCCTTCACGACTAATCCTCACCCCTTTTATGACACAAATCGCGTCATTTCCCTCCCCGATTGGCGCTGGCAGGGCTACCCCTTGCTGTCAAGGTATGGACATCACCCAGCTTGTCCGTGCTGTACAAGGTGTACCATACAGCTTAACTGTCCCTCCTCTAAGCTCTTGAATCCAGCCCTCCTAAAAAGAGAGACATCAGGGTGGGAAAGAGGGACAGAGGGCTTTGGGTCTGAAAGAGAGACTGTCCCTCCTAATGAGGAACACTTGGGAGGTATGGAGCCCTACTATTGCCTAAAGAGGGACATGTGGGAGGTGTGCATATGTCCTGGGGCCAGTCTTGCCATCAGACATCTCTCTCGGGTAGATGTGTTGGGGATTGTGTGTAGGTATAAGATAATAGCTAATAGCACATGGCGGTTGTTGGGGTAGAATAATGGGACACGGGTGGGAGTTGGGGAAAAGTTGGCTGGTATTGCATTTTTTCCAGGGCTGTTTTTTATCCCCATTCCAACCTTACCTGAAAACAATGGCTGTTCTCCCAAGAAAAAGAGAAGAAACAAATCTATATAATATAATAAAGGCCTGTTAACGCGTTTCACGGGCTCAGTTGCTGCTTTGCCAAAGCTACAAGCCAAACAAGAAACAAATTGTTTCTTGTCTTTTTCTTTGGAGAGCAGCCGTTGTTTCCAGGACGCAGACGCAGACGCATGCGAGCTCTGCCAGCGTTACTTGTATTCGTCCCTCTCTGACCACCTGTAAATGTGAGTACAATTCCTATTTTGTTTCTTTCACAAGTGCAATATTAGCAACACAGCACCACCACTGGGTGTCCTCCCTTTGTCTTTTGTATGAAGCTTTTGCAATGCGTTGTAGACCTTTCAAGCATTCAGGGGGTTAAAAGTCCACAAGGCCGAATTTCCCAATAGACAGAGTGGGCAACTGATTAGAACTCCAAATTCTGAGGGGCGGTGCCACAGCTGTACTGGCCACACCCACATTCTGAAATGGGGGTGTGGCCAGAACAATCTCAATGTCCCTGTACCAGTTTTGCAACCCTTTGAGGGTATATTATTTAACCCTTTGGATGTTAGAGAGATCTCCAGCGCATTGTAGAGAAAACAAGGGGTTAAAGCTTTTTTTCGTTCTTGTTTGTTAATGGCCAAGGGTATTTTCTGTGGCAGGAAACACTGGATGGGACTGGTGGGTGGGGACATCTGAGATGTGGGGGTGTGGCCATGGGTGGAGCTACGGATGCCTATATCTCCTTGCCTAGGGGACAACCATGATAAATCCAACACTGAAAGACACATTTAAAGGGATAGTAATGTCTAAAATAAACTAGATAGCCAAGTCTTCTTTATAATAAATGTCATTTTTTTTACATTTTTACCTATTCTCTGTACTGCATTTGGTTTGCTGCAAAACTACTCCACTTTTGCATTGTATTTCATCTTCCCTGTGATATAACTGCCTCTAGATGGAGCTTACACACTGGGGGGGGGGTCTAACAGCACAGCGAGTGATACGTTTGGCCTCACACATAACTAATTTGCATACTGTGCAGGAAATTAGCATAAAGGTCCACTCCGTGCCACCAAACATAAAAAGTTAATATCTCAAAAACTATTTATTTTACAGAGAAATGGTCTGCACAACATATAGGCAGACTTTAACTCTTTGAGTTCCAGAGAGGTATCCAATGTGTACCTCTCTGGCACTCAAAGGATTTCTACTTTATAAAACTCCCTTAAAGGGATAGTAATGTGTCACAATAAAAGCAGCTCAGATTAATCTTCATAGTATTTGGGCCTTGGAGAGTGTTATTTCAGTACTGTCAGAGTTGTAGTTCAAGAGGAATTGAATGATAAAGTATCCCCCTCCCTCCCCTTTTACTGATCTAACACTGCTCACCTCAGAGCAGCAAGACTGTCCAGATGGATCACAGAGAGGGACAATCTTCATTGGTCATAAGGAAAAACCTGAAAAAACTGTCAAGGGGTCAGGGTTTTCCTTATGACCACAGTAAGAAGATTGTCCCTTGCTGTGACCTGTCCGGTCAAGAGACCAGATTCCACATCTGAGGGGAGGTGGCTTACACTAGGTAAAAGGGATGGGAGGGGGATACTTTATCATTCAATTACTCTTGTACTACAACTGTGACAGTATTGAAATAACACTCTCCATGGCCCAAATACTATGAAGATTAATTGGAGCTGCTGTTCTTTTGATACATTACTATCCCTTTAAATCTGAAAAGGGATCTCCAGCTTACTAAACATAAACATGCAAATATCTGGTAAAACTGTTCTCTTTCTATTAGACTTTTACATTAACTTCAGATTACTGCAGCTCCTCATTAAACGTTACTTAGTGTGACCATTAACAGAACGCAGAGTCAACAGCAGGAATTGGCATGCGTCTCCACATACAAAGGGCAAACATAATTTAGAAATAAAAAAGATACATGAATTAACCCCAGTCTCTTAATAGTTAAAATGTCCCCCCCCAAAAAATAATTAGTCATACAGACATAAGCATAGAAATAGTAGTATTATACATCATAAGTCCAGCATTATTAAAGGGATAGCAATACTTCATTTTAACTTTATTTTATGTTGTAGGCATTAAAAAAACATGAAGAACGATATAAGTCTTATCTCTCAAACCTTTATGGTTTAAGAGATATTCACAAGCAAAGTTTCCCCTCCCGCCCCTTTTACCTAGTGTAAGTCATCTCTTCTCAGATGTGGAATCCAGTCCATAGACCAGACAGATAACAGCAGGGGACAATCTTCTTCCTATGAGAACAATGAAAGCCCTGCCCCCCTTGACAAGTTTTTCAGGTTTTCCCTTATCTTAATTGAAGATTGTCCTTCTCTGCAATCTACCTGGGCACCTCCCTTCTGCTCTGGCTGAACAAGGGGGGGATACTTTGCTTGTGAAAATCTCTTAAACCATAAAGGTTTGAGAAATAAGACTTATATAATTCTTCATGTTTTTTTAATGCCTACAAAATAAAATAAAGATAAAACGAAGTATTACTATCCCTTTAAGAAATCCTACTTGATCGAGACAAACAGGCAGGCATCAGTGCAGACATCTTGCCTTAGGACATCTGCACTCCAGCGATGTCCATCCCAGTCTCCTCTAGGAGGCGCTGCATTGTACCTTAAGGTAACAGGAAGGGACCAACAGCGCAGGAACACAGATGCCTCTAAAGCAGGAAGCCTGCCGTCAGTCTCAGATGAAGTAGGATTTCTTAATAACGCTGTACTAATGCTGGAAAATACTACTATTTCTAAGCTTATTGCTATATGTATAATTATTGGTGAGGGGGACTTTATTTGGGATGATAGTTCTGCTTTAATCAATAATGTCTGACAGTAGCAGCATAATAGACCTACACCCATCAGTGGGCTGTAGCTCTCCAGAGCTGGTGCTGTAACCTCCAGAGAGAAGACAGATTATTCCTATTGGCTGAGGCTGAATGTGAGGCTGAACGTGCTCAGGACCAGATTCTCATCACTGGCTCCCCTAGGCAATGCATTCTAGGTGCGCTTTGCTTCATCCATGGCCACACCCCATTTCTCAAATAACCACTCCCCAGTCCCATCCACTATTTCCTGGTGCAGAGAATACCCTTGGCTAATAACAAGCAAAGCCAAAAGAAAACATTTAACCCCTTGGTTGCTAGAGATATCGCCAATGTGTTGCTCCGCAATGCAGTGGAGATCTCTCTTGCATTCAACGGGTTAAATAATAGCCTACTTCTGCTCCTTCCCCACCTGTTCCTCCTACTCCCTGCCCACTTCTCCTCCTTATCACCCTATTCCTTCAGTTTCCCATCTTATCCTCCCTCCCACCCTATTCCTCCCACTTCCCTCCCACTTCTCCTCCTTCCCACCCTATTACTCTCTTCTCCTCCTTCCCTGTTCCTCCCACTTCCCTCCCACTTCTCCTCCTTCCCACCCTATTACTCTCTTCTCCTCCTTCCCTGTTCCTCCCACTTCCCTCCCACTTCTCCTCCGTCCTTCCCTGCTCCTCCCACTTCCCTCCCACTTCTCCTCCTTCCCACCCTATTACTCTCTTCTCCTCCTTCCCTGTTCCTCCCACTTCCCTCCCACTTCTCCTCCATCCCTCCCTGCTCCTCCCACTTCCCTCCCACTTGTCCTCCTTCCCACCCTATTACTCTCTTCTCCTCCTTATCACCATGTTCCTCCCACTTCCTACCCACTTCTCCTCCTTCAAACCCTGTTCCTCCCACTTCCTGCCCACTTCTCCTTCCCACCCTACTCTTCCCACTTCCTGCCCACTTCTCCTCCTTCTCACCCTTCTCCGCCCACTTCCCACCCACTTTTCCTCCTTCAAACCATGCTCCCATACTTCCCAACATTTCAAATTGCCAAAAAGGGACACTTGTGTTTTAGTGGGTATTGCTGGGGGTGTGGTTGGTGGGCAGGGCATTACTGAGAATTTTTAGGCTATTTCATGACCTATTGAGACCTTCTTGTGTAACCTAATAAATGACTTCTAACAAGACCAAATAATTTTATTTACACAGACTAATTTATACTATCGTTTAAACAAACATTAATGTGAGTTTTATTGCTGTAGAGCAATGTGATACATTTATATACACACCACACAGTCTGATCTCCTAAAAAAGAGGGACATCGGGGTGGGAAAGAGGGACAGAGGGATTTGGGTCTAAAAGAGGGACTATCCCTCCTAAAGAGGGACACTTGGGAGGTATGTGCTCCTCCCACTTCCTGCCCACTTCTCCTCCTTCCCACCCTGTTCCTTCCACTTCCCACCCACTTCTTCTCCTTCAAACCCTGTTCCTCCCACTTCCCTCTCACTTCTCCTTCCCACCCTACTCTGCCCACTTCCTGCCCACTTTTCCTCCTTCCCACCCTGCTCCTCCCATTTCCCACCCACTTCTCCTCCTTCCCCACCATGTTCTGCCCTCTCTCTGCCAACTTCTCCTTCTCACCCTGCTCCGGCCACTTCCTGCCCACTTCTCCTCCTTCTCACCCTTCTCCGCCTACTTCATAGCAGGGCAGCAGGAGATTTGAGTTGGCTGGCTAGAGGAGTCTCTTCAGCAGAGCCAAAATAGCGATATTTAAAAAGAAATACTTCAATAGAACGGTCTACAAAGTTTGCTTGCAATCCAGGCACATTTTGTAGACCGTCCCAATGAAGTAATTCTTGTGAAATAACGTGATTTCGGCTCTGCTGCAGAGCTGCCGGCTGGTCCCAGGACCGGGGTCTCCAACTGTCAGCACAGCACTGACGTCAGGAGAAAGGGAAGGAGAGGGGAACTTTAGCGGAGAATATCTCTCAAACCGTAAAGGTTTGAGAGATGGCACATTCTCCAAATACTTTGTTTTTGTAACCTTTACAATATTAATTAAAGTCATAAACGGGGATTACTGACCCTTTAAAATAGCGCATTGTGTTAAATTTATTATAAAGAAAACTCAGCAATCTAGTTTATTGCTAACATTACTATCCCTTTAACACCAAAATGTTACTGAACTGTGGATTTCTTTAACCATTTGAGTGCCAGAGGGGGTACTCGACGCATTGCAGAACAATGCGTTGCGTACCTCTCTGGCATTCAAAGGGTTAGCAAATGTTTGGGGGTTTTTTAGCAAATGCATTTAAAAAATGTGGGCATAGCTAAACCATCCAATGTTTTGTTTTTTTTTTGTGAGGATTAGCAACTGAGCTTAATTTAGCAAATCATTTGGCAGTCATCTCCATACATCTGGCTAACCGTGCTGTTAATTTAGGTTCATGTGCTATTCCACATCAAGGAGTGAGTATGTTCTCTGCATCAAAATATGAGCAATTGCTAATGACACATACATTTTTGTCTTTCAAAAAGTTGCCTCATAATGAGGTTATAGAGAGGAGGTTATATGCCCAGTGTGATAAACTTTTCAGTTCATATGTTATTCTCTGGAGGCTGGGCACTAAGATGTCTTAAGGTGGAAAGATGTTAGTGCACAGAATCCATCATCGAATAACATAGGAACTGGAGAGTTTATCACACTGGAGAAGTTGTCTCCTCTTTATCATACATTAGTTTATCTCCCCCTGTAGTCTATAACTAAATCTCTCTTATAGAATAACATAGGAACTGGAGAGTTTATCTCACTGGAGAAGTGATCTCTTCTTTATCACACCTTAGTACATCTCCCCTGTAGTCTATAACTAAAGCTCTCCCATAGAATAACATAGGAACTGGAAAGTTTATCTCAATGCAGAAGTTATCTCCTCTTTATCACACCTTAATACATATCCCCTGTAGTCTATAACTAAAGCTCTCTCATAGAATAACATAGGAACTGTAGAGTTTATCACACTGGAGAGGTTATCTCTAGTGATGAGCGAGCATGCTCGGCCGAAGCTCGGTTCGGCTCGAGCATCGCTCTGCTCGGCACATGGCGGTACTCGTACGAGTACCGCATGTGCTCGCCCGCCATGTTCGGGTCTCCTCCCCGCACGTTTCGCGGCTGCTGTGCAGCCAATAAACGTGCGGGGAGGCTCTGACATCAGTGTAATGCCAGCAGCCATGTTGGCTGCTGGCATTACACTGATTGGCTGGCCAGAACCCGTGATCGGGTGCTGTATAGCACCCAACGCGCGAGTTCGGCTCATTCTTAGCCAGGGAGAGATGCGCTCAGGCAGGGAAAGTCAGTGTAGGGAGAATAAAATTGTTGGAACTCTTTCAAGACCCAAAAGTCCTTTTTAGGACTGTTGTGTGTGGGGGCAGCATTTATATTTTGTTTGGGGGGGCACAATTTCCTTTTTTTTTGTGGGGGGGATATTAGTAAGGTGACATATAATACTAGATGCACAGGAAGTCAGTGTAGGGAGAATAAAATTGTTGAAACTCTTTCAAGACCCAAAAGTCCTTTTTAGGACTGTTGTGTGTGGGGGCAGCATTTAATTTTTTTTGGGGGTGGCAGAATTTCATTTTTTTGTGGGGGGGGGGACATGTTCTAAGGTGACATTGTACTAGGTGCACAGGGACAAATATTTCACAGTGCAGTGACAAGCTGACATATTCTGTTAGGTGCACAGGGCCAATTATTTTACAACGCAGCTACAAAAAGGGCCATTTTAAACGTGTGCCTAGCCATAGATTATTGTCACATTCTGTTTAGTGTGCAAATTCACAAATTAACGTCACATATTCCGTTCACTGTGCCTAGCCGCAGATTAGCGTCACATTCTGTTTCGTGTGCCTAGCCGCAGATTAGCGTCACATATTGTTTAGTGTGCCTAGCCGCAGATTAGCGTCACATATTGTTTAGTGTGCAAATTCACAAATTAACGTCACATATTGTTTAGTGTGCAAATTCACAAATTAACGTCACATATTCCGTTCACTGTGCCTAGCCGCAGATTAGCGTCACATTCTGTTTCGTGTGCCTAGCCGCAGATTAGCGTCACATTCTGTTTCGTGTGCCTAGCCGCAGATTAGCGTCACATATTGTTTAGTGTGCCTAGCCGCAGATTAACGTCACATATTGTTTAGTGTGCCTAGCCGCAGATTAGCGTCACATTCTGTTTCGTGTGCCTAGCCGCAGATTAGCGTCACATATTGTTTAGTGTGCCTAGCCGCAGATTAGCGTCACATATTGTTTAGTGTGCAAATTCACAAATTAACGTCACATATTGTTTAGTGTGCAAATTCACAAATTAACGTCACATATTCCGTTCACTGTGCCTAGCCGCAGATTAGCGTCACATTCTGTTTCGTGTGCCTAGCCGCAGATTAGCGTCACATTCTGTTTCGTGTGCCTAGCCGCAGATTAGCGTCACATATTGTTTAGTGTGCCTAGCCGCAGATTAACGTCACATATTGTTTAGTGTGCCTAGCCGCAGATTAACGTCACATATTGTTTAGTGTGCCTAGCCGCAGATTAGCGTCACATATTGTTTAGTGTGCCTAGCCGCAGATTAGCGTCACATTCTGTTTCGTGTGCCTAGCCGCAGATTACCGGCATATATTCCGTTTAATATGAAGAAGGCGGGTAAAAAGGGACGGGGAAGTGGACGTGATCCTGATAGTTCAAGTAAATATACAGCAAATACTGTTTGGTAACAATTTTTCGCCTAAAATCGTTTTTATCTTCCTTTTTGTGTGTTTTACAGTCAGTCTGTAAAAATGGCGTACTACGGGCGAAACATCGTTCCCAGCAGCGACGTTGGAGTCCAAGATGCATCCAGACATCCTCCTTATGCCGTCCCTGAACCATTTCTGTAGTGTTTCCATCATTTTCTGACCTTTTCCTATGAACCAGGCACCCTCCCCTCATCAGAGCAGGGGGTGCCTGGTGTAATGCTCGAGTCCTCCCATTGACTTCAATGGGGCTCGGGTGCTCGGCCGAGCACTCGAGCCTCCAGGGGCGCTCGGCCAGAGCACCCGAACACCCGAGCATTGGGGTGCTCGATCATCACTAGTTATCTCCTCTTTATCACACCTTAGTACATCTCTCCTGTAGTCTATAACTAAAGCTCTCCCATAGAATAACATAGGAACTGTAGAGTTTATCACACTGGAGAGGTTATCTCCTCTTTATCACACCTTGGTGTACCTCCCCCTGTAGTATATAACTAAAGCTCTCCCATTGAATAACATAGGAACTGGAGAGTTTATCTCACTGGAGAGGTTATCTCCTCTTTATTACACCTTAGTACATCTCCCCCTGTAGTCTATAACTAAAGATCTCCCATAGAATAACATAGGAACTGGAGAGTTTATCTCACTGGAGAAGTTATCTCCTCTTTATCACACCTTAGTACATCTCCCCCTGCAGAGTGTAACTAAAGTTCTCCCATAGAATAACATAGGAACTGGAGAGTTTATCTCACTGGTGAAGTTATCTCCTTTTTATTACACCTTAGTACATCTTCCCCTGTAGTCTATAACTAAAGATCTCCAATATAATAACATAGGAACTGGAGAGTTTATCTCAGTGGAGAAGTTATCTCCTCTTTATCACACCTTAGTACATCTCCCCTGTAGTCTATAACTAAATCTCTCCCATAGAATAACATAGGAACTGGAGAGTTTATCACACTGGAGAAGTTATCTCCTCTTTATCACACCTTAGTATATCTCCCCTGTAGTCTATAACTAAATCTCTTCCATAGAATAACATAGGAACTGGAGAGTTTATCTCACTGGAGAAGTTATCTCCTCTTTATCACTCCTTAGTACGTCTCCCCTGTAGTCTATAACTAAATCTTTCCCATAGAATAACATAGGAACTGGAGAGTTTATCACACTGGAGAAGTTGTCTCCTCTTTATCACACCTTAGTACGTCTCCCCTGTAGTCTATAACTAAAGATCTCCCATAGAATAACATAGGAACTGGAGAGTTTATCTCACTGGAGAAGTTATCTTCTCTTTATCACACCTTAGTACGTCTCCCCTGTAGTCTATAACTAAATCTCTCCCATAGAATAACATAGGGACTGGAGAGTTTATCTCAGTGCAGAAGTCATCTCCTCTTAATCACACCTTAGTACATCTCCCCCTGTAGTCTATAACTAAATCTCTCCCATAGAATAACATAGGAACTGGAGAGTTTATCTCACTGGAGAAGTCATCTCCTCTTTATCACACCTTAGTACATCTCCCCTGTAGTCTATAACTAAATATCTCCCATAGAATAACATAGGAACTGGAGAGTTTATCTCACTGGAGAAGTTATTTCCTCTTTATCACACCTTAGTACAACTCCCCTGTAGTCTATAACTAAAGATCTCCCATATAATAACATAGGAACTGGAGAGTTTATCTCACTGGAGAAGTTATCTCCTCTTTATCACACCTTAGTACAGCTCCCCTGTAGTCTACAACTAAAGATCTCCCATAGAATAACATAGGAACTGGAGAGTTTATCTCACTGGGGAAGTTATCTCCTCTTTATCACACCTTAGTACATCTCCCCTGTAGTCTATAACTAAAGATCTCCCATATAATAACATAGGGACTGGAGAGTTCATCTAAATGGACAAGTTATCTCCTCTCTATCACTTCTTTATCATTAGTGTATAACACCCCCCCCCCACACACACACACACACATTTGTGCACTGTCATGTTAAGAGAATTCTAATTTACTTTAAAAAGAATTTCAATCTGTCTATATATTGTACTAGCCATTTGTTGTGTAATACAAATAGTTTTTAAGAACTTAACCCCTTAATGACCAGATGACCTGGTGTACCCTTAAGGTATGACATGCCAGGACCGTCACCAGTCCTTAAAGGAGCAGTGAACTTATTTATGAAAAAATATATATTGTATGGATTTTCTTATTGAGTAAAATAAGAGTACTCCCACTGCAGAGGAATTTATATTTACAGAGTTATTATGGTTTAAACCCATGTTTTTTTACATTAGCAATGACCTCTAGTGGTCAAATTCTAATTAGTTTTCCTGTTAGATTCTAATGGAGAGGAAAGTCAGAAAAGTCAGACATACAGTTCTCCATAGAACAGTGGTTCTCAACTCCGGTCCTCAGGACCCACTAACAGGCCAGGACTTAGGGATTTCTCTGCTAGAGCACAGGTGTGGTGATCAGAGGCTCATTCACATTGATTAACTCACCTATGCTCTAACAAGGAAATCATCAAATCCTGGTCTGTTAGTGGGTCCTGAGGACAGGAGTTGAGAAACACTGCCATAGAATGTGATAGAAACTGCTGAGTCACTTCCTGTAAGTTAGAACTATCAGGAAGTAAACACAGTAAATTCACTTCCTGTCAGTTAGAACTATCAGGAAGTAAACTCAGTAAATTCACTTCCTGTCAGTTAGAACTATCAGGAAGTAAATACAGTAAATTCACTTCCTGTCAGTCAGAACTATCAGGAAGTAAACTCAGTAAATTCACTTCCTGATTATTTAAACTGCTATAATTTTTGAATAAAACATCTGACAGTAATGGGAGTGACCTTGTTTTACTCAGCAGGAAAAGCTCTATAAAATCTGTGTTTTCATAAATAAAAGTTTACTGCTCCTTTAAGGTACAGACACTTGTGATGGTCCTGGCACATCTCTGGTCTTTAACGGATTAACAGTGCCACAGTCTGGCACCTTATTCTAATTAGTCTATGTACTGGGCCAATTTTAACACACACTGTACTGTGAATGAAAGTACAGCATTCTGTACCCCTCTGGCACTCAAAGGGTTATACACTGGGTTTAGTTCTAGTACACACAGAGTAATAAGATTTGTAAAGTGCCAAACTATATCATCAAAATGATAAAACTTCATTTCTCAGAATTATTTGTGTTATGGTTAGTACAATATAAAGGCAGATTTTATGTCTCTGTGAAACAAACTGAACCTGCACAAGAGTGACAAGTTCACGTTAGCCGTTTGAGTTGTAATAACTTTTTAATCAAGCATCTTCCGGTGGTTAGAATACCATTGTTTTGCTCGGCAGGAAAACACCTTCAATGTAACTTTATGTGTTTGTTCATTTTTTTTTTTTTTTTTATAATAAAAGATTACCACTTCTTTGATTGTATCCTCTTTTCATTCTGCATGTGAGTTGCTTAGCAGAGAACAAACTGATTGATAACACTACCCATCGCAGCCATGGAAACACATTGATTCCTATATCTGCATTCAGAGGAGAATGGCCAGATCGCTATCTGCAAGGCGTCTCTATTTTTCATTTTCTGTTTGCAATGCTGTTTGTTCCACCATTGCAGGTGTCTCCAAAACACAACTGCCGTTTCTGAATCCTTTATAAAGCTAATGGTCACGTATTGATTTTGCATTTACTTTATTTTATTTAATTACTGTGTATCTGCAACTTCCTACAGTTTACTTAAACAGATAGTATCTTGTAACATAGAAAAAATAGTTACATGGTTTATCCTCCTGAGTAAACCAAGGGCACTTACACTGCTGAGTGATATTTTATGTCAATGGACAGTAATACTTCGTTTTATCTTTATTATATTTTGTAGGCATTAAAAAAACATGGAGAACGATATAAGTCTTATCTCTCAAACCTTTATAGTTTGAGAGATATTCACAAGCAAAGTTTTCCCTCCTGCCCCTTTTACCTAGTGTAAGCCATCTCTTCTCAGATGTGGAATCCAGTCCATAGACCAGACAGATAACAGAAAGGGACAATCTTCTTCCTATGAGAACAATGAAAGGCCTGCCCCCCTTGACAAGTTTTTCAGGTTTTTCCCTTATCTTAATTGAAGATTGTCCCTCTCTGCAGTCTACCTGGGCACCTCCCTTCTGATCTGGCAGAACACTGTTACATCAGTAAAAGGGGCGGGAGGGGGATACTTTGTCATTGAATTCCTCTTGTACTACAACTCTGACAGAATTGAAATAACACTCTTCAAAGTCCAAATACTATGATGATTAATTAGAGCTGCTTTTATTATGAAATATTACTATCCCTTTAAAGCGGAACTTTCAGATAATACCAATTCGCCATGCATTAATTAAATGCATGGCAACTAGCTTGAAAATAGATGTCTTACCGTAAAAAAAATACTTGTGTCTAAAGGAATCCGTCCCGTTTCGGGACTGACGGGCAGGTTAGTGCAGTCTATGTGCCTGCGCCGTCAGTCCCTTCCGGTGACCATATGGTGCAAAGCAGTCTACTCTATGGAGACTGGGACTGATGGCGGATACGCACAGACAAGATGTCCGCTCTCTAGCCTCAGTTCTGGTCTGCAACTGGGACGGATTCCTTTAGACACACATATTTTTTTACAGTAAGACATCTATTTTCAAGCCAGTTGCCATGCATTTAATGAATGCATGGTGACTTGCTATTATCTGAAAGTACCGCTTTAAAAGTTATTAAGCTCAGACTCATGTTTTTTAGGTGACGAACCTCCATGGCCTGAAATTCTATAGTAGTACTGCTGTTACAATGAAGAATAGCTCACAGCGCTAACACCTTAGTATTCCAGCTGCTTCCAACCTATATATCACTAATATTGTACACTAATGTTTCATTACACCATTTTCTCACTTTCTTTATCTAAGGCCTTAACCCCTTAAGGACCGGCTGCGCGCGCACGGTGTGGTCACTTAAGGACCAGGGACCATTTTTTTCAGATTTCAGACTCCCCGAACTTCATGTAGCCAAGCAGGGAGCCCGGAATTCCATGACGATTCAGGACCGTCATGGGTCCTTAAGGGTATAACAACTCATGATGGTCCAGGACCGTCTTGGGTCCTTAAGGGGTTAAAGTCCTGTTTTGGCTTTCTACTCCCTGTCTGTTGGTAATTAATTATTCCCCATGTGGCTTGTAGGGGTGGGACATTTTTACCTATAAGAAGGACTAGTGAATACATACTCAGTGCAGACATACACTAGCGGGCAAAAGTTTTTGGACACCTCAATTTTTGCTACTTTTAATTATTGCCATATAACTTAACAAAAACATTAGAAAAACATGTCAACATTGGGTATTTCTAAAATCAAGACGAAAATTATTATTTATTTAGCCTGTTTTTTTTAGCGTTTGTAGATGTGTAACAGATTTTTAGTTCCGAAGTAAAAAAAAAAGTGCATTTGTTACATTTGTTTCATCATATTTTATAAATTGTTTTACAGGAAATTTGATGAAAATAATGGTATATATATAAAGCCCATCTTATCGCTAGAAAAACAGTATGTAGTATATGTGGGTACACTAAATGAGTAAGAGGAAAATTACAGCTAAACACAAACACAGTAGAAGTGTTAAAACAGCCATTGTCCTTCTGGACCAAGGCTGTAATGTAATGGAGATGTACTAGCAAGCACCAGGATATTATATTTATGTTTTATTTATGTTAATTTTATGTATTGATGTTTATATTTTATGTCATGGTTATTTGAGCTGTATTTGTTAATAAAGTAAAGTCAAATATGGTTATGTTAATAAATGCTGTGGCCTTTTCAACCCATATGGATAGCCTCTGGTGTATTTTTTTTGGGGGGGAGAGAAGGAGTTTTATTTGTGTTCTAGGTCGGGATGACTTGCCGGTGCCCTTTTCAAGAACTGAAGAAGTGATATCACTGGAGAAGTTACCTCCACTTTATCAGCTCTTTATCACACCTTAGTGCATCTCCCTCCATGAGTTGGATAACCCATCTGGCACTCAGAGTTAACTTACCATAAAATCTCAGGTATAATACGTACCTGTGTATAATCAGAGGTGTAACTAGAAGCCACCGGGCCCTGGTGCAAGAATTGCCATGGCCCCCCCCCCGACCATATTGGCCCCCTCAACTACATTGGCCACCTCCACATTGACCCTTCCACAATGCCCCTCATTCTCCACAGTGGCCCTTCATCTCCACAATGCCCCTCTTTCTCCATATTGCCCCTTCCACATTGCCCCTTCAACAATGCCCCCATCAAAATGCCCCTCATTCTCCACAATGCCCCTTCCACATTGCCCCTCTTTCTCCATATTGCCCCTTCCACATTGCCCCCATCTCCATATTGCCCCTCAATCTCCATAATGCCCCTTCCACAATGCCCCTCATTCTCCACAATGCCCCCATCACAATGCCCCTTCCACAGTGCCCCTCATTCTCCACAATGCCCCTACTGACTGCCCCCCTCCTCCTACCTTGAGTCGCTGGTGGTCTAGCAGTGAGTCAAGGTCCCGCGTGGATGTTAGTAATGCAGAGCGCTGGGAGATTATGTCATCTCCCAGCGCTCTGCATTACTTGAGCGCCGGCTCCCAGGAGATTACTTGTGCTGTGGGCGCGTGGCGATGGGGTCACAGGGGGCCGCCAGGCCCCTGAGAGTGACGGGCCCAGTCGCAGGTGCGAACCCTGCGACCCCTATTGTTACGCCACTGTGTATAATATGCGGGTGTATATTATGCCCAAGATTTTAGGGGAAAACAAGAATGCTTATGTATAATACGCACCCTTGTTTTTCCCTCTTAAGAAAAAAAAAATTAAGCCTTCCAGATCCCTTCCCTCCCTCCCCCGGAGCTATCCGCTGCTAAAATACCATTTAATTACATCAAAATTCAAGTCCTTGCATTTTCCACATTATCAGGCAACATATAACCCATGTCAATATTCCCTGCGGGCGGCATGTTTCCATTCGACGTCCGCTTCCTTCCGGCTATGGTATTGCCCTGTGCGGACCTTCAGATCCTCAAAGGGCATTACCATTGGCTGGAGCCGGTAGGCCCTGAAGGAAGCAGGCGGTGAATGGAAGCATGCCACCCGCAGGGAATATTGACATCTGTTATATGTTGCCTGCTAATGGGGAAAGTGCGGGGACTTGAACTTGGAAGTAAGTAAATAGTATTTTAGCAACAGATAGCGCCGGGAGAGGGAGGGAAGGGATCTGGCAGGCTTAAATATTTTTTTTTTATAAAAAACTCTCAGGTAAAATATGCACCACCCCACTTCACATAAGGTGAAGTGGGGTAAAATTGTGCGTATTATACCCGAGATTTTACGGTACTTGCATATGGACCTTAATGCGGAATGTAAGAAACGTTCAAATTGCTACTTACAGTGTACTTTTGATGGCAAAATGATTAACGGCAAAACGTTACTAAATTGCAAATTTGTTTTCAGAACTAGCGAAAGTTCGCTCTTTTCTTTGTGTGAATTTGTTTCAAAAAGTGGGCGTGGCTAAAATGTCCACCATTGTGTGAGAGCATGAGCAACTAGGCCTAACTCAGCAAAGGAATTAGTACACATTTTCGTACGTCTGGCTAATTTAGGCGGATTCACTAACGTTGTTATTAGTTTTGGGACACTCACTAAGTTTGGCGTTAGTTAAGAGCATGTGCTATTCAGCATCAATGTGGTAGTGTTTCTGGCCTCAAAACATGACCAATCGCAAATAGTGTATACATTTATGGCTGTCCAAAAATAGTGACTGCTCCACATTCTTGAATTCCGCACTTAGTTTTCTGGGAACACCAAACTTAGACATTCCCAGTTATTATCGCAGTTATGGTCCATACCTGGGACCCCTCCGGATCTGACCCATAATTACAAGGGGGGAGATTCACTAAGCGGTGATAAAGAGGTGATAAAGTGGAGATGACTTATCAAGTGATATCACTGCTCCAGTTCCTATGTTGTTCTATAGAGCCTATTCACTAATATTTATTCAGCTTTGGATATCTTAAAGGGATAGTAATACTTCGTTGTAACTTTATTTTATTTTGTAGGCATTAAAATAACATGAAGAATGATATAAGTCTTATCTCTCAAACCTTTATGGTTTAAGAGATATTCACAAGCAAAATATCCCCCCCCCCCGTTCAGCCAGATCAGAAGGGAGGTGCCCAGGTAGACTGCAGAGAGGGACAATCTTCAATTAAGATAAGGGAAAAACCTGAAAAACGTATCAAGGGGGGCAGGGATTTCATTGTTCTCATAGGAAGAAGATTGTCCCCTGCTGTTATCTGTCTGGTCTATGAACTGGATTCTACATCTGAGAAGAGATGGCTTACACTAGGTAAAAGGGGCGGGAGGGGAAACTTTGCTTGTGAATATCTCATAAACCATAAAGGTCTGAGAGATAAGACTTATATTGTTCTTCATGTTTTTTTAATGCCTACAAAATAAAATAAAGTTAAAACGAAGTATTACTATCCCTTTAATGAATAGGCTCCATGGAATAACATAGGAATTAGAGAAGTGATATCATAGTAAAATAGTAAATTAGTCCATCAAGTTCAACCTTTGCCTCATAACCTAGTGACATGAGAATTGTATAGCTATCCTGCTACCAAATAAGTCAGTCATTTATCAGACTTTCCTGATTTGCCTACTTATATTCGGTATAACCCTTCCTTTTGCAAGAAGTGTATCTTCTCTTAAATGTATCCATTGTATCTTCCATAACCACCTCCTTGGGGAAGGAATTCCACAATATGACAGACCTTATTGTAAAAAACCCTTCCTCTGCTGAAGTCTAAACCTCCTTTCCTCTAATCTTAAGGGGTGTCCCCTGGTCACCTGATCAGGCCTTGGAATAAATAGCTCACCGCAGAGATCCTGTGGTGAGAAGTCATCTCCGCTTTATCACTTCTTTATTACCGCTTAGTAAATCTCCCTCTAGGTGTCTGGGACAGAGGCTGATTCACAGGGCTCAGTGAGTTCCCTTATAATTGCCCACTTCAATGCCGGTTCCAGTCACCCTCCGCCTAGTTCTACCCACTGTCCACAAGGGTCATGGATTGGTTTAGTCCCCCACAGACATTCAGGGCCGGATTTGCCATAAGGAAGAGTAGGCATCTACAGGTGCACCCCACAGAGGGGTGCCTGTCATTGGAATCAATTATTTTTTTTATTTTATTTTTTTTAATATTTTCATTCACCCTACCGCTGCCTGCCTGCCTGTCGCCCGGTGAGATCCTGCTGTTGCTCCCTCGGTGGCTCTTTAGTAACTCAGAGCACTGGGAGATGACATCATATCCCAGCGCTCTGCATTCCTAAAGAGAAGACCACGCGGGAGCTCAAGCAGCTACAGTTCTGTGCAGAAGCAGGCACAGACTTTTCCTGCCGCTGGACCACCAGGGAGGTAGGAAACGGGGCAATGTGGGGCTGATAGTGCAAGTTGGAGATGATGGAGGTAATGTGAGTGCAAGTTGGAGCTGATGGGGGCAATGTGGAGATGATGTGGGTAATGTGAGGGCAAGTTGGAGCTGATGGGGGCAATGTGGAGATGATGTGGGTAATGTGAGGGCAAGTTGGAGCTGATGGGGGCAAGCTGGAGCAGATGGGGGCAATGTGGAGCTGATGGGGGTAATGTGAGGGCAAGTTGGAACTGATGGGGGCAAGTTGGAGCTGATGGGGGGGCAATGTGAGGGCAATATGGATATGGGGGTAACGTGGAGATTTGAAGCATTGCGGAGGTGTCCAGTGGAGATGGCCAATGGGGGGGGGCACTTCAGATTTCTTTGCCTACAGGCTCCTGAGATGTAAATCCGGCCCTGCAGACATTAATCTTTTTTTTAGGGTTTCAAGACCACAAATACCTCCCCCGAAGTCTCCGAAGCAATCAGTTATTTTATTTTATAGTAACAACAACCAGCAATGTTTCCTCAGTCGAACAAGAATGTTTATTTACAACTTGGTTGGTGATAAAATTATTTGAAAACTTCCAGTCCCGGTAGATGAAAAAGACATTTCTGATTGAAGACGATGATTTCTAATAAGAAGCATACATTTTGTGCATATAAATACAGGGACATTATTGCAGAGAAATGATGTGGGAAAGTGAATGTGCTGGGAGCTGTGTATCGAGAACACACACCATAGAATTATCTGCTTGGAATTTGTGCAGTTTATTAACCCTTTCAGTACAAAGAGGGTATGCAACTTACAGAGGCGCAACTAGAAGCCACAGGGCCCTGGTACAAAAATTGCCATGGCCCCCACCAGACAACATTTTCCCCCCCCATTGGCCACCTCCACTTTGCCCCCCATTGGCCATCTTCACATAGCCCCCATTGGTCATCTCCACATTGCCCTCATTGGACATCTCTACATTGCCTCCATTGGCCATCTCCAGATTGCCCCCAAGGTCCACCTCCACATTGTCTCCAGTCATTTGTACACCTCCACAATGCCCCTATTGACCCTCACTGTCCATCTCCTACCTCCCTGGTGGCCCAGTGGCATGGCAGGAGAGCTCTGCGCCTCCTCCTGCAGAGACCTGTATTAGCAGCTGGATCTCCCTCGCGGTCCTCTCTCCAGTAATGCAGATCGCTGGGAGATGATGTCATCTCCCAGCGCTCTGCATTATTAGAGTGCCGGAGACAGAGAGGGAGCTCAGCTGCTAAGAGAGGAAGAAGGCACAGACCTCAGCTTGTTGCGGGCGCCAGGGAAGGGGAGGGTTGCAGGGTGTGGCCGGGCTCCTGGAGTGACAGGCCCGGTCATAGTTGCTACTTCTGCAACCCCGATTGTTACTCCATTGGCAATGCATTGTTCCACAACGTGTTGTGTACCTCTCTAGCTCACATAGGGTTGCCACCTTTTCTTCAAAGAAATCCCGGCCATGGCATTCCCTCCATAGACTTAACATTGGACAGAAGCCAATTTTTTACCGGCCTGCCAGTAAAATACCTACTGGGTGGCAAACCTAAGATCACAGGGTTAATGAGGTTCCTTTCAAATTCCACTAGTGGAAACTGCACTAGCAGAGAGGTAATTACCTGTAAATGAATTAAAATATGTTGTTTTCACCTCTGGAATTAAGTCATTGGGTCTATTTGGGTGTTAAACTTACAGAGCAGAACTGGGTGACTTTTGTACCAGTGTCAGGCTTGTTGGCATTTTTCGTTAACTTGTTGGCCCAAATATTAAAGGGATAGTAATACATAATAAGTAAAAAAATATATGTTGTAGGGTTTATGCCCCTGAGTAAAACAAGGGAACTGTCACTGCTGAAAGGCGTTGTATTCAAAAGTTATTGCAGCCCAAACTTAAATTCTTAGGTGGCATGAAATTGTACAGTGGCACTTTTGCTACCCCCTAGCCTATGGACAGCTCTGGTCAGTTGACCATACATCTCCATAGGAGGATGTAGCAACAGCGCCACTGTACAATTTCAGGTCACTGTGCTACTGTATCATCTCTTCCACTATCTCTTTCTCTTTATTTCTCTCTGTATTGCGTTATCTTTCTTGTCTCTCTCTCTGTCCATTTTTGTCTCTGTCTCTCTGACTGTACCTCAGTCTATCTCTGTCTGTTTCTGTGCAGCTGTGTCTGTATCTCTGTCTGTTCCTCTTTGTCTGTATCTCTGTACATCTGTATCTCTGTCTGTACCTCTTTGTCTGTATCTCTGTCTGTACATCTGTATCTCTGTCTGTTTCTGTGTAGCCCTATCTGTATCTCTGTTTGTATCTTTTTGTCTGTAGCTCTGTCTGTACATCTCTATCTCTGTCTGTACATCTGTATCTCTCAGCCTGTTTCTATGTATCTCTCTCTGTATCTCTGTCTCTCTATATTTGTGTCTGTATCTCTGTCTGTAACCGTCTCTCTATCTATATCTCCATATCTCTGTCTTTATATATGAATCTCTCTATGTATATGTCTCTTTCTGTTGCTCTGTATCTCTGTCCTTACCTCTCTATCTCTCTGCCTGTATATCTCTGCATCTCTCTATCCGTAAATCTCTGTTCCCTCTATATTCATCTCTCTCACTGTCTGTTTGTCTGTATGTCTCGGTCTGTATCGCTCTTTCTGTATCTCTGTCTGTATCTCAGTAGCATAACTATAGGGGTCGCACCTGCGACCAGGCCCATCACTCCAGGGGCTCGGCCGCCCCCTGCGACCCTCGCGCCCACAATCTCCCTCCGGCTCTCTAGTAATGCAGACCGAGCGCTGGGAGATGACATCATCTAGTAATGCAGGGTGATGACATCATCTCCCAGCGCTCTGCATTACTAAGAGGACCGCGTGGGAGCTCCAGGAAAGTAGGAGATGGGGAGCATTGTGAAGGTTGAGGGGCATTGTAGAGGTGGTCAGTGTGGTCGAGGGGGGCCAATGTGTTGGGGGGGCCCGTGGTACTTCTTGCACCAGGGCCCGGAGGCTTCTAGTTACTCCTCTGCTGTATCTGTAACTTTCTGTTTTTCTAACTCTCTCAATCTCGCTTTCTTTGTCTGTACCTCAGTGTGCATCTCTATGTCTCTCTTTGTATCTGTGTATCTCTGTCTCTCTACTTGTCTCTGTATCTGTATATCTCTGTCTCTCCTCCATATCTCTCTCTGTATTTCTCCATCTCTCTATTTCTCCCTGCCTCTCTCTCTGTCTATACTCCCCTGTTTCTGTGCATCTCTCTCTCCCTGTCTCAGTTTGTCTGTATATCTCTCTCCTTCTCCCTGTCCCTCTATATATTTATCTGTCTCTCTTAGTGTTGAGCGAGCACCCCGATGCTCGGGTGTTCGGGTGCTCTGACCGAGCACCCCCTGAGGCTCGAGTGCTCGGCCGAGCACCCGAACCCCATTGCATTAAATGGGAGGACTCGAGCATTACACCAGGCACCCCCTGCTCTGATGAGGGGAGGGTGCCTGGTCAATGCCCCCCTTCATCTCCGCAATGTCCCCCTTCATCTCCGCAATGTCCCCCTTCATATGTCCCCCTTCATCTCCGCAATGTCCCCCTTCATATGTCCGCCTTCATCTCCGCAATGTCCCCCTTCATATGTCCCCCTTCATCTCCGCAATGTCCCCCTTCATATGTCCCCCTTCATCTCCGCAATGTCCCCCTTCATATGTCCGCCTTCATCTCCGCAATGTCCCCCTTCATATGTCCCCCTTCATCTCCGCAATGCCCCCTTCATCTCCGCAATGCCCCCTACCTCCAGTCCCTGGTGGTCCAGCGGAGCGTCTGCAAGATCTGTGCCTCCTCCGGCACAGATCCCTGCCACCCGAACATGGCGGGCGAGCACATGGCGGTACTCGTACGAGTACCGCCATGTGCCGAGCAGAGCGATGCTCGAGCCGATCCGAGCATCGGCCGAGCATGCTCGCTCAACACTAGTCTCTCTCCCTGTCTCTGTCAGTATCTATCTATCTATCTATCTATCTATCTATCTATCTATCTATCTACCTGTCTATCTCCATGTGCCTATCTGTATATATCTCTCTGTCTATCTCTGTGTGCCTCTCTGTCAGTATCTATCTCTGTATATCTCTGTGTGCCTCTCTGTCAGTATATCTCTCTGTATATCTCTGTGTGCCTCTCTGTCAGTATCTATCTCTGTATATCTCTGTGTGCCTCTCTGTCAGTATATCTCTCTGTATATCTCTGTGTGCCTCTCTCTCAGTATCTCTCTCTGTATATCTCTGTGTGCCTCTCTATCAGTATATCTCTCTATATATCTCTGTGTGCCTCTCTGTCAGTATATCTCTCTATATATCTATGTGTGCCTCTCTGTCAGTATCTATCTCTGTATATCTCTGTGTGCATCTCTGTCAGTATATCTCTCTGTATATCTATGTGTGCCTCTCTCTCAGTATCTCTCTCTGTATATCTCTGTGTGCCTCTCTATCAGTATATCTCTCTATATATCTCTGTGTGCCTCTCTGTCAGTATCTATCTCTGTATATCTCTGTGTGTCTCTCTATCAGTATATCTCTCTATATATCTCTGTGTGCCTCTCTATCAGTATCTCTCTCTGTATATCTCTGTGTGCCTCTCTCTCAGTATATCTCTCTATATATCTCTGTGTCCCTCTCTGTCAGTATCTATCTCTGTATATCTCTGTGTGCCTCTCTGTCAGTATATCTCTCTATATATCTCTGTGTGCCTCTCTCTCAGTATCTCTCTCTCTGTATATCTCTGTGTGCCTCTCTATCAGTATATCTCTCTATATATCTCTGTGTGCCTCTCTGTCAGTATCTATCTCTGTATATCTCTGTGTGTCTCTCTATCAGTATATCTCTCTGTATATCTCTGTGTGCCTCTCTATCGGTATATCTCTCTATATATCTCTGTGTGCCTCTCTCTCATTATATCTCTCTATATATCTCTGTGTGCCTCTCTGTCAGTATCTATCTCTGTATATCTCTGTGTGCCTCTCTATCAGTATATCTCTCTATATATCTCTGTGTGCCTCTCTGTCAGTATCTATCTCTGTATATCTCTGTGTGCCTCTCTGTCAGTATCTATCTCTGTATATCTCTGTGTGCCTTTCTATCAGTATATCTCTCTATATATCTCTGTGTGCCTCTCTGTCAGTATATCTCTCTATATATCTCTGTGTGCCTCTCTGTCAGTATCTATCTCTGTATATCTCTGTGTGCCTCTCTATCAGTATATCTCTCTATATATCTCTGTGTGCCTCTCTCTCAGTATATCTCTCTATATATCTCTGTGTGCCTCTCTGTCAGTATATCTCTCTATATATCTCTGTGTGCCTCTCTGTCAGTATCTATCTCTGTATATCTCTGTGTGCCTCTCTGTCAGTATCTATCTCTGTATATCTCTGTGTGCCTCTCTCTCAGTATATCTCTCTATATATCTCTGTGTGCCTCTCTCTCAGTATCTCTCTCTGTATATCTCTGTAGGCCTCTCTGTCAGTACCTCTCTTTGTATATATCTGTGCTCCTCTCTGTATATTTCTGTCTCTCTCATTCTCCCTCTGTCCCTCTTTCTGTTTCCCTCTGTCTCCCTCCCTGTCACTCTGTCAGTCTCTCTCTCTCGCTCTGTCTTTCTCCCTGAAGAAGAAGATACATTTAATTGAAGACAAATGAAAACACAACTGAAACGTGTCATTATTCTCACTATTAAACCTCAGAAAACATCTGTGGGAAACTGGTGCTTTTAATGGTGTCATCGGTGAGTGGAACCATTACAGCGATGTCTACATTGGCAGAGCCCCAAAATGGAAACTGTCCTAGTCAGTAAAATGAGTCTAATACAGGGGTAGCCAAACCTTACACCTCCAGATGTTGGGGATTACAGCTTCCATCGTCCCTGCTGGTTGGATGATGATGGGAGTTTTAGTCACCAACGGCTGGAAGGCCACTGGAGGTCCAGCAATTGACTAGCCCTAGTTTAATGCAAAGGAGAGGGAGAGAGACTTCTACAAGGAAGCAAAGCAGGGCATCTGCAGCAGGGAGACTGGTATGGTTTAAACTTTTGAGTACCAGAGCACAAAGCAATGCGTTGGATACCCCTCTTGCATTCAAAGGGTTAAAGAGCAAGTAATTTGGCATGGGCTGGACTTGATTTGGCATGGGCTGGACTTGATTTGGCATGGGCTGGACTTCATGGACGCATGTCTTTTTTCAGCCTTATCTACTATGTTACTTAATCCTTTGATTGCCAGAGGGGTATGCAACGCATTGCAAAGCAATGAGTTGTGTACCCCTGTGGCACTTAAAGGGTTAAAAAAACCATATATTATATATCTTTTACTTAGGAAGTAAAACAAGTAGAAGCCCACTGCAGGGGGATGCATCTTACCAGAGTTATTATAGTTTAATCTTAGTGTTTTTCTTTTTATTTGTGCCCTCTAGTGTCCCAAAAGCTTGCCTACAATTCACTTTGTGTTCAGACAGTTATTCTATTATATTCTACTGGAGAAGCGAGTCACCGACCGCGGCTCTCCACAGAAAATGATTGTAACAGATTCATCACATCCCGACAGTTTGAACAGTTATAATCCTTTTGAGCGCCAGAGGGATGTCAAATGCTATACCCCTATAGCACTCAATGGGTTAAATAAAACAAATCTCATAAGAGGCTGTGCCCTGTTTTACTTAAAAGTAAAGCCCTGTAACATATAGGTTAAAGGGGAACTATCACCCCGACTAAAGTCCACCCCACCTAATTAGGCATCTAGAGATAAGCTTAAAGGGGATCTATCACCCTCCTTTACAACTTTGTTTAAATCATTTTGTGATATATCGTATATAATGAAAATTGTATAGGGACTTCAAGGGTTTAGAGTAGGTACTTGCCACACTTGAGGTACCTTGGAGGGGTTGGCAAGCTTATCCCTTTTTTGGCCAAAAATGTAGACACTAAAGCTTCAAATTTATCAGTGTTATTATATATGCCTAATACAGGACACACTGTTTAAAAAGTAGCTTACGGCTCCTTTAAAGGGATAGTAATGTTTCATAATAAAAGCAGCTCTAATTAATAATCATAGTATTTGGGCTTTAGAGAGTGTTATTTCAATTCTGTCAGAGTTGTAGTTCAAGAGTAATTGAATGATAAAGTATCCCCTCCCGCCGCTTTTACTGATGTAACACTGCTCAGCCAGATCAGAAGGGAGGTGCCCAGGTAGACTGCAGAGAGGGACAATCTTCAATTAAGATAAGGGAAAAACCTGAAAAACTTGTCAAGGGGGGCAGGGCTTTCATTGTTCTCATAAGAAGAAGATTGTCCCCTGTTATCTGTCTGGTCTATGGACTGCATTCCACATCTGAGAAGAGATGGCTTACACTAGGTAAAAGGGGCGGGAGGGGAAACTTTGCTTGTGAATATCTCTCAAACCATAAAGGTTTGAGAGATAAGACTTATATTATTCTTCATGTTTTTTAATGCCTACAAAATAAAAAAAAAAGATAAAATGAAGTATTACTATCCCTTTAAGCTCAGTAACAATTGAATGCAGAGAGGCAGCCGCGACCCTGTGGATGTTAGAGATAATTACAATGCACTGAACACCTCTCTACTATTCAATGGGTTAAAATCCAGATTAACCCCTTAAGGCACGCGGCCGCACTTAAGGACCACAGAACTCTTTTCTTATGTAATTCAGGGGCTCCCACAAGTGGCGTGCAGCTGCGCAGGGAGCCCTGAAATCCATGACGGTCCCTAGCAATGTTATGGGGTCCTTATCGCATGTTGGACCCATGACGTTCCAGGACCATCATGGGTCCTTAAGGGGTTAAATCATTTGGAATGCCTGTTTATTACCATCAGGGCATATGGTTATCCCCACATTTCTCCACTTTTGACTTTAAAGGAGAAATAGCATCACTGAATAAGAACCACCCCCACCACTTATCTTGCTACAGCCAGAAATCCTAATGACCCCTATAAATGTTGTCATTGTGCCTTAGTTCAAGATTATAACATGTTCAATCAGTGCTAGATGTCATGTACATGGACGCGGATATGGCAGCTGCAGGTGTTTTTTTTTTTTAAAGTGCAGCATGCAGACTGCATAAGCCTTATTAAAGGGACAGTAATACTTAAAAATTACTATCCCCCATGTTGTAGCCACTAAAAAACTGAGTTAAATGAGACCAGCTGCATCTCTCAAACCTTTATGGTTTGAGAGATATCCACTTTCAAAGTTCTCCCTCCTCTGACGTCAGCGTTCTAGCGGACAGCAGGGGAATCCTCTCCTGGGATCAGCCGAAGGCTCTGCAGCACAGCCGAGATAGAGTTAATAAAAAAGAAATCCTTACTTAAAAGGCCTTCTACGTGTGCTTGCAAACCAAGCACGAGTAGAAGACATTTTTTAGTAAAGGTATTTGTTTTTTATTAACGTGATCTCCGCTCTGCTGCAGAGCCGCCCGCTGATCCCAGGAGAGGATTCCCTTGCTCTCAGCTAGAACGCTGACGTCAGAGGAGGGAGAACTTTGAAAGCGGATATCTCTCAAACCATAAAGGTTTGAGAGATGCAGCTGGTCTCATTTTTTAATGGCTACAACATGGGGGATAGTAATTTTTACGTATTACTGTCCCTTTAACTCTTTAAAGTCAGGATCAGTGTGCAACACTTTGATAAAGAATGGGTTTTATTCCTCTCTGACCAATAAAGGGGGAGTAAAAGGTTAATACAGAATCCTTTAAACTATTGGTGGAGCACAACCATCTATGAATCAGAGTTCCCATGGCTTAGAACTCACCCATTTTCTCTCCATTTGCCTGTCAGATTATGAAGATCTGCAGGGCTGGGTGCCATCAGCGTCTCAGTCGGGGTTTACAGTAAACGTTTGTCCTTTCCATCAAAGCCCACTGATGGCGGATTTGCAGACACTAGGCGTCTATGAAGTGGATATCAATCTTTCTTTTTTATATCTTTTTATTAAACGTTTAGATCTAAAGTATAAAACATAAAAAGAGAATTAGAGATGCAACACAGGGACTGCAACGTGTACAGATAACAGTGCCGCCATGAGATAGTGCACTCCGGCACTCAAAGGGTTAACCGTATAGTAGCACAATATATACAGTTGAGGTTTTTTCATGACCTACTTACATCTCTTTCTGTAACTAAAGAAATGACTTTGAGCAACACAAGTATTTTATTTACACAGACTAATTTATAAACACATATACTGACGTTTATTCAAACATTAATGCATACCTCCCAAGTGTCCCTCTTTGAGACCCAAATCCCTCTGTCTCTCTTTCCCACCCTGGTGTCCCTGTGTTTAGGAGATCAGACTGTGTGGTGTGTATATAAGTATATCACATTGATCCATAGCAATAAAACTCACATTAATGTTTATGTGAACATCAGTATAGTTGTTTACAAATTAATCTGTGCAAATAAAATACTTTGGTCTTGCCCTAAATCATTTATTCAGTTACCCAGATAGGTGGCAATAGGTCATGAAATAACCTAAAAATTCTCAGTAATGCCCCACCCATTAGCCACTCCCCCAGAAACACCACCTCAAACAAAAGTGTCCCTCTTTGGCCACTTGAAATGTTGAGAGGTATGTTAATGTGAGTTTTATTACTGAGGAGCAATGTGATACACTTATATACACACCACACATAGTGTGACCTCCTAAACACAGGGACACCAGGGTGGAAAGATTTGGGTCTCAAAGAGGGACTGTCCCTCCTAAAGAGAGACACTTGGGAGTGATGGACCCCTAATATATCCTAAAGAGGGACACTTGGGAGGTCTGGACCCGTAATATCTCCTAAAGAGGGACATTGGGAGGTATGGACCCCTAATATCTCCTAAAGAGGGACATTGGGAGGTACGGACCCCTAATATCTCCTAAAGAGGGACACTTGGGAGGTATGGACCCCTAATATCACCTAAATATGGACACTTGGGAGGTATGGACCCCTAATATCACCTAAATATGGACACTTGGGAGGTATGCAATAAACATACATGGGTCCTTTGGGTGCAATGGGTTACACACCCCTCTGGCACTCGGAGAGTTAACCCATATCCATCCATAGACATGGCCGTCTTTGGCTTCAGTCGCAAATTCTCTACATGCTAATTTACAGAAAAAGAAGGGAAATAAAACTTGTACTACTCAGTCAGCTTCAAAGGGATGCCTTTACTGGAGCCTAGGAAATGATTTACACAACACAGTGGTGATAAGGAATTCACTTGCAGTGGAATTTAAATGTAAAAACAATTTCAATGAATATATAACCCATCATGCATTTTGCATTCAGCCTTCATTCTAAATATGCCTGAAGAAAAACTTGAAAACATCCTAGAACTACTCAGTTATCCAATAAAGGTATCACTTATACCCAGCCAGTCTCCTGATATGAATAAAACTCTCTCTTTATTCCCCAGAAGCGTTATCACAGACCTGTAGTGTTGTCAGAATACAGTATCTAAAGGAACACTTACTCAGCATTGTCTACTAGGGAGGTTTAGTCATCGAAAGCATTTTTCAGAACTGCAAACATTATGGATCAAGGTCACTTTTTTTTTGTTCCAAGGATAACAGGAGTAATTCTAGTGAAAAGAAACTGTGCCGTAGGGAAACGCTTTAAAGGGATAGTAATGTTTTCCCCAAAAAAACAGCTCCAATTAATATTCATAGTGTTTGGGCCATGGAGAGTGTTATTTCAGTACTGTCAGAGTTGTAGTACAAGAGTAATTGAATGATAAAGTATCCCCCTCACACCCCTTTTACCTAGTGTAAGCCGCCTCCCCTCAGATGTGGAATCTGGTCTCGGACAGATCACAGCAAGGGACAATCTTCATACTGTGATCATAAGGAAAACCCTGCCCCACCTTGACAGGTTTTTCAGGTTTTTCCCTTATGCTAATTGAAGATTGTCCTTCTCAGCAAGCCATCTGGACACCACCTTGCTGCTCTGAGGTGAGCAGTGTTACATCAGTAAAAGGGGCGGGAGGGGGACACTTTATCATTCAATTACTCTTGAACTACAACTCTGACAGTATTGAAATAACACTCTCCACGGCCCAAATACTATGAAGATTAATTGGAGCTGCTTTTATTTTGAAACATTACTATCCCGTTAAATACTCCCAAATACCATTGATTTAGATGACCTTTTAACCAGCTGAATTCCAGAGAGGCCGCCAATGTATTACGAAGCAATGCTTTGGAGACCTCTTAGGCATTCAAGGGGTTAACAGGTCCATTTAAATTAACTGGAATTTTTCTTTCTCGCCCTATGGCATAGATGGGTTCCTCCAGTATTACTCAGCATGTAATGGGCATGTACTTTGTACATTCCCTCACGGAATTCGACTGGATTTGTCTTTAAAGGGATAGTAATGTCCAATAATAATGTTATTTTGTATTGTAGATTAAAAAAAAAAAAAAAATGATGTGGAGCAATTCCCATCGCTCAAATCTTTACGGTTTGAGAGACATTCGCCTCTAAAGTCCCTCCCTCCTTCTCCTGATGTCAGCTGTAAAGCTGACAGAAGGAGATCCGTGCCGGCCGACACGAGGAGGCTCTTCAGCAGAGCCGAAGTTGTGTTAGTTAAAAAGAAATACTTCATTGCAACGGTCTACAACGTGTGCTTGCAAACCAGGCACAGTTTGTAGACCATTTCAATGAAGTCATTCTTTTCAAATATCGCTGTTTCGCTGAAGAGCCGCCGGGATCTCCTGCTGTCAGTAGACCGCTGACAAGGAGAGGGAGGGGGGAACTTTAGATGCGATTATCTCTCAAACCATAAAGGTTTGAGAGATGGGATTTGCTTCACATATATATATATATATTTTTTTTTAATCTACAATACGAAATAAAATTATTATTGGACATTACTAACCCTTTAATACATGACAAGTAATTGGTGCCCCAAAGTGCTTCTTTTCTGTCTTAAAGGGATAGTAATACATAAAATGTAAAAAAATATATGTTGGAGGGTTTATCCCCTTGAGTAAAACAAGACTACTCCCACTGCTGAAAGGTGTTTCATTCAAAAGTTATTAATTTTCAAAGTTGACTTTTTTAGGTGTAATATCACAGTGGCCTGAAATTGTACAGTGGCGCTGTTGCTACACCTTCCTATGGACAGCTCTGGTCAGTTGACCATAAATCTCCATAGGATGGTGTAGCAACAGCACCACTGTACAATTGCAGGCCACTGTGATATTGCATCTAAAAAATTCAACTTTGAAAATTAATAACTTTTGAATGAAACACCTTTCAACAGTGGGAGTACTCTTGTTTTACTCAGGGGGATAAACCCTACAACATATTTTTTTTTTTCATTTTAAGTATTACTATCCCTTTAAAACAGAACTATCACGTAGATATAATTGAGCCCCAATTAATTGTTAAGTGTACTGGTAATCATGGAAATAGTGTTATAATGTTTATTAACCCTTTCAGTGCCAGAGGGGTACGCAACGCAACACATCGCTCTGCAATGCGTTGTGTACCCCTCTGGCACTGAAAGGGTTAAGTGCCAGCATTATTTGAAATCATAAGTTCGTATGCGACTCACATCAACACAACAGTGCAGACATCTTGGCGAAGTGAGATCTGTGCTCCTGTGCTGATCGTCCCGGTCTCCTCACTTATAGGTTATTTGCCAAAGGGGGAGTTGCATTGTACCATACGGTTCAGACAGGGATGGACAGCGCAGGTGCACAGATCCCACTTCACCAAAATGTCTGCACTGTCGTGTTGATGTACGTCCCGTACAAAGTTATCATTGCAAATAATGCCAGCACTTAACCCTTTAGTGACGGCCGCGTGCAGACGCGGCCGTCACTTAACGCCCGTCTAACATTTTTTTTTTTTTTTAAAAAGAATCCGGAGTCCCCGAACGGCGTGCAGCCGCGCGGGGAGCTGGATTTCCGGGACGTACATGTACGTCCTCTGTCACTAAGTGACAGCCACACAGGACGTACATGTACGTCCTGTGTCGCGAAGGGGTTAAAGGGATAGTAATGTTTCATAATAAAAGCAGCTGTAATTAATCATCATAGTATTTGGACTTTGGAGAGTGTTATATCAATTCTGTCAGAGTTGTAGTTCAAGAGTGATTCAATGATAAAGTATCCCCCTCCCGCCCCTTTTACTGATGTAACACTGCTCAGCCAGATCAGAAGGGAAGTGCCCAGGTAGATTGCAGAGAGGGACAATCTTCAATTAAGATAAGGGAAAAAGCTGAAAAACTTGTCAAGGGGGGGCAGGGCTTTTATTGTTCTCATAGGAAGAAGATTGTTCCCTTCTGTTATCTGTCTGGTCTATGGACTGGATTCCACATCTGAGAAGAGATGGCTTACACTAGGTAAAAGGGGCGGGAGGGGAAACTTTGCTTGTGAATATCTCTCAAACCATAAAGGTTATATCGTTATTCATGTTTTTTTAATGCCTACAAAATAAAATAAAGATAAAACAAAGTATTACTATCCCTTTAACAAACGGTATAACACTATTTCAATATTTACCAGTATACTAACAATTAACTGGGGATTAAATATATCCACGTGAGAGTTTCGACTTATTAAATAAATTACTTTTTATTTCATTTTTTAATTCTTGTTGAACTCCCAAAGTCCCATAAATCAAAGGGAAAATAAGCTTCCAAATTAACATAACTCCAACATTTCAAATGCCAAAGAGGGACACTTGTGTTTTAGGTGGTGTTGCTGGGGGTGGCTGGTGGGTGGCACGTTAATGAGAATGTATTACCTATTTGCAACATTTTGTGCAACCTAATAAATTACTTGTAACAAGGCCAAAGTATACTTCTATACAAACTGCACAGTCTGATCTCCAAAACACAGGGACACCAGAGTGATACACTTCTATACACACCGCACAGTCTGATCTCCTAAACACAGGGACACCAGGGTGATACACTTCTATACACACCACACAGTCTGATCTCCTAAACACAGGGACAGCAGGGTGATACACTTCTATACACACCACACAGTCTGATCTCCTAAACACAGGGACACCAGGGTGATACACTTCTATACAAACTGCACAGTCTGATCTCCTAAACACAGGGACACCAGAGTGATACACTTCTATACACACCGCACAGTCTGATCTCCTAAACACAGGAACACCAGGGTGATACACTTATATACACGCCGCACAGTCTGATCTCCTAAACACAGGGACACCAGGGTGACAGACTTCTATGCACACCGCACAGTCTGTTCTCCTAAACACAGGGACACCAGGGTGATACACTTATATACACACCACACAGTCTGATCTCCTAAACACAGGGACACCAGGGTGATACACTTATATACACACCACACAGTCTGATCTCCTAAACACAGGGACACCAGAGTGATACACTTCTATACACACCACACAGTCTGATCTCCTAAACACAGGGACACCAGGGTGATACACTTATATACACACCACACAGTCTGATCTCCTAAACACAGGGACACCAGGGTGATACACTTCTATACACACCGCACAGTCTGATCTCCTAAACACAGGGACACCAGGGTGATACATTTATATACACACCGCACAGTTTGATCTCCTAAACGCAGGGACACCAGGGTGATACACTTCTATACACACCGCACAGTCTGATCTCCTAAACACAGGGACACCAGGGTGATACACTTATATACACACCACACAGTCTGATCTCCTAAACACAGGGACACCAGGGCGATACACTTATATACACACCACACAGTCTGATCTCCTAAACACAGGGACACCAAGGCGATACACTTATATACACACCACACAGTCTGATCTCCTAAACACAGGGACACCAGGGCGATACACTTATATACACACCACACAGTCTGATCTCCTAAACACAGGGACACCAGGGTGATACACTTATATACACACCACACAGTCTGATCTCCTAAACACAGGGACACCAGGGTGATACACTTATATACACACCACACTGTCTGATCTCCTAAACACAGGGACACCAGGGTGATACACTTATATACACACCACACAGTCTGATCTCCTAAACACAGGGACACCAGGGTGATACACTTATATACACACCACACAGTCTGATCTCCTAAACACAGGGACACCAGGGTGATACACTTCTATACACACACCACACAGTCTGATCTCCTAAACACAGGGACACCAGGGTGATACACTTCTATACACACCGCACAGTCTGATCTCCTAAACACAGGGACACCAGGGTGATACACTTCTATACACACCACACAGTCTGATCTCCTAAAGACAGGGACACCAGGGTGATATACTTATAAACACACCACATAGTCTGATTTTCTAAAAAGAGGGACATCAGGGTGGGAAAGAGGGACAGAGGGATTTGAGTGTCAAAGGGGGAGTGTCCCTCCTAAAAAGGGACACTTGGGAGATATGAATTAATGGGAATTTTCTAAGTTAATGTGACTCTGCTAGCGGTGTAGGGAAGTTACCTATCCTTAAGCATCTCTTTGATCCTTGCTGACACGCCGGTACACGTGATCTGTTGCATGTACCGGCGTGCCATGTTGGAGTCTGAGAGAGATCGCTCCTGTCTTGGAGAGGTCAATTTCAGACCACATTTTTACTTACAGAGCTCCCAGAGGACACCTGTAAGTAAAATGAACGTGACGTCACTGGTAGGGGTGGCTGAAAGTTGTCACTGTGTTCCCGTGGGAAATTTCATGAAAACCACATTGTTATCTGCTTTTTCAAAGGAAAATCCACTTTTAAACTAGCAGTTAAAATGTTTGCATTTTTCGTCCATTGGCCAAAATATGTCGCCATTTTTTCAATGGCTAGAAAGTTTCCACCCATTGATTTATATTGTTTTCGCACTTCCTCTACAAAAACGTGACGTTTTTCGCTGAAGGCAGACACAATAAAAGCAGCTACAGAGCGAGATAGACGTGCTGTGCTGTTCTCTTGTGATATTTTGTATAAAGTGAGGCAGGAGAGGCTCAAATTGACTCCTATCATTATGAGCAGGGTAAAAAATAATCAATGGAGGAGCTGGAAGGACCATTATGTGTCCACTGAGCCTGAGGAAGAAGGGGCCACTACTGTACCAATGCTGTCCAGTCCCCCTAAATCATCCCAAGGGATATTGGGGAATTTAATGGGAAGGGAGGGAGAAAAGTGAATGGGAAGGGAGGGAGAAAAGGGTAGTATTAGTGATAGCAGGACAGGTCAGCTACCTGTGCCTGCTGCAAGACGTGCTGCCCCTGCTGCCAGTGCCACCATTGCTGTACCTGCAGCCACTACTGTTGTACCTGCTGTCAAATGTGCTGCCACTAGTGCTGAACCTGCTGCTAGTACTGAACCTGCTGCCACCAATACTTTGCCTGCTGCTAGTGTTTCTTGTAGTCCTCTGGGGGGGGGGGAGGATTATGCCATGTGTAACAGCAGGGGACCCTCTGTCACATTGCTCGTCCCCTCCTCCACGCAGCAGTGCGATATCTGGAATAGAGCAGCAGCACGTAGGGACTAGTGGTGGTGATGATGCTGGTGAAGCCAGGGTGGAAGATACATTGATGGCCTTTTGATCAGAAACTGAGGAGGAATGGGAAACAGGGATGAGGATGGAAATCACAACCACCACTAGCAATAAGCTTTAGAAATTAGCAGAAATTGCAACTGTTTTAACTTCTGCTGCTGCTGACATGAAAGGGCAGCAGGATGCTGAGGAGAAGGCTAGTGTGCCACAGACTACCGCGGACACAGTGGGAATGGGATCAACAAGTGATGCGGGACTTGGACAGGTTCCACAGGCCCAACAGCAGCAACATTATCCGCTGCCACAGAAAGTGAAGGGGTATGTGGAGGACAAGAAGAGGCCATTCTTTTCCACCTGTTCCCTATCCCTCCCCCTAGAAGTCATGGGTGTGGGACTATTATCCTCTTCCGGTAGGCACGGTGCAGTCATCATCAACAATGGTACAGTGCAAAATTTGTGACAAGTTAGTGAGAAGGGGAAAGGAGGGAACACACCTTGGCACAACCACCCTGATAACACACATGAAACACAGACACCATGACATTTATGTCAAACATGTTAAAGCCAAACACCCATTACAGAAATCTAGCACTGCTGTTACTGTACCCCCTGACTCTCCAGAAAGATGGAGATCAAAGAGGAGGCAGAATAAAGAAACCCAGACAGACACTGGAAGTTCCACAACGAGTGAAACAACTAGCTCGCTATCAACATCACCTTCTTCCTCTAGGGTAACAAGTACATCTCCTGCCAATCCACCTCTTTCATCGTTACCTCCCCCGCCAAATGATAACCACTCTGTTAATGTTAGGATATGGCAGTTTATCTCTACCCATTGCACACTGTGTAGTGCACTGACCACAAATGCCAGTGTGGTGGAGGAGAATCGATACCAGGTCATCAGGTGGCATCAGAGGAGATTCCATCCCACAGAATATGCTAAGATAGAGGCAGGGAGGGTTCATCAGTACTATTAAACTATCAGCAAGTTGTCATGTGTCCTTAGCGGGGTCTGGACAAGGGGTACAGTGACAGCGGTAGTACTTGGTTTCGGGTGTCATGGTGTTTGGATACAGTTGTGCCCCCAGATGTTATTTACCACACACACACTGTGCACATTGCAGTTGCTGATTGAAGCCACAGTTCCTGTTCTCAAGGGAAAAATATATATTCTAATAACAACACACCCATGATGATTTTGGAGGAGGGTCAGGTGGAGAAGATTTAATGGTCAACTTGTTCTTTTCTCCACATATACTGGGGGCTACTTATTCTGCTGCCACTGCCTCAGGCACATCACTGGAGCCAGTCGTGGCAAATGGAACCTTCATCATCCATCTTCCGTGTTACTGCTATTGCTGATTCCATTCCCTTTCAGCCACCTAATCATCAGCCCCAATCATTTTTAGGTGTTAGTTGTCCTTTAAAAGAAGCAAGACAATATCATTTTCCAGCATTCTTCTTTTTCCAATTTCCTATTAACCCTTTGAGTGCCAGAGGGCATGCAAAGGGTTAAAAAGAAAACAAATAGTGTCATTCTTTCATGGGCTATCACATCTGTCTAAAGAAACTGATAATCTAAACTGGGACAGTTTCACAGGTTGGTGGCGGCCACGATTATGAGTAGAATTGCGACATTGTTCTCTACCTATAAGCTGCACAGTGCGTCTATTGTTCCAATGTTCTGAGCACGGAACTCGTCCCATGAATAGAATGACAAAGCTGGCGACGTCGAGGGATTGTGTTAGGTCTTTGAAGAACAGTGGCCCATATTTATAAAAGCAAACTGGAGTTATTCTGGAGTAAACCAACTGCACCATAGCCGGACAAAATAAAACTTCTTAAATTCCCATGCACTTGAATAGTTAAAGGGATAGTAATACTTAAAATGTAAAAAATATATGTTGTAGGGTTTATCCTCCTGAGCAAAACAAGGGTACTCCCACTGCTGAAAGGTGTTTCATTCAAAAGTTATTAATTTTCAAAGTTTAATTTTTTAGGTGCAATATCACAGTGGCCTGAAATTGTACAGTGGCGCTGTTGCTACACCATCCTATGGACAGCTCTGGTCCCGGGACCATAAATCTCCATAGGATGGTGTAGCAACAGCGCCACTGCACAATTTCAGGCCACTGTGATATTGCACTTAAAAATTTCAACTTTGAAAATTAATAACTTTTGAATGAAACACCTTTCAGCAGTGGGAGTACTCTTGTTTTACTCAGGGGGATAAACCCTACAACATATTTTTTTTACATTTTAAGTATTACTATCCCTTTAAGAGCCCAGTTTAACCTAGCGAATGGTGTACAGCCGCGCGGGGAGCCCTGAAATCCATGACGGTCCTGGCATGTCCTGGGTTCTTATCGCACGTCCAACCCATGATGTGCTGAGACCATCATGGGTCCTTGAGGGGTTAAAGGGTTAAAAATCCTATATGCAGGGAAAGAGTTTTTGGTCTTGTGGTCATGCTAACAACTGTCGTGTCTGCCTCAATGGACAAGACATCCAGGATTAAATGAAGAAATGAGTAAGGGAAAATCCATGAGGGTTATTAAGATTTTCTAGCCATAGTAAGATTAGTGGAGGTTACTATTAGGATGTGTTACTTTCCCTTTTATTAGGCTGAGGAACATATGGAATCTTGATGGAGTCGTGTTTAGTTAGAGGAAGCAGGGAGGATCCAGAAGGAATTAATTTAACTGGGATGTCTGCTGGCGCTTCTTTTCTTGGTTGTGAAATCTGAATTAACCCCTTGAAAATCAGAAGTGTGTGCAACTCATTGTTTCCTGATGTCTGGCCCACCTTTCTGGTATCCAGGGGTTAAAACACCAAAAGAGGCCTCTGAATCTAAAAAAAAAAAAAAAAATAAGACTGAAACTAAGTAACCTTTATTGGGCTTTAGATGTAGGAAACAGTGCACAAATAATTACATAAATAAGATCACTTTGATGAAGATGGCACCGTGACAGTCCATATTAACCCTAGGGTGACCACATTTCAGTTCTGCCATTCAGGGACACTGCGGAGAGAAGAGCGCAACACATATTTCTAAACATTAGAGAAAGAACTGTACATTGACTGTTCTGGTAGAAGGTGATGCCTGTGATGGACTACAAGAAAATGTACATCAAGCCCAAAGCCTTAGACTAGCCTTACACTACAACAAAATAGCACTGCAGCTCCCGATTGATGCCCATATCAAAGCTCAGTTCTCTAGTGTTTTGAGCTCTGTCTGAAAGCCATTTTCTTGTAGCTCAACAGAGACATCACTTCCTGTCACATTGGACAATGGGCAGTTCTCCTTCTAGTATATAGATCTCTGTGCTCTGGAGTCTTCATTCAGGGACTTTCTATTGTCCCAGAAGGGGACTGCCTGGGACAAGGGACACACACTTAAAATCAGGGACTGTCCTGGGCAATCCGGGACATGTGGTCACCCTAATTACACCTCTCTTTTTGGACAGTACGTAATGCATCAGTCTGTGATTTAGGGGACTGTTGAAAAGATGAGATGAAAATGAATAACCAGTTGAATGCAAATGTTACAAATGTTTGGAAAATTCAAAAATTTTATGGCAAGCATGGAGGCTTCATATTATGCTAGTTTAAAAGTATGGTAATGTTTCATAATAAAAGCAGCTCTAATTAATCATCATAGCATTTGGACTTGGAGTGTTATTTCACTTCTGTCAGACGTGTAGTTCAAGAGTAATTCAATGATAAAGTATCCCCCTCCCGCCCCTTTTACTGATGTAACACTGCTCAGCCAGATTAGAAGGGAGGTGCCCAGGTAGACTGCAGAGAGGGACAATCTTCAATTAAGATAAGGGAAAAACCTGAAAAACCTGTCAAGGGGGGCAGGGCTTTCATTGTTCTCATAGGAAGAAGATTGTCCCCTTCTGTTATCTGTCTGGTCTATGGACTGGATTCCATATCTGAGCAGAGATGGCTTACACTAGGTAAAAGGGGCGGGAGGGGAAACTTTATCCTTCAATTACTCTTGAACCACAACTCTGACAGTATTGAAATAGCACTCTCTATGTCTCAAATACTATGACGATTAACTGGAGCTGCTGTTTTTGTGAAACATTACTATCCCTTCAAAGCTAACATACAACCTGACTAGCAACATGATGAATAGGTTTGAAATAAAAATCCCTAAACGTGGATTCCCTAGACCAATCAGCCACCCAGAGTACATCCTCCAAACGACCCCCAACACTCACCGCCATGGATGTCATGGCCCCTCTGGAAGAATGAGCCCCAAAAAGAGACACATCAATACTGGCTAACTGCATAATCCAGAGCACCCATCTCACCAGTGTAGCAGAAGACATAGGAAGATGAGGTTTATGGAAAGAGATCAACAACTACTGCCAACCTGGCTTCCCCAAATCAATCGTACGACTCTTATAGGTTTGCAGGCATCAAATCACACAAAGTTGCAGTCTAGCTGAAAAAGCAGGATACAGCACCTTAGTACATTTACGGATCAAAAACTGCACTCCCTCGGGAACGAAGGATTTCTCATGCAGATACAAAGCCTGGACATCCGACACCTGCGTGAAAGAAATGAGGCACAGCAACATAGTGAACTTAGCAGGCAACTGCTTCAGGGACAAAGATTCATTCTGGGGCCAAGCCGCCAGAAACTCAAGAACCAGATTCACATTCCATAGGGCCTGATAATGTGATTGAGGAGGTCTGGAAAACCGAATGCTCCTCAGAAGTCTGCAGACAACCGCACAATGACCATCCGGAGTGCCATCTATTGGGACATGTCCTGCCGAGATTGCTGAACAGTAGGTATTAATAGTTCGGTAAGCCTTAGCCTGATCGAACAACGATGACAAAAAGTTCACCATCTCAACTGGAGATGCTTAAATGGGATCCAAACCCGGTTCCATTCACCAATGATGCCAAGCTGTCCAAGTCGACTGGTACATGGTTCGGTTACCAGATGCCCATGACTCTACTAGAAGGAACTGAGCCGACCTTGAAAAAGAAGGGGAAGAGATTCCTCCCCAGACACCAGCACACCATCAATTGAAGATTGTCTGACACTAACAGTTCGTGAGGAGCCCCCAGTGGATCGGTCAGCAGTCAGGGAAAAGACGGCAAAAGCTGAGGTTCGTCGCTGGCTAACTCCAGCAACATGGAAAACCAGGGTTGTGTCAGCCAAAATGGCATCACCAGGACCACCGTTGCCGCCTTCCTCTGAATTGCTAATAGAGTCCACGATATCAGAGAAAATGGAGGAAAAGCATACTGCCAACCAGGAACCCAGGCTTGGAGGAAAGCGTCCACTGCCAAGGCCTCCGGATCCGGACTCCAACTGAAAAAGAGTGGCAATTGGCGAATCAGACGGGACGCAAACAAATCCACCTGCAATGAACCCCAAATCACCAGAAGCGCCAAAAAAAACTAACAAATGCCCACTGCAGCCACACCACAAATGCAGACGCCAGGATAAGCCTAAAATGGCCGCCTCCCCGTGCCTGTGTACAAACAGGAAGCAAGTGAAAAAACAAGCCAAATAACATAAATATATAGATGAATAAAATATATATATGCCAGAAAAATATAATGGAAACTCAATGGACAGTGACTGACTGGAGTACCAAGGGTGAAACACGCCCCAGCAAACCATTCAGACACTGGCCAAATCACACAAGTAAGATATACAATATTAATAACTGGAACACTTATCCCTGAGGGAAGCAGCAAAAGAAAGAGGGTGTGATCAAGATTCATCCCAGTTTTAAGGACATATGGGAGTGGTAAACTAAGGGGAGGAGGATAGTGTTATCAAGTTTTATTTGAGTTTGATGTAATCAATAAAGTTTCTTTTGCTGCTGAGGGTGGCAGTTAAGACAAATTAAGCATAATATGAAGCCTCTGTGCTTGCCATAACATTACTGTGTGGAACAGAAGCACTTACCTAGGTAGGAGTCCACCATACAGCAGTTAGGTAAATCTATATAATTACTGTGTAATAGAAGCACTTACCTAGGTAGGAGTCCATCACACAGCAGTCAGGTGTATCTATATAATTACTGTGTGTAACAGAAGCACTTACCTAGGTAGGAGTCCATCACACAGCAGTCAGGTGTATCTATATAATTACTGTGTGTAACAGAAGCACTTACCTAGGTAGGAGTCCATCATACAGCAGTCAGGTGTATCTGTATAATTACTGTGTGTAACAGAAGCACTTACCTAGGTAGAAGTCCATCATACAGCAGTCAGGTGTATCTATATAATTACTGTGTGTAACAGAAGCACTTACCTAGGTAGGAGTCCATCACACAGCAGTCAGGTGTATCTATATAATTACTGTGTGTAACAGAAGCACTTACCTAGGTAGAAGTCCATCATACAGCAGTCAGGTGTATCTATATAATTACTGTGTGTAACAGAAGCACTTACCTAGGTAGGAGTCCATCATACAGCAGTCAGGTGTATCTATATAATTACTGTGTGTAACAGAAGGACTTACCTAGGTAGGAGTCCGTCATACAGCAGGCAGGTGTATCTATATAATTACTGTGTGTAACAGAAGGACTTACCTAGGTAGGAGTCCGTCATACAGCAGTCATGTGTATCTATATAATTACTGTGTGTAACAGAAGCACTTACCTAGGTAGGAGTCCATCATACGGCAGTCAGGTGTATCTATATAATTACTGTGTGTAACAGAAGCACTTACCTAGGTAGGAGTCCATCATACAGCAGACAGGTATATCTATATAATTACTGTGTGTAACAGAAGCACTTACCTAGGTAGGAGTCCATCATACAGCAGTCAGGTGTATCTATATAATTACTGTGTGTAACAGAAAGACTTACCTAGGTAGGAGTCCATCATACAGCAGTCACATGTATCTATATAATTACTGTGTGTAACAGAAGCACTTACCTAGGTAGGAGTCCATCATACAGTAGTCAGGTATATCTGTATAATTACTGTGTGTAACAGAAGCACTTACCTATGTAGGAGCCCATCATACAGCAGTCAGGTGTATCTGTATTATTACTGTGTGTAACAGAAGCACTTACCTAGGTATGAGTCCCTCATACAGCAGTCAGGTGTATCTGTATAATTACTGTAACAGAAAAACTTACCTAGGTAGGAGTCCATCATACAGCAGTCAGGTGTATCTATATAATTACTGTGTGTAACAGAAGCACTTACCTAGGTAGGAGTCCATCATACAGCAGTCAGGTGTATCTATATAATTACTGTGTAACAGAAGCACTTACCTAGGTAGGAGTCCATCATATAGCAGTCAGGTGTATCTATATAATTAATGTGTGTAACAGAAGGACTTACCTAGGTAGCACTTACCTAGGTAGGAGTCCATCATACAGCAGTCAGGTGTATCTGTATAATTACTGTGTGTAACAGAAGCACTTACCTAGGTAGGAGTCCATCACACAGCAGTCAGGTGTATCTATATAATTACTGTGTGTAACAGAAGCACTTACCTAGGTAGGAGTCCATCATACAGCAGTCAGCTGTATCTATATTATTACTGTGTGTAACAGAAGCACTTACCTAGGAATCTCCTCAGATGCAACCTGATGACCTGATATCGATTCTCCTCCACCACACACTGATGCTAAAGGGTTAAGCACTTGTTAAACTCAAGTAGCATTTCAAGTGGATTTGAGATGCTAAAGGAAGTAGCATTTCTCTGAATGTGTTGTACATCAGTCACAATTCCTAGTTGACTTATTAAAAGGGAAAGGATACATTGTTACACTTATGTGTTAAAGGCAGATTTAACTGCTTGTAACCAACTCAGAACAGAAGACATTGGGGTAGTTTAAAGACACCCGTACACAGAGATATACATACACATTGATGGGGACAGAATGAGATTTATGTGATTGATTGACTCCTTGGAGGCTAAAGACATCTCTAGCATCAAAATGGTTACAAACATTGTAGAGAAATTATGTTAAATTAACCCTTTAAGTACTAGAAAATTATGCAGTACGTTGTACACACATTTGGATGCTAAAGAGCTAAATATGAAATGAGCTTTTAGTATGGCAAAAAAAAAACATATCTGTGGGGCGTGGGCTTTTACTGTTGAATAAATGAAAGGTAAACCCCCTGCTGGAATATGCTCCATTCCAAAGTTATCAAAGTCCAATTATATTTTGCGTATTAAACAGTTAGTAACAATGCTACCTGTGCCCAGACAGCTCATCTGATATCATGATAGTCTGTAGCATCCTATGGGAGAAGTGAGCCACCAGCTTCAGTTCCCCACAGAATGTGATAATAACAGTACCATCACTTTTTGTCAGTTTGAACTGTTATAACTTTTGAATGAAACATCTCCTCTTGTTGCACACAAAAGGAAAATCCCTGCTAGTTGTTTTCCAAAGTATAATGCTACTGATCCTTTAAGCTGCCTGTTTAGAATATAAAATGTGTAGTCCATGTGTGACCTTTCTATGAATTATTTCCTGTAAATATTTATCACTTTATACAAGCAGCACACAGATATTTATAACCACCAGGATAATGCGCAAATTCACTTTTTTCATGGGATTAAGTAAAGTGATATTAAACGAGCAGTGCCTCCAGAGACTGAACTGAAAGAAGTGCAGCATCATTTTAACCCCTTAGCGTCCGGTGACTTACCCGGACCGTCACGCTGGTCTGGCACTTAAGGACCAGTGACGGTCCTGGTACGTCATGTACTATTACTCACCGCGTTCCTGCAGGAGCGTGGTGAGTAATACCGGTGGACTGAAGTTGATTGCTCCAAGATCGGAGCGATCTCTTTCAATCTCTCCGTTCGGCGTGCCGCCCCATGTGATCAGTCACGTGGGGCGGCACACCGAAATTCCGTATTGGGTCCTTAAAGGACCACACACCCAGCGACCGCTGGTCCTTAAGGGGTTAAGAAGGAAAAATAAACCAGATCTGTGTTTTTATTTTTATCTTCACATCTATTATTCTCATAATATACCGTAAAATCTCAGGTGTAATACACTCCTGTGTATAATACGCAGGTGTATATTATGCCCAGGATTTTAGAAGAAAGCAAGAGTGCCTATGTATGATACGCACCCTTGCTTTCCCCGTTAATAGTTTTTTTTTAAGGCTGGCAGATACCTTCCTTCCATCCCCCGGCGCTATCGGCTCTCAAAATAAGACTTGGTTAAAGGGGCACTACCATCCCGCAATAACTTTACATTAATTAATTCTTCATCTGGCGACTAGTTGCGCTAGTCGCCAGAAATATTACCTAGTTTCAAAGATTTTCCAGTTTTTCTGAGGCTCACAGTAGCAGGAAGCACGGACATCTCGTCATAGTGGCGTCCGTGTGCCTGCGCTGTCAGTCCCTTTTGGAGCCGGCCGGCTCCATTACTGTCCCTTTAAAGGGATAGTAACACTTCGTTTTAACTTTATTTTATTTTGTAGGCATTAAAAAAACATGAAGAATGATATAAGTCTTATCTCTCAAACCTTTATGGTTTATGAGATATTCACAAGCAAAGTTCCCCTCCCCGCCCCTTTTTCCTAGTGTAAGCCATCTCTTCTCAGATGTGAGTCTGGTTGTATGACAGTACAGATAACAGAAGGGGACAATTTTCTTTGTATGAAAACAATGAAAGCCCTTCCCCCCTTGAAAAGTTTTTCAGCTTTTTCCATTATCTTAATTGAAGATTGTCCCTCTCTGCAGTCTACCTGGGCATCTCCCTTCTTATCTGGTTGAACAGGGGGGGGATACTTTGTTTGTGAATATCTCTTAAACCATAAAGGTTTCAGAGATAAGACTTATATCATTCTTCATGTTTTTTTAATGCCTACAAAATAAAATAAAGTTAAAATGAAGTATTACTATCCCTTTAAGTGCTGGGCCAATATTATCATGCACTGAATAAAATTAACCAAAGGGTTAATAAATCTAGGCAGAGCCCACACACTGGGGGGCGTAGCTAACAGCACAGTGAGGGACAAGATTGGCCTTGAACATTGCTAATTAGCATATTGCGTAGGGAATTAGCATTCAGTGCCACACTGTGCAACAAAACACTTAAAAGTTAACTTTTCACCTACTGTTTATTCTACCATCACCTGACTAGTAGAATAATGTTTGTTTTTACAGAAAAATGACTAATCCAGGTTTCAGTTCTCTGTTAAATGAACTAAATTTGTCTTTAGGAGATCGGCTTACTTTAAGTCACCTGAAAATATCATTTGCCCAGGGTATAACCCTTTGGATAATAGAGAAATCTTTAACACTTTCAGTGCTAGAGGGGTACGCAACTCATTGCTTTACAATGTGTTGTGTACCCCTCTGGCACTGAAAGGGTTAATACATTGATTTTGCAACTAGGGCTGGATTTCCCAGTAGACAGAGTAAGAAACAGGGTAGAGCTCCAGATTCTGAAGGGAGGTGACTTAAAGGAGCAGTAAACTTTTTTATGAAAACACATATTTTACAGAGCATTTCCTGCTGAATAAAACAAGGTCACTGCCACCGCTGTCAGATGTTTTATTCAAAATTTATAGCAGTTTAAATAACCAGGAAGTGAATTTACTGTGTTTACTTCCTGATAGTTCTAACCGACAGGAAGTGAGTTTACTGTGTTTACTTCCTGATAGTTCTAACCGACAGGAAGTGAATTTACTGTTTACTTCCTGATAGTTCTAACTGATAGGAAGTGACTCAGCAGTTTCTATCACATGCTATGGAGAACTTTATATCAATGACTTTCTTGATTGTCCTCTCCATTAGAATCTAACAGGAAATCTAATTAGAATTTGACCACTAGAGGGCACTGCTAATGTAAAAAAAAAAAAACATGGGTTTAAACTAATAACTCTGGAAATATAAATCTCTTGGCAGTGGGAGTATTCATATTTTACTCAATAGGAAAATCCCTACAATGTATATTTTTTCATAAAAAAAAGTTTACTGCTTGTTTAAGCTGTGCTGGCCACACCCACATTCTGAATTGTGGGAGTGGTCAGAGAAATCTCACTGTCCCTGCACAAGTTTTATACCCTTTTATAGGCTGTTATTTAACCCTTGGGATGTTAGAGGGGTCTCCAATGCACTGTGAAGCAATATGCTGGAGTTCTCTTTGGCAACCAAGAGGTTAAAATATTTTTGTGCGTGTATGTTATAAGCCAAAAGTATTTTCAGTACCAGGAAACAGTGGATGGGACTTTGGGTGGGGCCATGTGAGGAGTGGGGTGTGGCCGTGGGTGTTGCATCAGTAAAAGGGGCGGGAGCGGGATACTTTATCATTCAATTAATCTTGAACTCTGACAGTATTGAAATAACACTCTCCATGGCCCAAATACTATGATGATTAATTAGAGCTGCTTTTATTATGAAACATTACTGTCCCTTTAAAGATGGTGTGTGTGTGCTGACCGGAATGCACTAAAGCATTCATAAATGCTCTTATATACTGGGTATAGGAGCATGAATTTGAGGTTGATGTCGAAGACAAGAAAATAAGTTGCCCCAGAGCACTGATACACTCCCTACTGTCTGGCAAAACCTTCATATAGTTACCCCATGAATACTAGATAAATCTCCAATGCATTTCTTCATGTCATAAGAATGATCCCTAAAATAACACAGACACATCTTTTGGAGATAAAAGGCCACAGTTTTATTTAATTATTTCCAATCACGTTATTACTATTGTTCTTATTCCACCATAATAATAATTAATTAATCATTAATCAATCACTAGCTGACAGTCCTTGCCAATCCACATTCCTTGAAACCAAACATGGTCAAATTGCCAGGGCTCATGTTAAAATCACCACATTCATCAGCACTTACAGATGACTCCACCATTCTTCAGCACTTACAGCTGACTCGACCATTTCTCAGCACTTACAGATGACTCCTCCATTCTTCTGCACTCAGAGCTGACTCAACCATTTCTCAGCCCTTACAGCTGACTCCTCCATTCTTCAGCACTTACAGCTGACTCGACCATTTCTCAGCACTTACAGATGACTCCTCCATTCTTCTGCACTTACAGCTGACGCAACCATTTCTCAGCCCTTACAGCTGACTCCTCCATTCTTCAGCACTTACAGATGACTCCTCCATTTTTCAGCACTTACAGATGGCTCCACCATTCTTCAGTATTGACAGCTGACTCCACCAGTCTTCAGCACTTACAGCTGACTCCCAAAGAATTATCCCATTGGCCATCCACTTTAACTTCAATGGGTAACGTCACCAACCCACGACCTAAGTCTGGGGCAAACTTCCAAAGGGCTTCCGTCCCAGGATAAAATCCACATAATTTTACCACATCAGTTATCAATGTCTGAAAACCATGCAAGAACTTTTAACCCCGCTGTGACACATAACCAAGCAACCATACAAACACACCATAATAGGGAAGGATGCTTCTCCTTGTCCTCTCCTCCCCGAACAGCCGACCACTTCCTGTCACCAACCCTTAATAAGGTCTTTTCCTTTGCTCCTCCCTTAAGCACACATATTTTCCGTCTGGATCAACCCTCCCCATGGCATGCTTCCCCTACATGTACACTGCGTTCCCATCTAGGGAAGTCTCAATACGTCGGAGAATTTGCTAGCATCAGAGGGTTAAAGGGGATCTCTCACCTATATATAAGTAATGCTCATTATTTAGAGCATTTATCCAAAACATTTAAAATGTTGTTCATTTTTAAAAAAAAAACATTATCAATGCAAGAACTTATATTTAAAAAGTGCCCAGCAGCCTACTTCCGGTCTGCCGAAGCTTGCCAAACAAAGGCTGCTCCAGTCCCACTACCCAGCATCCTCCGATGATGGAGTCTGTCTGTCACTAAGCTGGAGCGATCTCATTGGCTAGATATCGATCTCTGCCAATGAGATCACTCCAGCTTAGAGAAAGAAAGCCTCCGTCATCGGAGGATGCTGGGTAGTGGGACGGGAGCAGAGGCAGTGCTGCAAGCAGGAAGTAGGCTGCTGGACACTTTTTCAACATACATTTTTGCGCTGATTTTTTTTTTTTTTTTTTTTTTTAAATGAACAACGTTTTAAATGATTTGACTAAATGCTCTAACTAATAAGCATTACTTATATACGGGTGAGAGATCCCCTTTAAAGGGATAGTAATACTTCGTTTTATCTTTGTTATATTTTGTAGGCATTAAAAAAACATGAAGAACGATATCAGTCTTATCTCTCAAACCTTTATGGTTTGACAGATATTCACAAGCAAAGTTTCCCCTCCCGTCCCTTTTACCTAGTGTAAGCCATCTCTTCTCAGATGTGGAATGCAGTCCATAGACCAGACAGATAACAGCAGGGGGCAATCTTCTTCCTATGAGAACAATGAAAACCCTGCCACCCTTGACTAGTTTTTCAGGTTTTTCCCTTATCTTAATTGAAGATTGTCCCTCTCTGCAGTCTACCTGGACACCTCCCTTCTGATCTGGGTGAGCAGTGTTACATGAGTAAAAGGGGCGGGAGGGGGATACTTTGTCATTGAATTACTCTTGAACTACAACTCTGACAGAACTGAAATAACACTCTGCAAAGTCCAAATACTATGATGATTAATTAGAGCTGCTTTTATTATGAAACATTACTATCCCTTTAACTGATGTCTGATGCTCCCAGATTTCATTCTGGGACATGGCTTACTTAGCAGTAGATTTGTAAAATCACCCAGTGAGTTCCCACATGCCTTTGACCTGTGTCTCACTAGGAGGGCGAGCTACTTTATTGAGAACTGAAGTGGCAGCTATGAGTGTGTGAGGTCAGGAAGTAAAGAGTGGAATGAGCGGTCAGGTAAACAGACTTCCCTTACTCTAGGACAGGAGAGATGTCAAAGAAAACACAAACTGCCGAGAGAATGGCAAACTGTGTTTATAGACAGCTGCACAGTCGGTTAGTTACAGAATTAAAGGGACAGTAATGTTTCACAATAAAAGCAGCTCCATTTAATCTTCATAGTATTTGGGCCGTGGAGAGTGTTATTTCAATACTGTCAGAGCTGTAGTACAAGAGTAATTGAATGATAAAGTATCCCCCTCCCTCCCCTTTTACTGATGTAACACTGCTCACCTCAGAGCAGCAAGACTGTCCGGATGGATCACAGAGAGGGACAATCTTCAGTGATCATAAGAAAAAACATGTCAAGGGGGGCAGGGTTTTCCTTATGATCACAATAAGAAGATTGTCCCTTGTTGTGATCTGTCCGGTCAAGAGACCAGATTCCACATCTGAGGGGAGGTGGCTTACACTAGGTAAAAGGGGCGGGAGGGGGATACCTTATCATTCAATTACTCTTGTACTACAACTCTGACAGTATTGAAATAACACTCTCCATGGCCCAAATACTACGAAGATTAATTGGAGCTTCTGTTTTTGTGAAATATTACTATCCCTTTAAGGTGGTACTTTATCGAGAAAATACAAAGGATAGTTATCATCATCATTAATATTATTATTATCATCATTAAATTAAAAGCAGAGATGGTTTTCAGCCAGACTGGTACATTACATCGGGCATTACCATATGAAGGCACTCTCGCAGTATCCTTTTAAAAGGCCGCACACAAAACAGCATGTGACCTTTTAACACGGTAACCATGTCACCATGGTTTAAATGGCGACATGAGAATCTCACTCTGCATGACAGCGCAAGACTCTCATGTTGCTTGCCCATTACTACATTGTCTCCATTAACCCCTTGGATGCTATTGAACTCCAGCAAGGTGCTTGGCAATGCGTTGGAGAGCTGTCTGGTACCCAAAAGGTTAATCTGCAGAAAATACCGCTGCAGCTCACTGTAGGTTGAGTGGCTTCTTGGGAAGGGTGGGTTTGGCGGTGGGGCTGCCCATATCTGGTGCTTTTCTATCCATAGGAGTGCTGGTGACCGGGTTCATTCTGCTGGACAGGGTGTCAACTCCTCTGTCCTCCTTTGCTCCAGGAATGCAATCTTGGCAATCATGAGGGGCTGCCCGGAGTTCCTCCCAGCCAGCTGGCGGTAAGAGGCTCACCTTGACTGCCTTCTCAGGTAAGCATGGTGGGAGTTGTAGTTAAAGGGGAACTACCACGCCGCAATAACTTTACATTAATTAAGTCTTCATCTGGCGACTAGCTGCTTAGTAGCGCTAGTCGCCAGAAATATTACCGAAAAACTGGAAAATCTTTGAAACCAGGTAATATTTCTGACGACTAGCGCTACTAAGCAGATAGTCGCCAGATGAAGACTTAATTAATGTAAAGTTATTGCGGGGTGGTAGTTCCCCTTTAAGGGCATGCAATGTTTCACTATGAGACATGAGACTCTCGCTCTGTCCTGAAGAGCGAGATTCTCATGTCGCCATTTTAACTATGGCGACATGGTTACTGTGTTAAAAGGTCACACACTTTTTTGTGCGCGACCTTTCAAAAGTAAATCCACTCTCGCTATCTGGCCCGGAAACAACATTTTTTAAAATACTTAACCCTTTGAGCACCAGATGGGTACGCAACGCGTTGTGTACCCCTCTGGAGCTCATAGGGTTACATATTGGGTCTCTGGGGTCAGAGGCTGATTATCAGGGCTCAGTGAGATTCCTTGCCCCTCTTCACTGCCCGCTGTGGTCACTTTCCACCTTGGTCTATCCATTCTCCTCCCACCTCCCTTCCTCACAATCCTGCCCATTCCAATCAAGCCGTGCCCACTGCTAATGGCATCATTTTTACATTTCTACCCTCAAACCTTACTGGATCTCTGGAGGCTTGGGACCCGTTACTTGAAACCAGAAATGTATCACATGAGAACAGCAGTATAATGCACCATTACTTGAAACCAACAGAGTATTTCAAGCGCCCAGAGGGTCAATATATCATTACACGAGACCAGCAGGGCAATATACAATTACCAGAAAATGGACAACTGTAACAGGGCAATCCACCATAATACCGGGATCGGGGTGAAAAAATAAGATTACTGTTGGACAGTACCTCTTTGAGACCCAAATCCCTCTGTCCCTCTCGCCCACCCTGGTGTCCCTGTTTTTAGGAGATCAGACTGTGCGGTTTGTTTATAAGTGTATCACCCTGGTGTCCCTGTATTTAGGAGATCAGACTGTGGTGTGTATACAAGTGTATCACCCTGGTGTCTCTGTGTTTAGGAGATCAGACTGTGTGGTGTGTATATAACTGTATCACCCTGGTGTCCCTGTGTTTAGGAGATCAGACTGCGTGGTGTGTATAGAAGTGTATCACCCTGGTGTCCCTGTGTTTAGGAGATCAGACTGTGTGGTGTGTATATAAGTGTATCACCCTGGTGTCCCTGTGTTTAGGAGATCAGACTGTGTGGTGTGCATAGAAGTGTATCACCCTGGTGTCCCTGTGTTTAGGAGATCAGACTGTGTGGTGTGTATCACCCTGGTGTCCCTGTGTTTAGGAGATCAGACTGTGTGGTGTGTATAGAAGTGTATCACCCTGGTGTCCCTGTGTTTAGGAGATCAGACTGTGTGGTGTGTATAGAAGTGTATCACCCTGGTGTCCCTGTGTTTAGGAGATCAGACTGTGTGGTGTGTATATATAAGTGTATCACCCTGGTGTCCCTGTGTTTAGGAGATCACACTGTGTGATGTGCACAGAAGTGTATCATCCTGGTGTCCCTGTGTTTATGAGATCAGACTGTGTGGTGTGTATTCACAAGCAAAGTTTCCCCTCCCGTCCCTTTTACCTAGTGTAAGCCATCTCTTCTCAGATGTGGAATGCAGTCCATAGACCAGACAGATAACAGCAGGGGGCAATCTTCTTCCTATGAGAACAATGAAAACCCTGCCACCCTTGACTAGTTTTTCAGGTTTTTCCCTTATCTTAATTGAAGATTGTCCCTCTCTGCAGTCTACCTGGACACCTCCCTTCTGATCTGGGTGAGCAGTGTTACATGAGTAAAAGGGGCGGGAGGGGGATACTTTGTCATTGAATTACTCTTGAACTACAACTCTGACAGAACTGAAATAACACTCTGCAAAGTCCAAATACTATGATGATTAATTAGAGCTGCTTTTATTATGAAACATTACTATCCCTTTAACTGATGTCTGATGCTCCCAGATTTCATTCTGGGACATGGCTTACTTAGCAGTAGATTTGTAAAATCACCCAGTGAGTTCCCACATGCCTTTGACCTGTGTCTCACTAGGAGGGCGAGCTACTTTATTGAGAACTGAAGTGGCAGCTATGAGTGTGTGAGGTCAGGAAGTAAAGAGTGGAATGAGCGGTCAGGTAAACAGACTTCCCTTACTCTAGGACAGGAGAGATGTCAAAGAAAACACAAACTGCCGAGAGAATGGCAAACTGTGTTTATAGACAGCTGCACAGTCGGTTAGTTACAGAATTAAAGGGACAGTAATGTTTCACAATAAAAGCAGCTCCATTTAATCTTCATAGTATTTGGGCCGTGGAGAGTGTTATTTCAATACTGTCAGAGCTGTAGTACAAGAGTAATTGAATGATAAAGTATCCCCCTCCCTCCCCTTTTACTGATGTAACACTGCTCACCTCAGAGCAGCAAGACTGTCCGGATGGATCACAGAGAGGGACAATCTTCAGTGATCATAAGAAAAAACATGTCAAGGGGGGCAGGGTTTTCCTTATGATCACAATAAGAAGATTGTCCCTTGTTGTGATCTGTCCGGTCAAGAGACCAGATTCCACATCTGAGGGGAGGTGGCTTACACTAGGTAAAAGGGGCGGGAGGGGGATACCTTATCATTCAATTACTCTTGTACTACAACTCTGACAGTATTGAAATAACACTCTCCATGGCCCAAATACTACGAAGATTAATTGGAGCTTCTGTTTTTGTGAAATATTACTATCCCTTTAAGGTGGTACTTTATCGAGAAAATACAAAGGATAGTTATCATCATCATTAATATTATTATTATCATCATTAAATTAAAAGCAGAGATGGTTTTCAGCCAGACTGGTACATTACATCGGGCATTACCATATGAAGGCACTCTCGCAGTATCCTTTTAAAAGGCCGCACACAAAACAGCATGTGACCTTTTAACACGGTAACCATGTCACCATGGTTTAAATGGCGACATGAGAATCTCACTCTGCATGACAGTGCAAGACTCTCATGTTGCTTGCCCATTACTACATTGTCTCCATTAACCCCTTGGATGCTATTGAACTCCAGCAAGGTGCTTGGCAATGCGTTGGAGAGCTGTCTGGTACCCAAAAGGTTAATCTGCAGAAAATACCGCTGCAGCTCACTGTAGGTTGAGTGGCTTCTTGGGAAGGGTGGGTTTGGCGGTGGGGCTGCCCATATCTGGTGCTTTTCTATCCATAGGAGTGCTGGTGACCGGGTTCATTCTGCTGGACAGGGTGTCAACTCCTCTGTCCTCCTTTGCTCCAGGAATGCAATCTTGGCAATCATGAGGGGCTGCCCGGAGTTCCTCCCAGCCAGCTGGCGGTAAGAGGCTCACCTTGACTGCCTTCTCAGGTAAGCATGGTGGGAGTTGTAGTTAAAGGGGAACTACCACGCCGCAATAACTTTACATTAATTAAGTCTTCATCTGGCGACTAGCTGCTTAGTAGCGCTAGTCGCCAGAAATATTACCGAAAAACTGGAAAATCTTTGAAACCAGGTAATATTTCTGACGACTAGCGCTACTAAGCAGATAGTCGCCAGATGAAGACTTAATTAATGTAAAGTTATTGCGGGGTGGTAGTTCCCCTTTAAGGGCATGCAATGTTTCACTATGAGACATGAGACTCTCGCTCTGTCCTGAAGAGCGAGATTCTCATGTCGCCATTTTAACTATGGCGACATGGTTACTGTGTTAAAAGGTCACACACTTTTTTGTGCGCGACCTTTCAAAAGTAAATCCACTCTCGCTATCTGGCCCGGAAACAACATTTTTTAAAATACTTAACCCTTTGAGCACCAGATGGGTACGCAACGCGTTGTGTACCCCTCTGGAGCTCATAGGGTTACATATTGGGTCTCTGGGGTCAGAGGCTGATTATCAGGGCTCAGTGAGATTCCTTGCCCCTCTTCACTGCCCGCTGTGGTCACTTTCCACCTTGGTCTATCCATTCTCCTCCCACCTCCCTTCCTCACAATCCTGCCCATTCCAATCAAGCCGTGCCCACTGCTAATGGCATCATTTTTACATTTCTACCCTCAAACCTTACTGGATCTCTGGAGGCTTGGGACCCGTTACTTGAAACCAGAAATGTATCACATGAGAACAGCAGTATAATGCACCATTACTTGAAACCAACAGAGTATTTCAAGCGCCCAGAGGGTCAATATATCATTACACGAGACCAGCAGGGCAATATACAATTACCAGAAAATGGACAACTGTAACAGGGCAATCCACCATAATACCGGGATCGGGGTGAAAAAATAAGATTACTGTTGGACAGTACCTCTTTGAGACCCAAATCCCTCTGTCCCTCTCGCCCACCCTGGTGTCCCTGTTTTTAGGAGATCAGACTGTGCGGTTTGTATATAAGTGTATTACCCTGGTGTCCCTGTGTTTAGGAGATCAGACTGTGTGGTGTGTATATAAGTGTATCACCCTGGTGTCCCTGTATTTAGGAGATCAGACTGTGGTGTGTATACAAGTGTATCACCCTGGTGTCTCTGTGTTTAGGAGATCAGACTGTGTGGTGTGTATATAACTGTATCACCCTGGTGTCCCTGTGTTTAGGAGATCAGACTGCGTGGTGTGTATAGAAGTGTATCACCCTGGTGTCTCTGTGTTTAGGAGATCAGACTGTGTGGTGTGTATATAAGTGTATCACCCTGGTGTCCCTGTGTTTAGGAGATCAGACTGTGTGGTGTGTATAGAAGTGTATCACCCTGGTGTCCCTGTGTTTAGGAGATCAGACTGTGTGGTGTGTATCACCCTGGTGTCCCTGTGTTTAGGAGATCAGACTGTGTGGTGTGTATAGAAGTGTATCACCCTGGTGTCCCTGTGTTTAGGAGATCAGACTGTGTGGTGTGTATAGAAGTGTATCACCCTGGTGTCCCTGTGTTTAGGAGATCAGACTGTGTGGTGTGTATATATAAGTGTATCACCCTGGTGTCCCTGTGTTTAGGAGATCACACTGTGTGATGTGCACAGAAGTGTATCATCCTGGTGTCCCTGTGTTTATGAGATCAGACTGTGTGGTGTGTATTCACAAGCAAAGTTTCCCCTCCCGTCCCTTTTACCTAGTGTAAGCCATCTCTTCTCAGATGTGGAATGCAGTCCATAGACCAGACAGATAACAGCAGGGGGCAATCTTCTTCCTATGAGAACAATGAAAACCCTGCCACCCTTGACTAGTTTTTCAGGTTTTTCCCTTATCTTAATTGAAGATTGTCCTCTCTGCAGTCTACCTGGACACCTCCCTTCTGATCTGGGTGAGCAGTGTTACATGAGTAAAAGGGGCGGGAGGGGGATACTTTGTCATTGAATTACTCTTGAACTACAACTCTGACAGAACTGAAATAACACTCTGCAAAGTCCAAATACTATGATGATTAATTAGAGCTGCTTTTATTATGAAACATTACTATCCCTTTAACTGATGTCTGATGCTCCCAGATTTCATTCTGGGACATGGCTTACTTAGCAGTAGATTTGTAAAATCACCCAGTGAGTTCCCACATGCCTTTGACCTGTGTCTCACTAGGAGGGCGAGCTACTTTATTGAGAACTGAAGTGGCAGCTATGAGTGTGTGAGGTCAGGAAGTAAAGAGTGGAATGAGCGGTCAGGTAAACAGACTTCCCTTACTCTAGGACAGGAGAGATGTCAAAGAAAACACAAACTGCCGAGAGAATGGCAAACTGTGTTTATAGACAGCTGCACAGTCGGTTAGTTACAGAATTAAAGGGACAGTAATGTTTCACAATAAAAGCAGCTCCATTTAATCTTCATAGTATTTGGGCCGTGGAGAGTGTTATTTCAATACTGTCAGAGCTGTAGTACAAGAGTAATTGAATGATAAAGTATCCCCCTCCCTCCCCTTTTACTGATGTAACACTGCTCACCTCAGAGCAGCAAGACTGTCCGGATGGATCACAGAGAGGGACAATCTTCAGTGATCATAAGAAAAAACATGTCAAGGGGGGCAGGGTTTTCCTTATGATCACAATAAGAAGATTGTCCCTTGTTGTGATCTGTCCGGTCAAGAGACCAGATTCCACATCTGAGGGGAGGTGGCTTACACTAGGTAAAAGGGGCGGGAGGGGGATACCTTATCATTCAATTACTCTTGTACTACAACTCTGACAGTATTGAAATAACACTCTCCATGGCCCAAATACTACGAAGATTAATTGGAGCTTCTGTTTTTGTGAAATATTACTATCCCTTTAAGGTGGTACTTTATCGAGAAAATACAAAGGATAGTTATCATCATCATTAATATTATTATTATCATCATTAAATTAAAAGCAGAGATGGTTTTCAGCCAGACTGGTACATTACATCGGGCATTACCATATGAAGGCACTCTCGCAGTATCCTTTTAAAAGGCCGCACACAAAACAGCATGTGACCTTTTAACACGGTAACCATGTCACCATGGTTTAAATGGCGACATGAGAATCTCACTCTGCATGACAGCGCAAGACTCTCATGTTGCTTGCCCATTACTACATTGTCTCCATTAACCCCTTGGATGCTATTGAACTCCAGCAAGGTGCTTGGCAATGCGTTGGAGAGCTGTCTGGTACCCAAAAGGTTAATCTGCAGAAAATACCGCTGCAGCTCACTGTAGGTTGAGTGGCTTCTTGGGAAGGGTGGGTTTGGCGGTGGGGCTGCCCATATCTGGTGCTTTTCTATCCATAGGAGTGCTGGTGACCGGGTTCATTCTGCTGGACAGGGTGTCAACTCCTCTGTCCTCCTTTGCTCCAGGAATGCAATCTTGGCAATCATGAGGGGCTGCCCGGAGTTCCTCCCAGCCAGCTGGTGGTAAGAGGCTCACCTTGACTGCCTTCTCAGGTAAGCATGGTGGGAGTTGTAGTTAAAGGGGAACTACCACGCCGCAATAACTTTACATTAATTAAGTCTTCATCTGGCGACTAGCTGCTTAGTAGCGCTAGTCGCCAGAAATATTACGAAAAACTGGAAAATCTTTGAAACCAGGTAATATTTCTGACGACTAGCGGCTACTAAGCAGATAGTCGCCAGATGAAGATCTTAATTAATGTAAAGTTATTGCGGGGTGGTAGTTCCCCTTTAAGGGCATGCAATGTTTCACTATGAGACATGAGACTCTCGCTCTGTCCTGAAGAGCGAGATTCTCATGTCGCCATTTTAACTATGGCGACATGGTTACTGTGTTAAAAAGGTCACACACTTTTTTGTGCGCGACCTTTCAAAAGTAAATCCACTCTCGCTATCTGCCCGGAAACAACATTTTTAAAATACTTAACCCTTTGAGCACCAGATGGGTACGCAACGCGTTGTGTACCCCTCTGGAGCTCATAGGGTTACATATTGGGTCTCTGGGGTCAGAGGCTGATTATCAGGGCTCAGTGAGATTCCTTGCCCCTCTTCACTGCCCGCTGTGGTTCACTTTCCACCTTGGTCTATCCATTCTCCTCCCACCTCCCTTCCTCACAATCCTGCCCATTCCAATCAAGCCGTGCCCACTGCTAATGGCATCATTTTTACATTTCTACCCTCAAACCTTACTGGATCTCTGGAGGCTTGGGACCCGTTACTTGAAACCAGAAATGTATCACATGAGAACAGCAGTATAATGCACCATTACTTGAAACCAACAGAGTATTTCAAGCGCCCAGAGGGTCAATATATCATTACACGAGACCAGCAGGGCAATATACAATTACCAGAAAAATGGACAACTGTAAAAGGGCAATCCACCATAATACCGGGATCGGGGTGAAAAAATAAGATTACTGTTGGACAGTACCTCTTTGAGACCCAAATCCCTCTGTCCCTCTCGCCCACCCTGGTGTCCCTGTTTTTAGGAGATCAGACTGTGCGGTTTGTATATAAGTGTATCACCCTGGTGTCCCTGTGTTTAGGAGATCAGACTGTGTGGTGTGTATATAAGTGTATCACCCTGGTGTCCCTGTATTTAGGAGATCAGACTGTGGTGTGTATATAAGTGTATCACCCTGGTGTCTCTGTGTTTAGGAGATCAGACTGTGTGGTGTGTATATAACTGTATCACCCCTGGTGTCCCTGTGTTTAGGAGATCAGACTGCGTGGTGTGTATAGAAGTGTATCACCTGGTGTCCCTGTGTTTAGGAGATCAGACTGTGTGGTGTGTATAGAAGTGTATCACCCTGGTGTCCCTGCGTTTAGGAGATCAGACTGTGTGGTGTGTATAGAAGTGTATCACCCTGGTGTCCCTGTGTTTAGGAGATCAGACTGTGTGGTGTGTATATATAAGTGTATCACCCTGGTGTCCCTGTGTTTAGGAGATCACACTGTGTGATGTGCACAGAAGTGTATCATCCTGGTGTCCCTGTGTTTATGAGATCAGACTGTGTGGTGTGTATATAAGTGTATTACCCTGGTGTCCCTGTGTTTATGAGATCAGACTGTGTGGTCGTGTATATAAGTGTATCACCCTGGTGTCCCTGTGTTTAGGAGATCATACTGTGTGGTGTGTATAGAAGTGTATCACCCTGTTGTCCCTGTGATTTAGGAGATCAGACTGTGTGGTGTGTATAGAAGTGTATCACCCTGGTGTCCCTGTGTTTAGGAGATCATACTGTGTGGTGTGTATAGAAGTGTATCACCCTGTTGTCCCCTGTGTTTAGGAGATCAGACTGTGTGGTGTGTATAGAAGTGTATCACCCTGGTGTCCCTGTGTTTAGGAGATCAGACTGTGTGGTGTGTATATAAGTGTATCACCCTGGTGTCCCTGTGTTTAGGAGATCAGACTGTGTGATATTTATATAAGTGAATCATCCTGGTGTCCCTGTGATTAGGAGATCAGACTTTGTGGTGTGTATATAAATTTGTAGGTGTGATCGGGGAGTTGGGGCTTTAGATTTTTCTCTCCCCCTAAATCATCAGTGTTTGTATACACTTCTTACTGGCGCCTCGCAGTGCAATTTGGATTGCAGCAATCCTCTCGGCGATTCGCCCATATTTTAAGTGGAAGTGGTTACATTTGTGGTGGATACTTTTTAGTAGCATAGTTTATCTTTGCTACTTTTTTGATGATCTCCTATTATCTTTTCTCAAGAAATGATCAGTATTGGCAGTTTTGATTTGTGATTATTATTTTTTAGACAGGAACGGATAGTGCTTACCCTTAGGGTTAGCTATTTGTTTCTCAGAAATTCCATCTTGTTATATGGTTTTTAATTTTATTTAATAAAGGTTGAATTTTATTATATTTGTGTCCTGACACATGATACTGATGGACTTATTAGATCTATATTAGTGTGCTATTGTTTGCAGGGTTCTTTTTTCTTTTTCTTTTTATTTTGTTTACAGTGATTCCCTGTAGCACCTTTCTGATCTTTATCCCTTGAGTATCTATTGGTGTCTTTTGGAGTATTTTGGTGTGCGTGGGTTTTTGTATTATACTATATAGTTGTATCACCCTGGTGTCCCTTTGTTTAGCAGATCAGACTGTGTGGTGTGTATATAAGTGTATCACCCTGGTGTCCCTGTGTTTAGGAGATCAGACTGTGCGGTGTGTATAGAAGTGTATCACCCTGGTGTCCCTGTGTTTAGGAGATCAGACTGTGTGGTGTGTGTATAAGTGTATCACCCCGGTGTCCCTGTGTTTAGGAGATCAGACTGTGTGGTGTGTATAGAAGTGTATCAGCCTGGTGACCCTGTGTTTAGGAGATCAGACTGTGTGGTGTGTGTATAAGTGTATCACCCTGGTATCCCTGTGTTTAGGAGATCAGACTGTGTGGTGTGTATATATATATATATCATATTCTGCCACAGCAATAAAATTCACATTAATGTTTAAACATCAGTATATGTGTTTATACATTAGTCTTGCTGGGATACAGTTACACAAAGAGGTGTCAATAGGTCAGGAAATAATGTGAAATTCTCGGTAATATCTTCCATCCCCCACACCATCCAATCCCCCAGCAACATCTCTTTAAACATATGTGTCCCTCTTTGGCTACTAAAAATGTTGGGAGGTGTGGTTTATAAAGATGTACCAGGAAGCGTTTCTTTCCAAAAAATAAATGTTTATATATATTATTCATCTCTAGAAATAAACAAAGTTGTCCTTATGTATAACAATTCCTGGAACAAACCAGTTGTGCTATGGAGGGAGGGGTAAAGCTTCTCATTTATGTAAACAGAGCTTTCAACCCTTTGAATGTTAACAGGGTCCCCAGTGCATTTTAATACAATGCATTGGAGAAATCGATAGCATTCAAGTGTTAAAAGCTTCACTGAATTCTACAGGAATACTTGGATTTTGTAGTCCCATTTGATGCAGTTGAATTAGTTCTCAATTGCATCACTTTTTTAGAGGTTGATGTACTCTGGTGATTTTTGACAGTGCCTTAGTCACTGGTGAGCCTTGGTGCAAAATTTTTCTTGGACCCACTAAAGCACAGATATTTGCCCAGACCTGAGGTTGATAGGCCCTGTTGGATGTCCATCCCTGTTAAAACTGCATCCGCTGCACATACCTGGAAACCTTCAAGCTCAAACGCCTCCCTCCTCAATGAGGGATAGAGATAGAGATCATGAGTAAGCATGTCCAATGCGAAACGCGTTTATCCCTAGGATGCTGGCAGATGTCATCTAAGGTTTGAATTTACACCCTCATAAGTCTTTCCACTCAAAAGATTTTGAGATCAGAATACTGTGTGTGGTATATTCATTATAATATCACTTTTCAATAAAGATTTTGATGATTTTATCTGTGGGTCCAGTACTTAATATGGAAGTGTGTGTTCTCTTCGTTGTGTTACTTCATTGTATGGACAGCCTATAGAGAAGCTCTCTTAGCGCACCCATAAGAGTCATTGTGATTCCTTTGCTTTTTCAGAAACTGCATGTTTATGTGACAGAACTTTTACTTATGGTGATTTTATGAGGCCACCACATTGTCTATGCCACATTATGACACAATGATGATTCTATGACCCTATTATATCGTCTTTGACACGTTATCTTGACATTTTTATGAATAGTCCCGACACAATTTAGAAGTAAGCTGCTGATTTCTATTTCATTGAACATTAGGAGGACAAGGCTGGAGTAGGTGGGTTACCAGGGAAATATACACACTTGAGAATCATCCTCTGTCCCCGGAGAACCGATATTTAATTTAGAAGAACAAAGTCTCCGGCACAGTCTGGAGAGATTCCAGGTTTGCCTCTGCACCTCTTGTAGCTACACCCCCTAAATTCTGGAGTAAATCAACTTCACCATATGCATACTTGGGAACTCTCTAGATCAGCCCTGGAGACTCCATCTTTGTTAAGTAAATTACTGGGTCTTTGGGGACAGAGGCTGATTCTCGAGTGGTGGGGAGTTTCTGTCACAGTTACCTTAGATCCAGTGATGCCTGATGGGTTGACGCAGGTAAATGATGACCTGAAATGTCGCCGCGGTGTCATCCCATGCGTCATTCGAGGACTGGGCCTAGGCATGCTTGAAGTTCTCAGCGGCCGTCCATATCCTCGTGCGAACTGGGCCTGCTCCGTAGGTTGAAGTGGACTGGGGTTTTTGTTCTGACGCATCTCATGGTCATGTGTCACTTTCGGGTGCAAGATTGCAATATGTCGCAGGCCTCTGTTTTGTACTATTGGGGCTGATAGCTCCACCCATCTACTTCCTGGTTTGCCTGTTAAAAGTGAACTCGATCTCTATCCAGTTACCCTTACGTTGTTGTTCAGTGCAGTTCTAGTTCCTGTTGTTCCTGTATCCTGTGTATGATCGGTTTGTCTGAATATTCATTCTGGTGCTGACCTGTGGCTCTGTCTGACCATTCTCTCTGTGCGCTCCATTTGTCTTAGACATCCAATCTGGTGCAGACCTGTGGCTCTGGCTGACTACCTACTCCGTGTATGACAGTGGCTTGTCCGACTATCCATTCTGGTGCTGACCTGGGGGTCTGTCCAAGTATCCTCCCAGTGTTACCTACTCCTAGTGGACATCCTATCTGGTGCAAACCTGTGGCTCTGGCTGACCATTCTCTCTGTGCGCTCCATTTGTCTTAGACATCCAATCTGGTGCAGACCTGTGGCTCTGGCTGACTACCCGTTCCGTGTATGAACCTGACGTGTCTGACTATCCTAGCTGGTGCTAACTGGTGGCTCTGCCTGTTTACTCTGCTGTGTGGCTCCGTTCTCCACAGACATCCATCCTGGTGCAGATCTGGGGCTCTGGCAGACTTTGACCTTACTGACTGCAGACGTGAGTCAGTAGTCTCTATTGTTGCCATCCTTATTGGAGAGAAGCTCTTCCTTACTGACTGCAGGCGTGAGTCAGTAGTCTCCATTGTTGCCATCCTTATTGGAGACGAGCTCTTCCTTACTGACTGCAGGCGTGAGTCAGTAGTCTCCCTTGTTGCTACGTTATGGGAGACTATAGGTTCTGTGTTGCATTCCACCTATTACCCTGAGACTACCAACTGGCTTTGGCCTAGTCTCCAGCAGTTGTGGTTGACCCGTTGGCAGGCTCCTATTTCTGACAGAGTTTCTAGCCGCTTCAGTCACCCTATCACAGTGCCCGTGCTCTTGGCTGTAGGCGGCAACATTCTGAATTCCTAATTACACAACCTTGCTCTGATTGGCCAGGTATCTTTGTCGCCACCCAGTGATAGCCTTTATAACCTCTGTCATGTCTACACTATGGTGCCCTTTCATGGTGTACTAGTTCCTGACATTTGTTCTGTATATCGCTGATCGTGTATGACCTGGCCTGCCTGACGACGTTCCTGAGTTTCCTGTATTACTGCTGCTCCGTTGCTGATCGTATCTGGCTGAGAACCCGCTCCGTTGCTGACTGGATCTGGCTGAGAACCCGCTCCGTTGCTGACCTTATCTGGCTGAGAACCCACTCCGTTGCTGACTGGATCTGGCTGAGAACCCACTCCGTTGCTGACCTTATCTGGCTGAGAACCCACTCCGTTGCTGACTGTATCTGGCTGAGAACCCGCTCTGTTGCTGACCTTATCTGGCTGAGAACCCACTCCGTTGCTGACTGTATCTGGCTGAGAACCTGCTCCGTTGCTGACCTTATCTGGCTGAGAACCCGCTCCGTTGCTGACCGAACCTGGCTGAGTACCCATTCCGTTACTGACCGTGTCTGGCTGATTACCGCTCTGTTGCCATCTGTGCCTGGCTATACCATTTGGTTGCCTCCGTTTGGTCCAGCGATACCCGCTGTGGCCTTTCCGTTACGCAAGTCGGTGTGCGCCGCGTGGCGCTATTATTTTGTCGACCATAGGCTGAGCATTCATGCTTTAGCTGCTCTCTTAACCGCCTCAGGCGGTGTGCACACGTGAAGTACCGGTACAGTGTTCATAGCACTGACTGTGTTACTCTCATCACTCTCTGTGTCCACCTCCCTTTCAGCGCTGGGCTCACTCCCTTTGGGAGTTGCAGTATCTCTCGGCAATGGCATACCTATTGACCCTTTGTGTGCCTGGATCTTCCAGGTAGGGTTTGTGCTTATTCGTCACTGCAGTAGCCTTGGGCTCAAGAGCCAGCGTTGCGTTATACCATCCTTCAGTGTGAGGGGACACTGGTTGCCTTCCATATACATATATATATATATATATACATATATATATTACGATCTACCCCTAGCGTTCTAGAGTTTGCTTACTTAGAGATGCCTTGGTCTCCCTGTGACCCTAACCCTAGGGCCAGTGCTGCCTACTAAGCGGTTGCCTCGGTCTATCTGTGATCCTAGTGCCAGGGTCAGTGTTGCCTCGCTCCTCTTGGGTTCTGTGCCTCCCAGGCATCTGGGTTTGTGCCAGTCTTCTACTCCTGGACTACCTGTCACCGAAGTCCTGTTGTCAGTTCCTGGACTGCGTTGCCTTCTGCCTTTCAGGTTCAAGCCAGAACCTTCGTTGCCAGTTATTGTTTCCATTCCGTCATATATTTCTAATACTGGCTTGCTATTGCTGTACATATCTGTATATATTTATGTTCTGTTTGTGTGGGTCTAAGGGCCTAACTACGTGTATGTACTTTATCATAATAAAGTCATTTTAACCTTACCGATCTGGTCTGAGTGTTCATCAAAAACTGTGACACACCCTTTGCTTATAGTATCTTCATTATTTGCCTACTATTATTATTCTAATAAAATGATTTTAACTATACCGTCTGACTCCTTGTCTTGCTTGATAACCCTAACAGTTTCTTATGAAACTCTGCCCACTTCTCCTAGTTCCCACCCTGTTCCTCCCACTTCCCGCCCACTTTTCTTCCTTCCCACCCTGTTCCTCCCACTTCCCCCTCACTTCTACTCCTTCCCATTCCATTCTGCCCACTTCCCATCCACATCTCCTCCTTCTCATCCAGTTCCTCCCACTTCTCCTTCCTACCCTGTTCCTTCCATTTCATGTTCACTTCTCCTCCTTCTCACCCTGTTCTGCACATGCCGCGCCCCTTTGTGATGCAAATTGTGTAATTTATATCACCCAGGCAAACTTCATGAGCCCTCTCTAGGGAATCAAGAAGAAGAAGTCCCCAGGTACCATAAACATAACTTAATTGACTCTTTATATAATCAGAGCTCAGAAGGATTCGCTAAAATTGGTTAGAAAATATTAGCGGTACTGTGTACAGTCATAAGAAATATAATCAGGAGAGTAAGTACAGGGGTTCAGAATATGCATAAGGAAAACAAAGGGGAGTGGGGTTTTCCTTATGCTGACACAACATTGTCCCTCATTGCAATCCGTTCAGACCGACTATCTGTCAAGGTTTTGCTGAGCAGCTCTATTCTGCCTATTGATTCTGCTGTCTGAGCTAATCTAGTGTTCTGCTATCCACTGCTGCTGTTTTCTGAGTTTCTGGCTCAGGCTGTATCAGCTGACCTCTCTGATTACTCACCTGACTGTTATCAGCCAACCCTCTCAGGGTATTTATAGCAGCTTGGCTCACTTCCTCATTGTCCTTGTGTTTGTTTGCTGACCTGTTGCTGCTGTGGACTTTTCCTGTTTTCCTGTTTGCTGTGTTCCAGACCATCTGCTTGTTCCAGACTTTGCTGACTTCTGTGCTTCTGACCCTCGGCTTGTTCCTGATATCGCAGACTTCTGGTTTCCTGACTCCAGCTCGACTAAATATCTGTCTTGATTCCTGATGCTGGCGTGTTTTTTGGTTTATGCTCTTGGATCATGCTTTTGATTTGTTACACTAATAAATGTGTATTGCATTTTACATTTTTGTGTCCTGTCTGGTTCCTGGTCCCTAACAGTGCACAAGAACCCTGAACTCAGAAGACGCAGGGAATCCACCAAATATTTTTTTCAGGCTGGACCAGGTAGACCAGCACATGGACCAGCTTGCTGCAGCTGCAGGCTTTGTCGCTCTGTACTGAGCATCGCGCGTACATCACTATGGCAAAATGTCCACGCTCCGTCCTGCTGTTAGTCTTGGAAGAATAGCGATTTCTCTTTAATCAGGTAGTAATTCTGGTGACTAGCGCTACAGAGCAGCTAGTCGCCAAATGTGCAATTATGTGGGGCAATATAATTATTGGGTGGTAGTTCCACTTTAAGAGAAAATAACCTATTTTGCAAATTAGAGAAGTGTGAGTTCCACCGCAAACAGGTCACCTTCTTGGGGTACGTAATTTCAGAGGTTGGTTTCGCTATGGACCCTGAAAAAATCTCAGCTGTTCTCGAGTGGACACAACCCGTAGGTCTTCGCTCCTTCAACATTTCCTGGGGTTTGCAAACTACTATAGGAAATGCAATTTTTCCTCTATTTTAAAACCCCTTACCGACATGACCAAAAAAATTGTTAGCTCCATTCACTGGTCCCAGAAAGCCATCAGGGAATTTGAATCACTAAAAGCTGCTTTTGCCGCAGCACCTATTCTGTCACACCCGAAACCCGAGCTTCCATTCATACATGAGGTTGATGCATCTGAGACAGGAGTAGGCGCCCTCCTGTCTCAGCGTCCTATTCCTGAGAGCCAGTTGCACCCGTGTGGGTATTTCTTGAAGAAGCTATGTCCTGCGGAGTGCAATTATCAGATTGGTGATTGAGAGCTTCTGGCGATAATACTGGCTCTCAAAGAATGGAGGCATTTGCTCGAGGGAACTTCCATCAGTCCTAATCCTCACGGATCATAAAAACCTTACCTACTTGTCTGAAGCTAAGAGCTTGTCTCCCGATGGGTCTCATTTTTGTCTAGTTTTAATTATGTGGTCTCATACCTGCCAGGTACTAAAATGTCCAGACTGATGCCCTATCCAGACAGTTCTCGGGAGCTAAAGAGGAGAGTCCTCCTTGTCCTATTATTCCTCAGAACAAAGTACTGGCCACCATACGTACCAGCATAACATCTCCCCTTGGGTAGAAATTATGGGCTGCTCAAGTACTGACCTCCGTACCAAGGTGCTTGCAACCTACCATAAGACTAAATCAGCAGGTCATCCCAGAAAGAATCAGCTCCTCTGGTCGGTTTCCCGTCTCTTCTGGTGGCCATAACTCAGCAAATATGTTGCTGCCTTTGTCGCTGCCTGCCCAGTCTGTGCGCAGACCAAATCACCCTGTCACCTTCCAGTGTGCTTTCTCCAACCCATACCCGATGGGGAGAAGCCATGGTCACACCTTGCCATGGACTTAATAGTCAACCTCCCTTTGTCTAATGGTCATACTGTCATCCTCATGGTCGTTGACAGATTTTCTAAGATGATTCATTGCATACCATTCAAAAAACTTCCATCTGCTAAAGCGTTGGCTACGGTCTTTGTCAAATAGGTCTATCAGCTACACAGGGCTCCCAAAGTCATAGTTTCCGACCGGGGTAGCCAGGTTGCCTCGAGATTCTGGAGGGCCTTCTGTGCGCAACTAGGTATCCAACTCTCCTTCTCCTCTGCCTATCACCCGCAATTGAATGGGGGAGTGGAAAGGGCTAATCAGGCCTTGGAGCAATTCCAGCGGCATTACATCTCTGACCATCAGAACAATTGGTTGGACCTGCTACCTTGGGCGGAGTTTGCTCATAGCAGTGCTGTCTCTGCTTCTACCTGGCTTTCCCATTTCAGGGTGACTTATGGGTATCAACCTTCCATGATCCCAGATTCGTTCACTCCCCAGGGGATCCCGGCATTGGAGGATCATCTCCAGTGAATCCGTTCCACATGGGTGCAGGTCCAAGAATCGTTGAGATGCTCACAACAATCCCAGGAGTTCCAGGAGAATCGTAAATGCCTACCTGCACCCACCTACCAGGTCAGGGAGATGGTCTGGTTGTCCTCCAGAAATCTTCACCTCTGAGTGGCCTCTCAGAAACTGGCTCCCTGTTTTGTGGGGCCTTTCTGTATCCTCTGACGTGTGAACCCTGGGCTTATACCCTAGCCCTTCCTCCTAATATGCAGATACACAATGTGTTCCATGTCTCGCTGCTGAAACCTCTGGTATGTAATTGTTGCACTACGGTCACTCCTCGACTTCATTCGGTGCCCGTTGACAGCCATGAGGAGTATGATGTCCGATCCATAGTTGACTCTCGTAGGTTCCGAGGGAGTCTTCAATATTTGGTCCATTGGAAGGGTTACGGTCCTGAGGAGCGCTCATGGGTTTCAGCTGCAGACTTGCATGCCCCCACCCTCCTCCGTGCTTTCCATGCATGCTTTCCCCATATGTAGAAATAAAGGTCAGAGATGCTCATCTAGGCTCATAAGCTAGCAAATACATGCAAGAAGCTCACTAAGACTGTGTCCTCGCTCCCAGGGTGCAATCTCTTTTAGCTCACCAGTGTCATACACAGAGAGCAAATCTTCTGAAGCACATCATACTGGTCCTGCCAAATGACAGTCCAGCCACGAAATACCACACAACACTAGTGATGAGCGAGCGTGCTCGGCCGATGCTCGGATCGGCTCGAGCATCGCTCTGCTCGGCACATGGCGGTACTCGTCGAGTACCGCCATGTGCTCTCCCGCCATGTTCGGGTGGCGGGGATCTGTGCCAGAAGAGGCACAGATCACAAGACGCTCCGCTGGACCACCAGGGACTTGAGGTACGGGGGCATTGCGGAGATGAAGGGGGCATTGCGGAGATGAAGGGGGACATTGTGGAAGAGGGGCATAGACTCTATGCCCCTCTTCCACAATGTCCCCCTTCATCTCCGCTATGCCCGTCTTCCACAATGTGCCCCTTCATCTCCGCTATGCCCCTCTTCCACAATGTGCCCCTTCATCTCCGCTATGCCCCTCTTCCACAATGTCCCCCTTCATCTCCTCTATGGCATAGAGGAGATGAAGGGGGACATTGTGGAAGAGGGGCATAGCGGAGATGAAGGGGCACATTGTGGAAGAGGGGCATAGCGGAGATGAAGGGGCACATTGTGGAAGACGGGCATAGCGGAGCTGAAGGGGGACATTGCGGAGCTGAAGGGGGCATTCGGAGATGAAGGGGGCATAGCGGAGATGAAGGGGGCATTGACCAGGCACCCTCCCCTCATCAGAGCAGGGGGTGCCTGGTGTTGCCCCATTCATTTCAATGGGGCTCGGGTGCTCGGCCGAGCACTCGAGCCTCAGGGGGTGCTCGGTCAGAGCACCCGAGCACCCGAGCATCGGGGTGCTCTCTGAACAAGGGAAACAGCTAACCCCAGACATTCATTTCAGCCTAATTGGGCCTCATCGGTGAGGTGCAGCTGATCCCTCTAGGCACTGAGAGCAAGGGGTCCACATCTGGATTCCCCCCATTACTCTTAGGGTGACTAATCCCAAGAACACTTTGCATATGTAGAAGTAAAGGTCAGAGATGCTCAACTAGGCTTATGAGCTACCAAATACATGCAAGAAGCTCACTGGGACTGTGTCCTGAGCCCAGGGTGCAATCTCTTTTAGCTCACTAGTGCCATACACAGAGAGGAAATCTTCTGAATCATATCATACTGGTCCTGCCAAATGACAGTCCAGCCACAAAATGCCAGACAAATCCTCTCTGAACAAGAGAAACAGCTAACCCCAGACATACATTTTGGTCTTACTGGGCCTCGTCGGTGAGGTGCAGCTGATCCCTGTAGACACTGTGAGCAAGAGGTCCATGCCTGGATTCCCCCCATTACTCTTAGGGTGACTAATCCCAGGAGCAATTTGCATATGTAGAAATAAAGGTCAGAGATGTTCAACTAGGCTCATGAGCTAGCAAATACATGAAAGAAACTCACTGGGACTGTGTCCTCACACCCAAGGTGCAATCTCTTTTAGCTCACCAGTGCCATACACAGAGAGAAAATCTTCTGAAGCATATCATACAGGTCCTGCCAAATGACAGTCCAGCCATGAAATACCAGACAATTCCTCTCTGAACAAGAGAAACAGCTAACCCGATACATACATTTTGGCCTTATTGGGCCTCGCCCGTGAGGTACAGCTGAGCCCTCTAGGCACTTTGAGCAAGGGGTCCACATCTGGACCCCCCATTACTCTTAGGGTGACTAATCCCAAGAGCAATTTTCATATGTAGAAATAAAGGTCAGAGATGCTTAACTAGGCTCATGAGCTATCATATACATGCAAGCAGCTAACTGGGACTGTGTTCTCGCACTTGGTGTGTAATCACTTCTAGCTCACCAGTGCCATACACAGAGAGAAAATCTTCTGAAGCATATCATACTGGTCCTGCAAAAATGACAGTCCAGCCACGAAATGCCAGACAATTCTTCTCTGAACAAGAGAAACAACTAACCCCAGATGTACATTTTGGCCTTACTGTGCCTCATCGGTGAGGTGCAGCTGAGCCCTCTAAGCACTGTGAGCAAGGGGTCCATGCCTGGATTCCCCCCATTACTCTTAGGGTGACTAATCCCAAGAGCAATTTGCATATGTAGAAATAAAGGTCAGAGATGTTCAACTAGGCTCATAAGCTAGCAAATACATGAAAGAAGCTCACTAGGACTGTGTTCTCACACCCAGAGTGCAATCTCTTCCAGCTCACCAGTGCCATACACAGAGAGAAAATCTTCTGAAGCATATCAGACTGGTCCTGACAAATGACACTCCAGCCGCAAAATGCCACACAATTCCTCTCTGAACAAGGGAAACAGTGCTTTAACAGTACTGCTGCCGCATATAAACAAAATCAGGTGGCAATATCTTATTAGAAATAGAGACATGGGAGCAAATGGGGGTCCACGTGGCTTTTTTGCTTAGGGCCTCCAAAAACCTAGACCTGACAGTGGACATAAGCTGAATGTGATGGGTGCAGGTCTTTTTTCACCCTCATCAACTATGCATCAATGCATTGAAGGCCTCCGTGAATTGTGGGTGTGGCCACTGCAATCTCATTGTCCCTGAACCATTGGCTGTTATCTTACCCCTTGTGAAGCAATGCATTGGAGATCTCTCTAGCAACCAAGGGGTTAACAGATTTGTGTGCTTGTATGTTATAGGCCAAGAGTATTTACTGTGCCAGGGAACCATGGAAGGGAGTGTGGCCATGGTGGGTGTGGTCATGGGCAAAGCCAAGTGCAACAAGAGTGCCTTGCCTAGGGCAGCCTAGGATAAAAATACAGCGCTGCTTGTGACAAAAGGAGGCAATGGGGTAGTTTGTGAGTGTCTGGCGGGGGTCCTTTGGTCTGCATTAACAATGATATGTATTAAGCAAGACGTAGAGAAAATGGTGTGATTTAAAGCCATTTCCCTGTGCGTGTGATGGGACTAGTGTACGGGGCTTGCTGGTATTTACGTTCTAAAGATGGTGGCACTTGCCTGCCAGTAGGAAGTATGGCGACCATACTCTCCAGCACATACCCGAATGGGCAGCCACTCCCCCTGTAGTTTTGCCCCTGATGCCAATGGAGTTACAATGGTAATTTTTGTACTTTAGTCCCCCCCCCACCAAGTTTGACGCACTAAGTAGAACTGGAATGTGTGCACTATAGGGGAGCAAGAAGAGTTCTCATTGTATTTTAAAAGAGGGTTTTAACTTCTTGAGTGCTAGAGAGGTCACAATGTGTTGGAGACCTCTTTAGCATTCAAATGGTTAAAATCCCATATTAAATCAGTGGGAATATTGTCAAATTTTATTTGCCCCTTATGGTGCTGTTGGTTTACCCCAAACTTGTTCCAGATCTACTGTACATAATGCACTGAGCTCATTCGCTTTCTGTGTGTGTGTGTGTGTGTGTCTGTATGTGTGTAGGTGTGTGTGTCTGTCTCTGTATGTGTGTCTCTGTATGTGTCTGTGTGAGTGTGTATCTGTGCGAGTGTGTGTGTGTGTGTCTGTGCGAGTGTGTGTGTGTGTGATTGTGTGTCTGTGTGAGTGTGTCTCTGAATGTGTGTCTATGTGAGTCTGTCTCTGTATGTGTCTGTATGAGTGTGTGTCTTTGTGAGTGTGTCTCTGAATATGTGTCTGTGTGAGTGTGTGTATGTGTGAGTGCGTCTCTGTATGTGTGTCTGTATGATTGTGTCTCTGTATGTGTCTGTGTGTATGTCTCTGTATGTGTCTGTGTTTCTGTAGGTGTGTGCATCTGTGTATGTGTGTGCTTTTGTGTGTGTGTGAGTGTGTCTGTGTTTGCCAGTGTGAGTGTTCTCATATTTGTCTGTGTGTCTGTATGTATTTGTGAGTGTTTGTGTTTGCCAGTATTTGTGTAAGTGTTTGAGTGTTTGTGTGTGTGTCTGTGTGTCTGATTGTGTTTGCCAGTATTTGTGTAAATGTTTGCATGTTTGTGTATGTGTCTGTCTGTATGTGTATGTGGGTATGTCTGTATGTGTGTGTGTGTCTGTATGTATTTGTGTGTGTGTGTGTGTGTGTGTGTCTCTGTATGTATTTGTGTGTGTGTCTGTGTGTGTGTGTGTGTTTGTGTGCCTGTGTCTGATTGCGTTGGTCAGTGTTCGTGTGTGTGTGTCTGTCTGTATGTGTATGTGGGTGTGTGTGTGTCTGTGTGTATTTGTGTGGGTGTGTCTCTGTCTGCATGTATGTGTGTGTGTGCCTGTGTCTGATTGTGTTGGCCAGTGTTAGTGTGTGTGTGTATACGTGTGTGTGTAATACATTACTATATAAGACAATCACAGCTGATCAGGTGACTGCAGTACAAGGTTGCCAGAGGGCGGTTCCACCTAGACCATTAATTTGGCTATGGAAGCTGTTCTCCAGATTGGTCAAGCATGTCCTCTATTACCCTGTACTTGTTTATCTAACTCACAAGGAACATTCCTGTCTAATGATAATGGGTTTAGAGTGAAGCAGACCTACTGGCTGCATATTCTGCCCCCTCCAATTTACTGATTTACTCTCAACATCGGACATAATAATAAAGTCCTTTTTTAGGTTAATTAAGCCCTTGTATGCAAGAAGTGTCTCCAAAACACTGCTTCACTATGCACCGGAAAGGATTCTAGCTTAGAAGGAATTTAACTCCTTAAGTATCCATGACGTGCCAGGACTGTCATAGGTAAACTTCCCTTAAAGACCAGTGGCACCTCATGGAATTTAGGGGTCCCCACGGGGCTGCACATCAATTGGGGAACCATGGATGAGAAACAAAAAATGCTCCGTGGTCTTAACTGTGAGGCCGGTCATTAAGGGGTTAGGGGACAGTGGGATGAATGTGCCATGGAGATTCCACACCAGAACAGGTGCTAGAATTGAGTTTTAGTCCCTGCACCTGCCTACTGTCAATTTACATTATGTATTAAACAATAATCTAGTGAGGCAGAGGTTGTCCGCTGATACGTGTTACATTGATCATCAGAGGTGTAACCAGAAGCCACCAGGCCCTGGTGCAGAAATTGCCATGGACCCCCCGACCACATTGCCCCCCCATTGTTCCCACTCTCCACATTTCCCCCCATTGCCTCCAATCTCCCCATTTACCCCCAGTCTCCACATTCCTCCCCATTGCCACCCAATCTCCACATTGCACCCCAATCTCCACATTGCCCACCCAATTTCCACATTGCCTCCACATTGCCCCCCAATCTCCACATTGCCACCACATCTCCACATTGCCCCCCCAATCTCCACATTGCCTCCACATTGCCCCCCAATCTCCACATTGCCACCACACCTCCACATTGCCCCCCCAATCTCCACATTGCCTCCACATTGCCCCCCAATCTCCACATTGCCATCATATCTCCACATTGCCCCAATCTCCACATTGCCCCTATTGACCCCCCCCAGTGTCCATCTCCTACCTCCCTGATGGTCCAGTGGTGTGACAGGAGAGGTCTGTGCCTCCTTCTGCACAGACCTCAGAAGCTGGTGCTCCCACACGATTCTCTCTTCAGTAATGCAGAGCGCTGGGATGTCATCTCCCAGTGCTCTACATTACTAGAGCACCAGAGAGGGAGATCACCTGTTAGAGGTCTGTGTCCAAGAAGGCACAGTCCTTCTTGCTTCGAGCGCCGGGCCCCTGGTGTGATGGGCCAGGTCGCAGGTTCAACCCCTGCTACCCCTATTGTTACACCAGTGGTGATCATATACTATGGGCGTCCTCTGCTGTCACTGGAGTTTCAGGATACCTCCTGTAGGGATGTATATACTTTTTATTCTTTTATTTACACTCAGCAATTATTTTTTATGCTTTTAACCCCTTTACAATGTGTGACGTGCCTGGACCGTCACGTGTGTCCTGACGTTAAGGACCAGTGACGGCCCTGGCACGTCATGGAATTCTGGGATTGCAGCGCAGCTGCGCACGCTATGTGATCTCAGAATGCATCCGGGAAAAAAAGTGCCAGGGGCCACCCCCTTCCTTCAGTGGCATGGGCAGCTGTACAGTTCGGACCATATGTTCAAAAGAAAAGAGAAGGAATCATGGGGCAAACCATTTGTACTGTGGGGGAGAATTAAAAATTCACATTGATTTAAATGGGGAATTTTAACCCCTAGAGTGTTTTAGAGGTCTCCAATGCTTTGCTTCACAATGCTTTCTACATTCTAACATTCTATCTTAAATAAAGCAGAACATTCATATGATTAACATAGCGCTGCAAATGATAGTTACATTAGCGATATCCACAGACTTATACTTGGAAAATAAAACGAATTGCTGCATTAACGAAAAAAGAACCTTTTAACCAGACAGACACCGGCTGGGATCTTGCAGGAGGTGATCTCTGCACCTGCGCTGTCAGTCCCTTTTGGTGCCATATGGCACAGTGAGCGTCAACTCACCAATGGTGGAGCTGAAGGGGACGGACAGCACAGATGCAGAGATGTCAGCTCTGCAAGATGTCTGCGCTGAGGAAGTCACATATGTGACGAAACGCGTAGGGTGTTGGTCTGTTTCATAATATATATTTTAATACTTATAAACTACCAATAAATTGTGGCTGTGTAATAGCCCAGGTAGTGTTTCTATATCGCAAATCTAACGCATTGGGATCTGGTAACCGACGAGATCCAGAGGAGGCGTGGAGAAAAAGAAGCCGTAGCCAGGCTATAAAGGGCTTTTACGAGCAGATCCTCAGAGGTTGGAAGAAGCCTCTGTCTCTAATGAGTACCCATCTTCAGGGGAGGTGATCGTATGACAACAGCTGACTAATTTTGCTCCACAGTTTGCACTTAGATGCGTATCATTGTGCTGTGCTCATTTTTTCTGCAGTATTTTCGTTTGACGTCTTCAAGGGTCATGTGATCGGGCGACCAGGATACAGCAGCAGGACGGATCAAAAGTGAAGAACCCAAAGGAGATGACCAGTGGATATAAGGATCTTCTCTTTGGGACTGAGTGGAACACATAATAGTTTATTTGCCTTTATTTATGTAAGGAAAGATATAGGTAGCGCATTCCCAATTGGACGAATACGGATATAGAATAAAAGCCTGTGTCCTTACTCTATCCATAGATAGTAGGACTGCCTGATTAAAGGGATAGTAATACTTCGTTTTATCTTTATTTTATTTTGTAGGCATTAAAAAAAAACATGAAGAACTATATAAGTCTTATCTCTCAAACCTTTATGGTTTGAGAGATATTCACAAGCAAAGTTTCCCCTCCCGCCCCTTTTACCTAGTGTAAGCCATCTCTTCTCAGATGTGGAATGCAGTCCATAGACCAGACAGATAACAGCAGGGGACAATCTTCTTCCTATGAGAACAATGAAAGCCCTGCCCCCCTTGACAAGTTTTTCAGGTTTTTCCCTTATATTAATTGAGGATTGTCCCTCTCTGCAGTCTACCTGGACACCTCCCTTCTGATCTGGCTGAGCAGTGTTACATCAGTAAAAGGGGCGGGAGGGGGATACTTTGTCATTGAATTACTGTTGAACTACAACTCTGACAGAATTGAAATAACACTGTGCAAAGTCCAAATACTATGATGATTAATTAGAGCTGCTTTTATCATGAAACATTACTATCCCTTTAAAAGGTTATTTTTTAGTTAATGCAGCAATTAGTTTTGTTTTCAAGTATAAGTCTGTGGATTTCGCTAATGTAACTATCATTTGAGGTGCTATGTTAATGATATGAAAGTTCCGCTTTAATATCAACATATAATTACTCTAAAAAGTTATTATTTAACACCTTAAGGACCAGCTGCACAGGCGGCCGTCACTTAAGGACCACGGACTATGTTTTTTTGTTTGTTTGTTTGCATCCTCTTCCGGACTCCCCGAAAAACGTGAAGCCGTGCGAGGAGCCCAGAATTCCGTGACAGTCCTGTCACGTCATTGGTCCTTAACTCAAATCCACCCTTGACATGCCAGAACCATCAAGGGTCGTTAAGGGGTTAATCCAAAAGTTTAATTGATTCCAAATCCAATAGTGTTGCCCATAGCCTAACAAACCAATCAATTTGTTTAGAACGAGAACACAAGACAAATTGATTTGTTTCCGATTGGCTGCTTGGTTTTTCAGACGGAAACAGTATAGAGCTGATTGCAGTATCATGAGTAAGAGTTCCATATGCGAAACGCGTTGATCGGATCAGTAACAATACTATCTCCTAAATGTAACCTGTTTGTTGCCCTCAAGATGACATGTAGCCCTGAAAGAAATGTTATTAATGACAGGAATAAAGCTCTGTTGTCGTGTTGTTGGTAGGTTGGTGCAGTCATATTTTGTGAATGAATTTTTAGTTCTCCCTACAGTGCAAATGATTTGCTCCAGAATATCTTCACTTTCCTTTTGAACATATGGCCCCTCATCCCATTGCTAAATAGGCCCTGATATTAACCTTTTGAGTGCCAGAGTGCTACTCAATGCCGCGCTCACCGCCCTGGTGCTCAAACAGTTAATGGTAGACAGCTGCATTTCCCATTGAGGATAATAAACCTACACAAGTTGTAAAATTTACTAGAGATTTAGAAATAAGCTGACGGCTTATATTTAAAGAGTTTGTAAGGCAGCTGTTGTGTATACAGAAGGAGGAATGGATTTATTTTATTTGGCTTGAACAAAGGACCCCATTGAACTGGAAGCAGTTGCAAAGTTTAAAGGTATAGTAACACTTTTTATTTTCACTTCACATTTTCTGCAGGGACACAATATGTATAGTGAAATGGCCTATACTTTCTATTCTTTTCTTCATTATGACCTATATTTTTTTACAGTTTTCCGTCCCTGACAGTGTGAACCCTGGATCTTTGTTTCCTGGGAGCTTGTTGATTAGTGACAGTGGTAAAAGAGTAGGCTGACCAGACCTCACCTTTAACTGAGGACACATAGGAAATAGGCATATTTCAGGACTGCAATGAAATCAAAGCAGCCCTGAAATATGCATTTTTATGTACGTCCCAGGTTAAAGGTGAGGTCTGGTCAACCCAAAGCAGAGAGTGACACATTGTAACACTGGGGTGAATGTACAATGTCAGTCCCATGCTAAATCAGATGTCTGAATTGATTTCAAGACCCTGTGACCTCTTGATATCAATTTGCTAAGCTACATACACCAAAATTCCTCCCCCTATCTCCTTAATTTTTTTGTTCTCCATTGGATTCAGCGGTCCCCGAATGGTGTGCAGCTGTGTGGGGACCCCTGAATTCCATGGCATATATAAACGTCATGGGTCATTAACTGATGATTTCCCATGACGTTTATGTACCTCATGGGTCCTTAGCATTCCAACTGATTGTGCCATGGGGTGGTCATTGGGATTGTCTGTGGGCATTTTGGGTGTACCTTTCCTCTTTGTGTTATTTAAGGTTTATTTAATTTGCCTGCCCAAATGGCACTGGTGTACAGGGCTTGCTGGCATTAAAGGAATAGTAATGTTTCATAATAAAAGCAGCTCTAATTAATCATCATAGTATTTGGACTTTGGAGAGTGTTATTTCAATTCTGTCAGAGTTGTAGTACAAGAGTAATTCAATGATAAAGTATCCCCCTCCCGCCCCTTTTACTGATGTAGCACTGCTCAGCCAGATCAGAAGGGAGGTGCCCAGGTAGACTGCAGAGAGGGACAATCTTCAATTAAGATAAGGGAAAAACCTGAAAAACTTGTCAAGGGGGGCAGGGCTTTCATTGTTTTCATAGGAAGACGATTGTCCCCTGCTGTTATCTGTCTGGTCTATGGACTGCATTCCACATCTGAGAAGAGATGGCTTACACTAGGTAAAAGGGGCGGGAGGGGAAACTTTGCTTGTGAATATCTCTCAAACCATAAAGGTCTGAGAGATAAGACTTATATCGTTCTTCGTGTTTTTTTATTGCCTACAAAATAAAATAAAGATAAAACCAAGTATTACTATCCCTTTAACGTCCTAATGATGGTGGAGACTGTCCACTGGTAACCATTACAGTGCTCATATGCTATACTGAATTCCCTGAAGTGCATTCAGGGCTGGATTTCCCATTAATCACAACAATATACATTAAGCGGTTCTAGAACCCCTGACTATCAGTTGACCATGTAGAGTTCCATAAAATCCAGATTTGCCCGACAAATGTGCTGGGCAAAGAATTTCCCATGTCTAGTTAATATTGCAAATTTGTGAAGATCGCTGCACCATGAAGTCAGGCAAAGTCCAATAGTGTAAAATCAGTAAAACATTTATTTGAAATAGCATAAAATAAAAGTCATACTTCCAAGTAACTATTTACAAAAAACTGACAACCTCAGATAACCGAAGGAAGACTTCTCTCATCATGATGACTATGCTGAGTCCACGTGAAACACGTTGATGAGACAACAGACTGTCTCAGGTTATCTGAGGTTGTGAGTTATTTGGAAATATGATGTTTATTTTATGCTATTTCAAATAAAAGTTTTACTTATTTTATACTATTGGACTTGCCTGACTTCAGGGGTACAGTAATCTTCACATATTCGCTGGATTTTCCATTTGTCAGAGAGGGCAACTGTCTAGAGAGCCAACTTCAGAACTTCTGAATTGTGTGTTAAAGGGATAGTAATACTTCGTTTTAACTTTATTTTATGTTGTAGGCATTAAAAAAACATGAAGAACGATATAAGTCTTATCTCTCAATCCTTTATGGTTTGAGAGATATTCACAAGCAAAGTTTCCCCTCCCGCCCCCTTTTACCTAGTGTAAAGCCATCTCTTCTCAGATGTGGAATCCAGTCCATAGACCAGACAGATAACAGAAGGGAACAATCTTCTTCCTATGACAACAATAAAAGCCCTGCCCCCCTTGACAAGTTTTTCAGGTTTTTCCCTTATCTTAATTGAAGATTGTCCCTCTCTGCCGTCTACCTGGGCACAACCCCTTCTGATCTGGCTGAACAGTGTTACATCAGTAAAAGGGACGGGAGGGGGACACTTTGAATTACTCTTGTACTACAACTCTGACAGAATTGAAATAACACTCTCCAAAGTCCAAATACTATGATGATTAATTAGAGCTGCTTTTATTATGAAACATTACTATCCCTTTAAGCTGGTGAAATCTCAGTGGCCCTGCACCAGTTTAAATACAGGCAACTATTTAACCCCTTGATGCTAGAGAGGTCTCCTGCTATGATATATTTATTGTATCTTTTTTCCATTGTATCACTACCCCTGCAGCATTGAGTGCTCTGCTGTATGGTATATTTTGTACATTGTATCTTTTTCCATTGTATCACTATCCCTGCAGCACTGAGTGCTCTGCTGTATGTTATATTTTGTACATTGTATCTTTTTCCATTGTATCACTATCCCCGCAGCATTGAGTGTTCTGTAAGCTCTGTTATATTTTTACATTGTAACTTTTTACATTGTATCAGTCACCCTGATTTCATAGACTTAGACAGAAAAGTCTGTCAAAACAGATGGGACATCGACGTGTAAAAATATTATTTTTTAGGCAGTTGCAGACTCTGGCGTTGTAACGGGGTTCACCCTCCCCGGGATAATCTCGGACCCAGTACCGGGCTAGTAAGCTCCTGCAGCCGCTTGAGATTTGCAGAACCCTCGGTTTCCCGCACCGCTTCTCTGCCAGAGGTGGGGGTCGCAAGGAGACCCTTGATACCACCTCTCAAGAAAGGCACAGGACACACAAACAAGAACAACACTTTATTCACGTGGAATCAGCACTTTTATGCTCAGTTAAACATGTTAGAATAATTCAATCACATCACACTGACAAAAGGCTGTATTCACTTAACAATGACATAAAGGTAAACTGATTAACACACCAAAAGGGAGGCTCATGGGAACTTGGGGAGATACAATGGCTTGGGTGATTGACTGGGACAATGGGCAGTAGACTTGGGATGCCAGAGTCTGAACTCCGCTTCTGGGTCTCAGCCAATGGGAGACCGCGCTGCAGAGTCCCGGCAGCCAATCCCTGGGCCGCCGACATTTTCCCATGTTAAGTCTATGGTGTCCCTTTAACTCAGTCCGGATGTCGACGGCCAATCAGGGAGCGAGCAACAGCCCCGTTCTAAGTCAATGGGAAAATCCTCTTTTGGGCTCGATGTTCGATAGCCAATGAGAACGGGGCCGACCATTCTCCATGTTAACTCTATGGCATCCCTTTAAACCCCAGTCCACCAATCAGAGGGCAGCCGACCATTTGCCATGTTAACCTTATGGCGTCCCTTTAACTCCATTTCCCCCAATGGGACGATGGCCGGAGGCATAAAGTCCCATTGCACAGTGTCTGTCCCTTGCCCCCGTGAATTCCACTCCTCCATGAACCGGTTTCCCTGGCAGTTCCCTGGGCACAACTACAGTAACGGGTCCCTACCCGTACAGGGGTCAAAATAAAGTGTACTGTCCCTTTACTAGTTGTATTGCTGTGGGGACTGATATGTCAGCACAACACAAACATAAGTGCAATAATAGGAGCCATAAAGCGGTTCCAATCTGACCGGTGTAATGCGGTTTCTCTGTAGTAAAATCTAGAGTGATTGTTCCCACAGGTGAGAACCGTAACACAATGTCCCGGGCTAAAGCAGGTCATCCTACAGTGAGGCTCATATACCAAGAGAGTGGTACAATTCTGGAACAAACAGACTTCATCATAAGGGACAAATAAAAGTCTCTAAATTCCCATTGATTTAGCTGTTTGATTGCCAGAGGGGTATGCAACATGGTGCCCAGGGCCCACCAAAGTGCCACGGCAAACTAGTTGAGACCATGGAGTCTATGATTGCCATACCTGGGAACTTTCTGGATTTGCCCTGGAGACTCCAGTTTTGACTCTACATTAACGGGTCTCCATGAGTATGATTCTCCAAATGTGGGGAGTTTCCTCTGAAACTCTCCCCACTTCTGCTCCTTCCCACCCTGTTCTTCCCACTTGTCCTCCTTCTCCACCCTGTTACTCCCACTTGTCCTCCTTCTCCACCCAATTCCTCCCCACTTGTCCTCCTTCTCCACCCTGTTCCTCCCACGTGTCCTCCTTCTCCACCCTGTTGCTCCTACTTGTCCTCCTTCTCCACCTTGTTGCTGCCACTTGTCCTTCTCCACTTAGTTCCTCCCACTTGTCCTCCTTCTCCACCCTATTGCTCCCACTTGTCCTCCTTCTCCACCTTGTTGCTGCCACTTGTCCTTCTTCTCCACTCAGTTCCTCCCACTTGTCCTCCTTCTCCACCCAGTTCCTCCCACTTTCCACCCACTTTTATGAAGCACCCATTAAGCCATACCCCCACTTGTGAGTAATCCTAAAGAGGTATCCAGGCTCCACGGAGTACCTCGAGTTGTGGTCTCTGATCGTGGGAATCAGTTCGTATCAAGGTATTGGAAGGCCTTTTGTGACCAGATGGGTATCAAACTGCTATTTTCTTCCGCCTATCACCACCAGACCAATGGTGCTGCAGAAAGAGCCAACCAAGGACAATTCCTGCGCTGTTTCGCTTCTGACCATCATGATAATTGGGTTGATCTGTTGCCGTGGGCAGAGTTTGCCAGAATTGTGCCATAAACGCTTCGTCCGGGAGCTCCCCTTTCCTGCTCAATTATGGGTCCCAACCCACTCTGCTCCCGGATACATTTCGGGCACAGGACATTCCGGCTCTGGATGAGCATATGGAGCAGCTCCGCTCCACATGGGCACAGGTTCAGAATAATTTGCAAAGGTCCTCAGAGCGATATCAGAGACATGCAGATCACAGGAGGCGTCCTGCTCCGGTCTTTCAGGTGGGGAAGAGAGTCTGGTTGGCCACCAAGAACCTGCACCTCCAAGTACCATGTCACAAAATGGCTCCATGACGCATAGGACCCTTCCGGGTACTCCGTAGAATTAACCCTGTGTCTTATGCATCCCTAGGAATATGCGTATCCACAATGTATTTCATGTATCTCTCCTGCAACCGTTACACTTCCACCCAGGTAGCCCCAGGTCAGTACGTATTCAGAATCAAGATGAATATGAGATCCAGAGCATCCTGGATTCCCGTAGGGTGCGGAGGCACATCTAATATTTTGTCCACTGGAAAGGTTATGGTCCGGAGGAGCGTTCATGGGTGGACCAGGGTGTGTCTGACCTCCCGTGGCCGTACCAGTCTGTGCTGTCTAGCCTAGTCTCCATCTGGCTACCGCTGGTGCATCCCCTGTCGGGATACTGGTCTACTCCATATATTTGTCGACTTTGTGTATGGGAGTGCTCTGCACTGCCCTCACATCTACCGTGTAGTCCAGGGCCATTCCATTTCTGACCACCTGTCCTGTGAAGGGTGAGGAAAGTGCCTACACTGTTCCTCTCTGGTCTCGTGAAGGTGTGCCACCCTATCCGGGTACGGGAGTGCTCTGCACTGTACCCACATCTACCGTGTAGTCCAAGGGACATTCCATTTCTGACCACCTGTCCTGTGAAGGGTGAGGAAAGTGCCTAAACTGTTCCTCTCTGGTCTCGTGAAGGTGTGCCACCCTATCCGCGTAAAGGAGCCCTCTGCTCTGTTCCCACATATACCGTGTAGTCCAAGGGACATTCCATTTCTGACCACCTGTCCTGTGAAGGGTAAGGAAAGTGCCTGCACTGTTCGTCTCTGGTCTCGTGAAGGCGGGCCATTCCATCTGTGTATGGGAGTGCTCCGCACTACCCTCACATCTACCATGTAGTCCCAGGGCTATTCCGTTGCTGACCACCTGCCTGGTGAAGGGCAAGGAAAGTGTCTCCACTGTTCTTTCCTGGTTTCATGAAGGTGTGCCACTATCTACTGCCACTTGTGTCATCATGAAGGTGTGCCACTATCTACTGCCACTTGTGTCATTACCATTACTACTGTGTGTCATTTATTGCCATCTGCCTGTTGCCTTATCTCCTCCCTTTCATTGTACTTAATAAAGTTTTATATTAAGTTCATCTGTACTTGTCAGTGTGTTCAATTCCTAGTCACTCTGTGACAGTGAACTAAGAGTTTATACTGTAATAACTCTGGGAATATGCATCTCTCAGCCGTCGTACTATTTTTTTTAACTCAGCAGGAAAAGCCCTGCAATATTTTTTTTTCATAAAAAAAGGTTTACTGCTCCTTTATGGGGAGAATGTTAGTAAATTGACATGAAGCAGGTGTAGGGCTAGAAAATGGATTCTAAAACTTGCTTTTGTGCTGAATCATATTCAGATATTCCCCCCATTATCTCTTCAAATTTGGCCCATAGATTCATAATTTTTTTCTGAAGATAGGAGGCCACTTATTCCACCTAAAGGTACAGTCATGTGACCTCGGTGAACAGTACTGGAGGCAGGACCGTAACTGCAGGGGGCCATTATCCCAAAGGGTCTAATTTAGTTGTCTATAAAATATTTTGTGTTACAGGCCCTTCAATGACTAGTTACACAACTGACAGGAGTATAATGAGTTTGCATACCTCCCAACATTTCAAATGGAGAAAGAGGGACACTTTTGTTTTAGGTGGTGTTACAAGGAGTGTGGCTAGTAGACAAGGCATTACCAAGAATTTTTAGGTTACTTTATGACCTACTGACACCTCTTTGTGTAATTGAATAAATGATTTATAGCAAGACCAGCATATTTTATTTACTCATATACTAATTTATAAACACATATACTGAACTTTACACAAACATTAATGTGAGTTTTATGGCTTTGGAGCAATGTGATACACTTCTATACACACCACACAGTCTGGTCTCCTAAACACAGGGACACAGGGTGATACACTTATATACACACCACACAGTCTGGTCTCCTAAACACAGGGACACCAGGGTGATACACTTCTATACACACCACACAGTCTGATCTCCTAAACACAGGGACACCAGGGTGATACACTTATATACACACCACACAGTCTGATCTCCTAAACACAGGGACACCAGGGTGATACACTTATATACACACCGCACAGTCTAGTCTCCTAAACACAGGGACACCAGGGTGATACACTTATATACACACCACACAGTGTGATCTCCTAAACACAGGGACACCAGGGTGATACACTTCTATACACACCACACAGTCTGGTCTCCTAAACACAGGGACACCAGGGTGATACACTTATATACACACCACACAGTCTGATCTCCTAAACACAGGGACACCAGGGTGATACACTTATATACACACCACACAGTCTGGTCTCCTAAACACAGGGACACCAGGGTGATACACTTATATACACACCACACAGTCTGATCTCCTAAACACAGGGACACCAGGGTGATACACTTCTATACACACCACACAGTCTGATCTCCTAAACACAGGGACACCAGGGTGATACACTTATATACATACCACACAGTCTGATCTCCTAAACACAGGACACCAGGGTGATACACTTCTATACACACCACACAGTCTGATCTCCTAAACACAGGGACACCAGGGTGATACACTTATATACACACCACACAGTCTGATCTCCTAAACACAGGGACACCAGGGTGATACACTTACATACACACCACGCAGTCTGATCTCCTAAACACAGGGACACCAGGGTGATACATTTATATACACACCACACAGTCTGATCTCCTAAACACAGGACACCAGGGTGATACACTTATATATACACACCACACAGTCTGATCTCCTAAACACCGGGACACCAGAGTGATACACTTCTATACACACCACACAGTCTGATCTCCTAAACACAGGGACACCAGGGTGATACACTTATACACACCACACAGTCTGATCTCCTAAACACAGGGACACCAGGGTGATACACTTATACACACACCACACAGTCTGATCTCCTAAACACAGGGACATCAGGGTGATACACTTATATACACACCACACAGTGTGATCTCCTAAACACAGGGACACCAGGGTGATACACTTCTATACACATCACACAGTCTGATCTCCTAAACACAGGGACACCAGGGTGATACACTTCTATACACACCACACAGTCTGATCTCCTAAACACAGGGACACCAGGGTGATACACTTATATACACACCACACAGTGTGATCTCCTAAACACAGGGACACCAGGGTGATACACTTCTATACACATCACACAGTCTGATCTCCTAAACACAGGGACACCAGGGTGATACACTTATATATACACACCACACAGTCTGATCTCCTAAACACCGGGACACCAGAGTGATACACTTCTATACACACCACACAGTCTGATCTCCTAAACACAGGGACAACCAGGGTGATACACTTATATACACACCACACAGTCTGATCTCCTAAACACAAGGACACCAGGGTGATACACTTCTATACACACCACACAGTCTGATCTCCTAAACACAGGGACACCAGGGTGATACACTTATATACACACCACACAGTCTGATCTCCTAAACACAGGGACACCAGGGTGATGCACTTCTATACACACCACACAGTCTGATCCCCTAAACACAGGGACACCAGGGTGATACACTTCTATACACACCACACAGTCTGATCCCCTAAACACAGGGACACCAGGGTGATACACTTCTATGCACACCACACAGTCTGATCTCCTAAACACAGGGACATCAGGGTGATACACTTATCTACACATCACACAGTCTGATCCCCTAAACACAGGGACACCAGGGTGATACACTTAACTACACATCACACAGTCTGATCCCCTAAACACAGGACACTAGGGTGATACACTTCTATACACATCACACAATCTGATCTTCTAAACACAGGGACACTAGGGTGATACACTTCTATATACACCACACAGTCTGATCTCCTAAACACAGGGACACTATGGTGATACACTTATATACACACCACACAGTCTGATCTCCTAAACACAGGGGCACCAGGGTGATACACTTCTATACATATCACACAGTCTGATCTCCTAAACACAGGGACACTATGGTGATACACATATATACACACCACACAGTCTGATCTCCTAAACACAGGGACACCAGGGTGATACACTTATATACACACCACTCAGTCTGATCTCCTAAACACAGGGACACCAGGGTGACACACTTATATACACACCATTCAGCCTGACCTCCTAAACACAGGGACACCAGGGTGATACACTTATATGCACACCACACAGTCTGATCTCCTAAACACAGGGACACCAGGGTGATACACTTATATACACACCACACAGTCTGATCTCCTAAACACAAGGACACCAGGGTGATACACTTCTATGCACACCACACAGTCTGATCTCCTAAACACAGGGACATCAGGGTGATACACTTATCTACACATCACACAGTCTGATCCCCTAAACACAGGGACACCAGGGTGATACACTTATCTACACATCACACAGTCTGATCCCCTAAACACAGGGACACTAGGGTGATACACTTCTATACACATCACACAATCTGATCTTCTAAACACAGGGACACTAGGGTGATACACTTCTATATACACCACACAGTCTGATCTCCTAAACACAGGGACACTATGGTGATACACTTATATACACACCACACAGTCTGATCTCCTAAACACAGGGGCACCAGGGTGATACACTTCTATACATATCACACAGTCTGATCTCCTAAACACAGGGACACTATGGTGATACACATATATACACACCACACAGTCTGATCTCCTAAACACAGGGACACCAGGGTGATACACTTATATACACACCACTCAGTCTGATCTCCTAAACACAGGGACACCAGGGTGACACACTTATATACACACCATTCAGCCTGACCTCCTAAACACAGGGACACCAGGGTGATACACTTATATGCACACCACACAGTCTGATCTCCTAAACACAGGGACACCAGGGTGATACACTTCTATACACACCACACGGTCTGATCTCCTAAACACAGGGACACCAGGGTGATACACTTATATACACACCACACAGTCTGATCTCCTAAACACAGGGACACCAGGGTGATACACTTCTATACACACCACACAGTCTGATCTCCAAAACACAGGGAAACCAGGGTGATACACTTCTATACACACCGCACAGTCTGATCTCCTAAACACAGGGACACCAGGGTGATACACTTATATACACACCACACAGTCTGATCTCCTAAACACAGGGACACCAGGGTGATACACGTCTTTACACACACACAGTCTGATCTCCTAAACACAGGGACACCAGGGTAATACACTTATATACATACCGCACAGTCTGATCTCCTAAACACAGGGACACCAGGGTGATACACTTCTATACACACCACACAGTCTGATCTCCAAAACACAGGGACACCAGGGTGATACACTTATATACACACCACACAGTCTGATCTCCTAAACACAGGGACACCAGGGTGATACACTTATATACACACCACACAGTCTGATCTCCTAAACACAGGGACACCAGGGTGATACACTTATATATACACCACACAGTATGATCTCCTAAACACAGGGACACCAGGGTGATACACTTATATACACACCACACAGTCTGATCTCCTAAACACAGGGACACCAGGGTGATACACTTCTATACACAAACCACACAGTCTGATCTCCTAAACACAGGGACACCAGGGTGATACACTTATATACATACCACACAGTCTGATCTCCTAAACACAGGGACACCAGGGCGATACACTTCTATACACACCACACAGTCTGATCTCCTAAACACAGGGACACCAGGGTGATACACTTCTATACACACCACACAGTCTGATCTCCTAAACACAGGGACACCAGGGTGATACACTTCTATACACACCACACAGTCTGATCTCCAAAACACAGGGACACCAGGGTGATACACTTATATACATACCACACAGTCTGATCTCCTAAACACAGGGACACCAGGGTGATACACTTCTATACACACCACACAGTCTGATCTCCTTAACACAGGGACACCAGGGTGATACACTTCTATACACACCACACAGTCTGATCTCCTAAACACAGGGACACCAGGGTGATACACTTCTATACACACCACACAGTCTGATCTCCTAAACACAGGGACACCAGGGTGATACACTTCTATACACACCACACAGTCTGATCTCCTAAACACAGGGACACCAGGGTGATACACTTATATACACACCACACAGTCTGATCTCCTAAACACAGGGACACCAGGATGATACACTTCTATACACACCACACAGTCTGATCTCCTAAACACAGGGACACCAGGGTGATACACTTCTATACACATCACACAGTCTGATCTCCTAAACACAGGGACACCAGGGTGATACACTTCTATACACAAACCACACAGTCTTATCTCCATCATTCCTAATAGCCACATGTCCAAAACAAAAAAGCACAGCAAATCTGGAAAAAAATTAACATCTACTTTAACCCTTTGAGTGCCAAAACAGGTGTCCAACTCAATGCAACGCAATGCGTTGGACACCTCTTTGGCACTCAAACGGTTAATGTGGATTGTGACCTCAGGCAGTGGAAAATTATAATATCCCCAAGGATTTAAATGCATCTATTAACCCTTTGAATGCTAGAAAGGTCTCCAGTGCATTGCTTTGCAATGCACTGGAGATCTCTCTGGCATTTCGAGAGGTTAAAAATTCCATTTACATCATAGGAATTTCAGCTTGTCTCCACTGGTGATGGTGTTTGCAGTCCACTTTTGTTTTGGACATGGGCTATAAGTCTTATATAATAAAAAATGGTATATTTTGATTTGTTTCTTGAAATTCATTTTGAATCAATACGAATCTTTAGGGTTCTATCACACGGGTGACAGGACTGTTGCAACCTCTCGCTGCAGTTTTGTCCATACCTGGGAACTTTTCCTTTTTCTCCCCATGGAGAGGTCTCATCTAGTCCGTTTAGGGGATATAACTGATGCAATTCATGACACCTAAGGGGTGGGGCTTAATTGTGAGTGGGGTGCGTGGGACTCTTCGGATACCTTCATAATAAATAGTCCAACAAACCATCGTTGTCATGAAATTGGAGGAAAGTGGGACGTCCCACCATGGCAAACCAGGAGGTGCAATGCATTGTAAGGTGTGGCACTCAAAAGGTTATACTCTAAGTTCCACACAACATTCCAGGTGACTTGTGATTCTAAAGAAACCAGTCAATCTGTCCAAAGTTGAAAAGCGTGATGTATTAAAAGGAAAAAAACAAGGATGCATTCTTACTTTCCTGTTTACAAGGCAGTTTAATTGCTTGTAACTTACTGGAAACAAAAGACACTGTGATTGTTAACTTGTTTATTTAAGAAACAATCAGATTTTTTTTTTATGAAGCTGGTTTGACAAGATCTGTTTAATGATGCTTTAACATGTTATACTGAAACTTTGATAAGACAACTGTTAAAGGGATAGTAATACTTCGTTTTATCTTTATTTTATTTTGTAGGCATTAAAAAAACATGAAGAATGATATGTCTTATCTCTCGAACCTTTATGGTTTGAGAGATATTCACAAGCCAAGTTTCCCCTCCCTCTCCTTTTACCTAGTGTAAGCCATCTCTTCTCATATGTGGAATCCAGTCCATAGACCAGACAGATAACAGCAGGGGACAATCTTCTTTGTATGAGAACAATGAAGGCCCTGCCCCCCTTGACAAGTTTTTCAGGTTTTTCCCTTATCTTAATTGAAGATTCTCCCTCTCTGCAGTCTACCTGGGCACCTCCCTTCTGATCTGGCTGAGCAGTGTTACATCAGTAAAAGGGGCGGGAGGGGGATACTTTGTCATTGAATTACTCCTAAACTACAACTCTGACAGAATTGAAATAACACTCTCCAAAGTCCAAATACTATGATGATTAATTAGAGCTGCTTTTATTATGAAACATTACTATCCATTTAAAAGGATAGTTACACTTAATTTTTGCAAGATAAGATTTTGTATGTATTAAAGAAATAAACGAAATTATCTATGTATTTTTCCCATAACTTTTATAGTGAGCATCCAGGATCAGTTAGGTGTTGCTCAAGTTACTCAAGTTAGTGGAAGCCTCAAGAAATCAACCTGAAGATCATAGATAGAGAGATGAATCTGATATGTTAAGTACCATCTACATTTCAAGATAATTTCCCCAAACATCATGATCGATCTCCTGATGGAGCAGTGTGAGAGCCGGTAGGCTGTATATTTCCCGTACCTTTTATAGTTTTGGAGAAATTGCATTCCAAAATTTTCCCCTCCCGCCCCTTTTATGTACATCACCGCTCAAGCTGACAGACTTAGATTCTGGTCTGCGGACCGGGCAAATCGTCTGGACAGCCGAAACAGGAGTGGATACCAAGGAAATCTTCATGACAATTGCCTACTGCCTTAAACCATTCACATCTAATATTTTGTCCACTGGAAAGGTTATGGTCCGGAGGAGCGTTCATGGGTGGACCAGGGTGTGTCTGACCTCCAGTAGTTGTACCGGTCTGTGCTGTCTAGCCTATTCTTTGGTCTGGCTACCTCCTGGTGTATCCCCTGTCGGGATACTGGTCTACTCCTTATATTTGCCGACTTTGTGTAATGGGAGTGCTCTGCACTGACCTCACATCTACCGTGTAGTCCAGGGCCATTCCATTTCTGACCACCTGTCCTGTGAAGGGTCAGGAAAGTGCCTACACTGTTCCTCTCTGGTCTCGTGAAGGTGTGCCACCCAATCTTGGTACGGGAGTTCTCTGCACTGTTCCCACATCTACCGTGTAGTCCATACACAGATGGAATGGCACACCTTCACGAGACCAGAGAGGAACAGTGCAGGCACATTCCTCACCGTTCCTCTCTGGTCTCGTGAAGGTGTGCCATTCCATCTGTGTATGGGAGTGCTCTACACTGCCCTCACATCTACCATGTAGTCCCAGGGCTATTCCGTTGCTGACCACCTGCCTGGTGAAGGGTAAGGAAAGTGTCTCCACTGTTCCTTCCTGGTCTCGTGAAGGTGTGCCACCATATACTGCCACTTGTGTCATCATGAAAGTGTGCCACTATCTACTGCCACTTGTGTCATTACCATTACTACTGTGTGTCATTTATTGCCATCTGCCTGTTGCCTTATCTCCTACCTTTCATTGTATTTAATAAAGTTTTATATTAAGTTCATCTGTACTTGTCAGTGTGTTCAATTCCTAGTCACTCTGTGACAGTGAACTAAGAGTTTATTACTGTAATAACTCTGGGAATATGCATCTCTCAGCTGTCGTAATATTTTTTTTCTCAGCAGGAAAAGCCCTGCAATATTTTTTTTTTCATAAAAAAAGGTTTACTGCTCCTTTATGGGGAGAATGTTAGTAAATTGACATGAAGCAGGTGTAGGGCTAGAAAATGGATTCTAAAACTTGCTTTTGTGCTGAATCATATTCAGATATTCCCCCCATTATCTCTTCAAATTTGGCCCATAGATTCATAATTTTTTTCTGAAGATAGGAGGCCACTTATTCCACCTAAAGGTACAGTCATGTGACCTCGGGTGAACAGTACTGGAGGCAGGACCGTAACTGCAGGGGGCCATTATCCCAAAGGGTCTAATTTTAGTTGTCTATAAAATATTTTTGTGTTACAGGCCCTTCAATGACTAGTTACACAACTGACAGGAGTATAATGAGTTTGCATACCTCCCAACATTTCAAATGGAGAAAGAGGGACACTTTTGTTTTAGGTGGTGTTACAAGGAGTGTGGCTAGTAGACAAGGCATTACCAAGAATTTTTAGGTTACTTTATGACCTACTGATACCTCTTTGTGTAATTGAATAAATGATTTATAGCAAGACCAGCATATTTTATTTACTCATATACTAATTTATAAACACATATACTGAACTTTACACAAACATTAATGTGAGTTTTATGGCTTTGGAGCAATGTGATACACTTCTATACACACCACACAGTCTGGTCTCCTAAACACAGGGACACCAGGGTGATACACTTATATACACACCACACAGTGTGATCTCCTAAACACAGGGACACCAGGGTGATACACTTCTATACACACCACACAGTCTGGTCTCCTAAACACAGGGACACCAGGGTGATACACTTATATACACACCACACAGTCTGATCTCCTAAACACAGGGACACCAGGGTGATACACTTATATACACACCACACAGTCTGGTCTCCTAAACACAGGGACACCAGGGTGATACACTTATATACACACCACACAGTCTGATCTCCTAAACACAGGGACACCAGGGTGATACACTTCTATACACACCACACAGTCTGATCTCCTAAACACAGGGACACCAGGGTGATACACTTATATACATACCACACAGTCTGATCTCCTAAACACAGGACACCAGGGTGATACACTTCTATACACACCACACAGTCTGATCTCCTAAACACAGGGACACCAGGGTGATACACTTATATACACACCACACAGTCTGATCTCCTAAACACAGGGACACCAGGGTGATACACTTACATACACACCACGCAGTCTGATCTCCTAAACACAGGGACACCAGGGTGATACATTTATATACACACCACGCAGTCTGATCTCCTAAACACAGGGACACCAGGGTGATACACTTCTATACACACCACACAGTCTGATCTCCTAAACACAGGGACACCAGGGTGATACACTTACATACACACCACACAGTCTGATCTCCTAAACACAGGGACACCAGGGTGATACACTTCTATACACACCACGCAGTCTGATCTCCTAAACACAGGGACACCAGGGTGATACACTTCTATACACACCACACAGTCTGATCTCCTAAACACAGGGACACCAGGGTGATACACTTCTATACACACCACACAGTCTGATCTCCTAAACACAGGGACACCAGGGTGATACACTTACATACACACCACACAGTCTGATCTCCTAAACACAGGGACACCAGGGTGATACACTTCTATACACACCACACAGTCTGATCTCCTAAACACAGGGACACCAGGGTGATACACTTATATACACACCACACAGTTTGATCTCCTAAACAGAGGGACACCAGGGTGATACACTTATATACACACCGCACAGTCTAGTCTCCTAAACACAGGGACACCAGGGTGATACACTTATATACACACCGCACAGTCTGATCTTCTAAACACAGGGACACCAGGGTGATACACTTATATACACACCACACAGTTTGATCTCCTAAACACAGGGACACCAGGGTGATACACTTATATACACACCACACAGTCTGTTCTCCTAAACACAGGGACACCAGGGTGATACACTTATATACACACCACACAGTCTGATCTCCTACACACAGAAACATCAGGATGATACACTTATATACACACCACACAGTCTGATCTCCTAAACACAGGGACACCAGGGTGATACACTTCTATACACACCACACAGTCTGATCTCCTAAACACAGGACACCAGGGTGATACACTTATATACACACCACACAGTCTGATCTCCTAAACACAGGGACACCGGGCTGATACACTTCTATACACACCACACAGTCTGATCTCCTAAAAACAGGGACACCAGGGTGATACACTTCTATACACACCACACAGTCTGATCTCCTAAACACAGGGACACCAGGGTGATACACTTATATACACACACCACACAGTTTGATCTCCTAAACACAGGGACACCAGGGTGATACACTTACATACACACCACACAGTCTGATCTCCTAAACACAGGGACACCAGGGTGATACACTTCTATACACACCACACAGTTTGATCTCCTAAACACAGGGACACCAGGGTGATACACTTATATACACACACCACACAGTCTGATCTCCTAAACACAGGGACACCAGGGTGATACACTTATATACACACCACACAGTCTGATCTCCTAAACACAGGGACACCAGGGTGATACACTTATATACACACCACACAGTCCGATCACCTAAAAGGAGGAACACCAGGGTGGAAAAGAGGGACAGAAGGATTTGGGTCTCAAAGAGGGGCTGTCCCTCCATAAAAAGGACAATTGGGAGGTATGAGTTTGATTGATAGTTTGTTGGGGACTTCTCTTTTATGTGCAGGAATTATTTTTACCATTACGGAAACACAACTGCGTGGTGGCTCTGAGTTTCTTTATTCCTGGAATGAGCTGCTCAAGGTGTTCTTATATATCCTAAAATATGGGACACGCTGCTCCTGTGGTATCTGCAAAACCTGGCAAATATTGTTTTAATCATTTTGTTTATTCTGAGATATCTGAATTGTTTTAGAACACTGACTTATTAAGGACACCCACTGTAAATAATCCTTCATTCCTAATAGCCCCATGTCCAAAATAAAAAAGTACAGCAATTCTGGAAAAATAATAATCTACTTTAACACTTTGAGTGCCAAAAGAGGTGTGCAACTCATTGCAACGCAATGCGTTGGACACCTATTTGGCACTCAAAGGGTTAATGTGGATTGTGACCCCAGACAGTGGAAAAGTATCAATATCCCCAAGGATTTAAATGCATCTATTAACCCTTTGAATGATAAAAAGGTCTCCAATGCATTGCTTTGCAATGCATTGGAGATCTCTCTGGCATTCAAGAGGTTAAAAATTCCATTTACATCATAGGAATTTCAGCTTGCCTCTACTGGTGATGATGTTTGCAGTCCACTTTTGTTTTGGTCATGGGCTCTAAGTCTTATATAATAAAAAATTGTATATTTTGATTTGTTTCTTGAAATTCATTTTGAATCAGTAAGAATCTTTAGGGTTCTATCACACGGGTGACAGGACTGTTGCAACCTCACGCTGCAGTTTTGCCCATACCTGGAAACTTTTCCTTTTTCTCCCCATGGAGAGGGCTCATCTAGGTCGTTTAGGGATATAAAAGACGCAATTCATGACACCTAAGGGGTGGGGCTTAATTGTGAGTGGGGGCATGGGACTAACAATCTATGTCATGAAATGGGAGGGAAGTGGGAGGAATGGAGTGGAAATTAGCAGAAGTGGGTGAGATAGTGGGAGGAATAAGGTGGAAAGGAGGAAAAGTGGGCAGTTTCATAAGAAACTCCCCATAACCAGAGAAACACACTCTGTCCCCAGCGACCTGGTAATCCACAGCAAAAACCAGAGTCTTCAGGGCAAATCCAGAGACTTGGTTATGTCTCCTGCATTGCTTTACTTACTCACCTTCTCCTACGTTCCACCACCAATCTGGACACAGGAGGGGCATTTCTCCCTACCAGCCCATATACGTGCCAGAAATATTATTGGCTGGTGAACATTCAATGGAGGTTGAGATGAACACTGGAACCTCCATCAGAGCTCATGTAAGAGGTCTGCTGGTAGACCCACAGGCCTCTTTACAGACCATACTTGCTACACCGGTACTGCGTTCTTGTCTGAGCAACAAAATAAAAAACATCCAGTCACACTCAGGCAGAGGCTAACATCCGTGACTGTAAAATAAATGTACACAAGACAGGTACGCGAAAGCAATCCCAATCCGTCACCAGACACTCTGAGTTAACTCAAGGAAATAAATTTCTCTGGCCTCTATTAGTCCAATATCCCCCTTTATTCAATACCAACTCGGGTCTGCCGCTACAAGCAATGCGGGTCCAACCTCTCCCGCTTCTCCTCCAACTCCACACCACCATACAAAGATACAAGAAAGCTTGAGCGCTGACCTCTCCTTTAAACAGGGTTGACTGAATCTGAAGAGGACTCCTGGACTTGTCCTCCCTGGCAGGAGTCCTCTTCAGATTCAGTCAACCCCGTTTAAAGGAGAGGTCAGCGCTCAAGCTTTCTTGTATCTTTGTAAAATAAATGTGTTGTCTTATGATGTAGCATTACGTATTTAGTAGTTTCTACACTAATTGGTTAATGGGCTATTGGCTCCAACATCATATCCTTTAAAAAGGCCATCTGGTGGGGAATATGGGTTTCATCTATGATTAAGCACCTAGTGCTCGAAACGCGTAAGATCTGCTGTCCTGGTTTGCTGTCATGTCTCTCTGAACACAATATTAAACTTGTTGATTTCACAACCACAAATGTTAGCCATGGAGTGCGGTCGGATGTTTTATAATTTGTTGTTTGGACTGACGGTCCTGTCCACCAGCACGTAGAGGTCGTAAGGGAACTTTTCTTACTATATCAATGCATGTAGGAGTTATCAGTGTCCCTGATGTTCTCTTTTGAATTTTATATGGCGTTCCTGTTTGAACTCAGTAAAGATGCAGCATGTTGCACTTTGGTGCATTGACACAGGTGACAGTTGCCCATGTGATGTATACCATAGCGCAGCATAGGACATTTTACTACAAGCGACATAACAAATGCAGCATCACATGTGTGAAAAGAGGCCTTACAGTGGAAAGAGTTGTTTTTTGTGTGAATTCTCACCCAGATCTTTAAAGTGATAGTAATGTTTCATAATAAAAGCAGCTCTAATTAATCATCATAGTATTTGGACTTTGGAGTGTGTTATTTCAATTCTGTCAGAGTTGTAGTTTAGGAGTAATTCAATGGCAAAGTATCCCCCTCCCGCCCCTTTTACTGATGTAACACTGCTCAGCCAGATCAGAAGGGAGGTGCCCAGGTAGACTGCAGAGAGGGACAATCTTCAATTAAGATAAGGGAAAAACCTGAAAAACTTGTCAAGGAGAGCAGGGCTTTCATTGTTCTCATAGGAAGAAGATTGTCCCCTTCTGTTATCTGTCTGGTCTATGGACTGCATTCCACATCTGAGAAGAGATGGCTTACACTAGGTAAAAGGGACGGGAGGGGAAACTTTGCTTGTGAATATCTCTCAAACCATAAAGGTTTGAGAGATGAGACTTATATCGTTCTTCATGTTTTTTTAATGCCTACAAAATAAAATAAAGATAAAACGAAGTATTACTATCCCTTTAACAACTGTCTTATCAAAGTTTCAGTATAACATGTTAAAGGATCATTAAACAGATCTTGTCAAACCAGCTTTCATAAACAAAAAAAATCTGATTGTTTCTTAAATAAACAAGTTAACAATCACAGTGTCTTTTGTCTCCAGTAAGTTACAAGCAATTAAACTGCCTTGTAAACAGGAAAGTAAGAATGCATCCTTGTTTTTTTCCTTTTAATACATCACGCTTTTCAACTTTGCACAGATTGACTGGTTTCTTTAGAATCACAAGTCACCTGGAATGTTGTGTGGAACTTAGAGTATAACCTTTTGAGTGCCACACCTTACAATGCATTGCACCTCCTTGTTTGCCATGGCGGGACGTAATGTCCTTTTGGGGTCCACAAAGAGATCTCTAGATGTTACACAATTTCTACATATGCTTTTGTTGAAGATTTGAATCAGGAGAGAGCTTTACTAAACCTTCAAAAAGTTAAAGAGATAGTAATGCTTCGTTTTATCTTTATTTTATTTTGTAGGCATTAAAAAAACATGAAGAATGATATAAGTCTTATCTCTCAAACCTTTATGGTTTAAGAGATATTCACACGCAAAGTACCCCCCCCCCCCGTTCAGCCAGATCAGAAGGGAGGTGCCCAGGTAGACTGCAGAGAGGGACAATCTTCAATGAAGATAAGGGAAAAACCTGAAAAACTTGTCTAGGGGGTCAGGGCTTTCATTGTTCTCATAGGAAGAAGATTGTCCCCTGCTGTTATCTGTCTGGTCTATGGACTGGATTTCACATCTGAGAAGAGATGGCTTACACTAGGTAAAAGGGGCGGGAGGGGAAACTTTGCTTGTGAATATCTCTTAAACCATAAAGGTTTGAGAGATAAGACTTATATCATTCTTCATGTTTTTTTAATGCCTACAAAATAAAATAAAGTTAAAACGAAGTATTACTATCCCTTTAAAAAAAAATAAAAAGTATAGGCCATCTGAGTTTACATATTATGCATTTGCAGAACATGTAAAGTAAAACATTAATTTCCTGTATAGTATGCTAATTCATTCTGTTCAGACCAATAGCACCCCCAGGGGAGGGCTGGCCTGAGGGGCAGTGGGGCAATTGCCCCCTGGGCCAGTCCTATGTCTGTGGGCCACTAACTCACTCAATCTCCCATTTATTGATGTAAATGGAGTTACACTAGTTATATCACAGTGCTTACAATTGAAATAAAACTACACAAAATAAACCACAGAGCTACAATCCAAATGGACCATAACACTTTTCCATTGCAAGCTCCATGGAATGACTAATGTAGCTTAACTTAAACTGTAAGCTCTGTAGTGTCACAAGTGCAGCCCCAATTCAACTGTAAGCTCTGTGGTATCACTTGCGTTACTTCACAACATTAATGCCAGTTTTAAAATTAACAAAAGGGGTGGAGTGGGAGAGTGGACTGGAATGACAGTAGAAATGGGCCACTTGATTGAATTTGACCCCCAGGCCACAAGTTGCCAGTCCTTCCCTGATTTGAATCCTTTGAGTGCCACAGAGGTGACCAATGCATGAGTACATGTTAAAGGGATAGTAATGTTTCACAATAAAAGCAGCTCCAATTAATCTTCATAGTATTTGGGCCATGGAGAGTGTCATTTCAATACTGTCAGAGTTGTAGTACAAGAGTAACTGAATGATAAAGTATCCCCCTCCCGCCCCTTTTACTGATGTAACACTGCTCACCTCAGAGCAGCAAGACTGTCCGGATGGATCACAGAGAAGGACAATCTTCAGTGATCATAAGGAAAAACCTGAAAAACCTGTCAAGGGGGACAGGGTTTTCCTTATGATCACAGTAAGAAGATTGTCCCTTGCTGTGACCTGTCCGGTCAAGAGACCAGATTCCACATCTGAGGGGAGGTGACGTACACTAGGTAAAAGGGGCGGGAGGGGGATACTTTATCATTCAATTACTCTTGTACTACAACTCTGACAGTATTGAAATAACACTCTCCATGGACCAAATACTATGAAGATTAATTGGAGCTGTTGTTTTTGTGAAGCATTACTATCACTTTAACTTTGTATTGCTCTTTGGAAAAAAAAAGACCCTTATATAACCATTACTTAACCCTTTCAGTGTCAGAGTGGTAACCAACGCATTTCGTAACAATGAGATGGTTACCCCTCTGTCACTAAAAGGTTTAAATCTTTATAAAACTTTCTGATGAAGCTGAGGCTTTGCTGTCATGTCTGCAAACTCTCAGGCTTTGACTCTCAGGTTTTTGACCCAAATCTCAGGGTGTTGTGGTGAAAGGGTACATTTTCATGGTGAGAGAACCCAGGGATACCTAATACATGATCTAAAAAGAAGAAGGATGCTAGTTACGCCACAATAAAACAATATTACATTATACATTTCCATACACATCACATTTTTCACCATAGGCGGAATATTTGTCCCACAATGCAAAGCAATCAAACAATAACAATAAATGTATCGCAATCAGAGGAATGAACGTTATCTGTTCGAAAGATCACACTGTTCTTATAGTCAATAGTGCTTTCTGTTCTATCAAAATGTACCAGGGGTTCTTCCACTTGTATGCACCCCTTCATCAGGTGTTAATGGGTATCATGGTCTCAAGTAAAGTATATCCCTCCTTCACTTAAAGGGATATTAATACTTCTTTTTATCTTTATTTTATTTTGTAGGCATTAAAAAACATGAAGAACGATATAAGTCTTATCTCTCAATCCTTTATGGTTTGAGAGATATTCACAAGCAAAGTTTCCCCTCCCGCCCCTTTTACCTAGTGTAAGCCATCTCTTCTCAGATGTGGAATGCAGTCCCTAGACCAGACAGATAACAGCAGGGGACAATCTTCTTCCTATGAGAACAATGAAGGCCCTGCCCCCTTGACAAGTTTTTCAGGTTTTTCCCTTATCTTAATTGAAGATTCTCCCTCTCTGCAGTCTACCTGGGCACCGCCCTTCTGATCTGGCTGAACAGTGTTACATCAGTAAAAGGGTCGGGAGGGGGATACTTTGTCATTGAATTACTCTTGTACTACAACTCTGACAGAATTGAAATAACACTCTCCAAAGTCCAAATACTATGATGATTAATAAGAGCTGCTTTTATTATGAAACATTACTATCCCTTTAAAAGGATAGTTACACTTAATTTTTGCAAGATAAGATTTTGTATGTATTAAAGAAATAAACTAAACCATCTATGTATTTTTCCCATAACTTTTATAGTGAGCATTCAGGATCAGATAGGTGTTGCTCAAGTTACTCAAGTTAGTGGAAGCCTAAAGAAATCAACCTGAAGATCATACATAGAGAGATGAATTTGATATGTTACGTACCATCTACATTTCAAGATAATTTCCACAAACATCATGATCGATCTCCTGATGGAGCAGTGAGAGCCGGTAGGATGTATATTTCCCGTAACTTTTATAGTTTTGGAGCAATTGCATTTCAAAATTTTCCCCTCCCGCCCCTTTTATGTACATCACCGCTCAAGCTGACAGACTTAGTTTCTGGTCTGCGGAACGGGCAAATCGTCTGGACAGCCGAAACAGGAGTGGATATCAAGGAAATCTTCATGACGATTGCGTACTGCCTTAAACCATTCCCTCTCTGTAGACCGTCGTCATGATGATTTCCTTGGTATCCACTCCTATTCGTCTTTCCAGATGATCCATCCGGTCCGCAGACCAGAATCCAAGTCTGTCAGCTTAAGAGGTGATGTACATAAAAGGTGTGGGAGGGGTAAACTTTAGAACGCAATTGTTCCAAAATTATAAAGTCAAAGGGAAAAATACATAGACGGTTTCGTTTATTTCTTTAACCTCTTAAGGACCATTGACATGGCAGGACCGTCACGCTGGTCCGGCACTTAAAGGGATAGTAATACTTAAAATGTAAAAAAAAATATGTTGTAGGGTTTATCCCCCTGAGTAAAACAAGAGTACTCCCACTGCTGAAAGGAGTTTAATTCAAAAGTTATTAACTTTCAAAGTTGAATTTTTTTAAGTGCAATATTACAGTGGCCTGAAATTGTACAGTGGCGCTGTTGCTACACAATCCTATGGACAGCTCTGGTCCCGGGACCATAAATCTCCATAGGATGGTGTAGCAACAGTGCCACTGTACAATTTCAGCCACTGTGATATTGCACCTAAAAAATTCAACTTTGAAATTAATAACTTTTGAATGAAACACCTTTCAGCAGTGGGAGTACTCTTGTTTTACTCAGGGGGATAAACCCTACAACATATATTTTTTTACATTTTAAGTATTACTATCCCTTTAAGGACCAGTGACGGTCGTGGCACGTCACGTACTTGTACTCACCACGCTCCTGTAGGAGCGCAGTGAGTAATACTAGGGACTGAAGTTGATCGCTCCAAGACCAGAGCGATCTCTTTCAGTCTCCTGTTCGGCGGGCTGGCACACGTGATCAGTCACGTGGGACGTCACCTCAAAGTTTCCTATGTGGTCCTTAAGGGACAGCACACCCCGGGACCGCTGGTCCTTAAGGGGTTAATACATACAATATCTTATCTTGCAAAAATTAAGTATTACTATCTGTTTAAATATATTGATCTCACTTAGCGGTTCAGACATCAACATGTAAAGAGGGGACAATGTTCTCTCAATATTTAGTATAGGCACCAAAATACAAGAAATATCTCACTTACACTTAGGCTACATACGATCCACTTTCACCACTATCAATAGAAGTTCTTAAGTGCGATGTCAAATCTTTTCTTCTCTCTCCGACAGTCATAAAAGGAAGGACATACTTTTATCAATTGCAAATACTATTATCAGGAGCAGTGCAAAATACATACGTTTGATTGGTTCTTCTCCCACTAGGCTGTTGATGGTCTCCCCAAATGATTGCACTGGAGAAAAGAGTCCGTAGCCTATTGGCTCTCACTGCTCCATCAGGAGATCGATCACGATGTTTGGGGAAATTATCTCAAAATGTAGATGGTACCTAACATGTCAAATTCATCTCTCTATCTATGATCTTCAGGTTGTTTTCTATAGGCTTCCACTAACTTGAGTAACTTGAACAACACCTAATTGATACTGGATGCTAACTACACTAACAGATACTAGCGTAACCTAATTTTACCACAACCTAGCCGTTACAGGGTGTTACCTACCCTAACAGATACTACCATAAACTTTACTCAGTTACTGGGTGCTAGATACAGGGTGCACACCTACGTTGTAACTAGACTTGTAGACTCGGTAGATTTCGGAATTCGGACGAATAAGGGTCTTTTGGCGTCATTTGGGCTGTCCCAAAGGAAAAAGTCGTTCTTTTTTTAAAACCGAATCTGAACAGCCCTGGTTCAGAATGTTGTCGAAAATTTCGGACATTCGGCGACAACTACCCACGCTCGCGATACTTTCCCTCCATACCTTCCCTCCCTCTCTAGTCCAATTAGCTTCTTTGTTTCATGATGGGGGTTGGACTAATGACACGTCAGACACCCAGTCAGCCTGCATGTCCTGTTAGTCCATTGTTGGAGCTCAGAGAGAACAGAAGGAGATAGAGAGTGTCCAGTTGTTGTGTAGGCAGCCAGCATTAGTACCTTATTGCCTCTGCAAGGGAGAGTCATCTTTGTTCCTGTGCAGAATATAAAAAAATATTAGGAATTTGTTTAATAGTTTTCAGAGTGACACATCAGCCAGTCTCAGAGTTGTGTAGGCAGGCCTAGTACCTTATTACCACCGCAAAGAAGAGTAATTTTTTAAAGTATTTTAAATTTGGTCGAATAATCCAGAATGTCGCCGAATTTCATCCAAGTCGAACAGGTCTGGTCCTAAATGCGGATCCCCTGAACGACAAAATAAAAAAGTTAATCCGAAATTGAATTTTACTGAAAATTTTTGCTGTGCACAAGTCTAATTGTAACCAGTGTTGTCTGCGGTGTAAGTGCTGTTGCCTCTCTCTACAGCACCATCTCCACCTCCAAATCCTTGGACTGTACCTGCTGACTGTGTAAGAGTTTGTGTAGGAATAGGGCCTGTCTGCTCTTTCACATTCTATTGGGCTCACTAGTTTTCTGTACTTATTCTGGTTGTATGTCTGCTGCGCCTGTGTTTCCTGGGACCCACCGACACAGCGCTATTTGTAATGCGCCATTCTGATGGGTGCCACGTTCTCAATGCGTCATTTTAATGCATATCATTTAGGAGGTGACATTGCAAATTGTGTTGAGCGAGCACCACGATGCTCGGGTGCTCGGGTGCTCTGACCGAGCACCCCCTGAGGCTCGAGTGCTCGGCCGAGCACCCGAGCCCCATTGGAATGAATGGGGCAACACCAGGCACCCCCTGCTCTGATGAGGGGAGGGTGCCTGGTCAATGCCCCCTTCATCTCCGCTATGCCCCCTTCATCTCAGAATGCCCCCTTCAGCTCCGCAATGTTCCCCTTCAGCTCCGCTATGCCCCTCTTCCACAATGTGCCCCTTCATCTCCGCTATGCCCCTCTTCCACAATGTCCCCCTTCATCTCCTCTATGGCATAGAGGAGATGAAGGGGGACATTGTGGAAGAGGGGCATAGCGGAGATGAAGGGGCACATTGTGGAAGAGGGGCATAGCGGAGATGAAGGGGCACATTGTGGAAGACGGGCATAGCGGAGATGAAGGGGGACATTGTGGAAGAGGGGCATAGAGTCTATGCCCCTCTTCCACAATGTCCCCCTTCATCTCCGCAATGCCCCCTTCATCTCCGCAATGCCCCCGTACCTCCAGTCCCTGGTGGTCCAGCGGAGATTCTTCGGATCTGTGCCTCTTCCGGCACAGATCCCCGCCACCCGAACATGTCGGGCGAGCACATGGCGGTACTCGACGAGTACCGCCATGTGCCGAGCAGAGCGATGCTCGAGCCGATCCGAGCATCGGCCGAGCACGCTCGCTCATCACTAATTGCAACAGGATACCCTGCTCACAGAACTTGCAAAGCTTTGTGTATACATGACACTTCCAGCTAGATGCTGATTGGCCCTGAGTTACCTCACAGTCACAGCCAATGGTAGCATGGGAACTTATTTGAACAGGGATGGCCACGTAAACGATATTCCCTCCTCCTATTTCCCTCATTCTGACATGAAGGTGGCTGCGGGGCTAGTAGAGGTTTTTTTATTATTTAACTCTTTTTTTGTTACAGATGCTGTAGGTCCAGGGTGGCGAGGAGAATTCTGGTGAACAAATTTAGTTTATTAACAAAAATATTCACCAAAATTCTGACTAACGTAATGGGGGATGCAATGACATTTATTTAATTAAACAAATGTTTTTGCTTTGCACAAGTGTAATAGGATAGATAGATAGATAGATAGATAGATAGATAGATAGATAGATAGATAGATAGATATGAGATAGATAGATAGATAGATAGATAGATAGATAAATAGATAGAAATAGACAGACAGACAGATAGATAGATAGATAGATAGATAGATAGATAGATAGATAGACATGAGATAGATAGATAGATAGATAGATAGATAGATATGAGATAGATAGCCAGATAGATATGTACATAGATAGATAGATAGATAGATTGATAGATATGAGACAGATAGATGTGAGATAAGATAGATATGAGATAAGATAGATAGATAGATAGATAGATATATTATAGATAGATAGATAGATAGATAGATAGATAGATAGATAGATATGAGATAGATAGATAGATAGATAGATAGATAGATAGATAGATAGATATAGACAGACAGACAGATAGATAGATAGATAGATAGATAGATAGATAGATAGATAGATATGAGATAGATAGATAGATAGATAGATAGATAGATAGATAGATGTGAGATTGTATAGATGATACATTAGATAAATAGATAGATAGATAGATAGATAGATAGATAGATAGATAGATATATTATAGATAGATAGATAGATAGATAGATAGATAGATATAGACAGACAGATAGATAGATAGATATGAGATAGATAGATAGATAGATAGATAGATAGATAGATAGATAGATAGATATGTACATAGATAGATAGATAGATAGATAGATAGATAGATAGATAGATAGATATGAGATAGATAGCCAGATAGATATGTACATAGATAGATAGATAGATAGATAGATAGATAGATAGATAGATATGTACATAGATAGATAGATAGATAGATAGATAGATAGATAGATAGATAGATAGATATGAGACAGATAGATATGAGATAAGATAGATAGATAGATAGATAGATAGATAGATAGATAGATATGTACATAGATAGATAGATAGATAGATAGATAGATAGATAGATATGAGATAGATAGCCAGATAGATATGTACATAGATAGATAGATAGATAGATAGATAGATAGATAGATAGATATGTACATAGATAGATAGATAGATAGATAGATAGATAGATAGATAGATAGATAGATATGAGACAGATAGATATGAGATAAGATAGATAGATAGATAGATAGATAGATAGATAGATAGATAGATAGATATGAGACAGATAGATATGAGATAAGATAGATAGATAGATAGATAGATAGATAGATAGATACATAGATAGATACATAGATAGTAGGTAATAGATAGATTGATTTCCATTGCTGTCAAATATTTTTATAGTGTATATATATTTCACAGGCCATTTTTCTCCTGCCTGTTTATTTATTTACGCATAGAGATGAATGTGGTTTGTGAAGTCATTAGCAGACTGTACCATTAATCCCTAGAAATGATTCTTATCATCATTACTCACCAGCCGGGCGCTGAGATCAGATGCAAGATGATGGACTGGGCCCATTAAGGCTTACTCATGTTCCTTTTGATTGGTATAGACAAGTAAGATTTTAATGTGACTCAGAGGAATTAGATGTTCGTTTACAAATTACATTTATCTCTTTTGGCCAAACACAAATACTTCCTGGTTGTAACGATTATGCTAAGTAGAGGCTACTTGTGGGATTTAACTCTTTGAGTGCCAGTAGGATGTGACATAACACCGTATGAAAACGTGAGGCTGATGTATTAAGAGCAAACCAAATGCACCATAGGGGATAATAAGAAATTATTTAAATCCCCAGTGTTTTAAATGGGGCTTCTTAACCCCTTGAATGCTGGAGAGGTCTCTTCGCAATGCACCGGAGACCTCTCTGGCTTTTCAAGGCATTGGAGATCTCTCTAGCATCAAAGGGGTTAAATAATACCCTGTAAAGGATTATACAACTGGCGCAGGGACACTGAGATTGCTCTGGCCACACCCACAATTCAGAATGTGGGTGTGGCCAGCACAGCTCAAAATTGGAGCTCTGGACAGTTGCCTATTGAGAAATCCGGCCCTGGGGACGAGGATATGGCGCTGTGTATCTGGCGATGTGAGTATACGTGAATTCATCAAGCAGCACGGCTGGCATTCCCTCACATTGCTAAGCAATGGCGGCTTTGTGCATTGTGCGTGGCAATGTGAGAGCAGGGGACGAAATGGAGAGCACGGCCAGCCTGCAGAGCTCAGATAATGCCAGCATGCTGCCACTCTGGGGCGCTATAGAAAGGAGTGGTGGGAAAGGTAAAAGCGCTATTCATTTATCAGGTTAAACCACACAAAACAAATTAAATCGTACTAGCTCCCAATGGGATAATCACATGTAACACTCCCAGTCCTTGTAGTCACTAGCCATTTACATCTCAGGCACCCTCAGCTCCACCCATGACCACACCCCCAGTCCACACATATGACTGTGGGGCCCCACCTACTATTTCCTGGAGAAAAAATATCCTTAGCGTATAACAGCAAAGGTTTGGAATGTGGGTGTGGCCATTACAGCTGAGGCACTGCCCCTCATAATTTGGAGCTCTAAGCAGTTACCTACGCTGCCTATTGGGAAATCCGGCCCTGTTCGTCCTACCACGACACTACACTACTGCAGGATTTCATGTATAATACGCACAATTTTGCCCCTCTTCACCTTATGTGAAGTGGGGGTGCATATTATACACGAGAAAAAATGTATTTAAGAAAAAAATACCAATTTTCACTTCCTCCCTCCCCACTTACCCATGGTCACCCTGTATGAGAGCAAATACTATACATTTCCATTAAAAACATGTGCTATTAAATGATAAGATACTCTCCGGATGGTATCGGACCCCATTGCGTATGGCCTGTTTCACTCCGTCCATCTCCCCTTTGTGCTGGAGATGTGTATCCTATACGGGTTCTGCCTCTCATATTTAGTGGTATTGCCCAATAACCGGTACCTACTGGTCTCAGGTAATTAAACATATCAATCAGGTATTTTCCTCCACCTGACCAGTAGACCTGGTTCTCTGTCTATTCACTTCCATCTGTCCCTGCTCACTCAACATGGAAGTGTGTCCCTCTCCTTCATTCATTCCTCTCTACTAGAAAAAACAAATCAGCCTTCATTATCCGAATGGTAAGCAAGAGTTAAAGCGGAACTATCATGCTAATAACATTGCCCCCCAATATATTTCTAACCTAGCAATATGCAAAGCCTTCTTGTCCTTAAGTGCAATAAGTCCGCGTTATTGTTGAAAATCCACTTCATTGGCAGGCATCGGGCTGCACAGACCTTACAAGAGAAGCTCTGTGGGCCTGAGCGGTCATGGAACTTCCGTTACCTTAAGGTACCCAACTGACATCACCACCAATGCTGCCAGTGAATGGGACAGACAGCGCAGACTGCATTTCCTCTAAGATGTCTGCGCTGTCTGTCCTCTGGTCTTCTGGTTCCTGCCGCAAAAGTGGTTTTTCAGCAATAACACTGACTTATTGAGCTTAAGAACAAGAAGGCTTTGTAGATTGCTGGGTTAGAAATATTATGGGAGGCAATGTTATTAGCGTGATAGTTCTGCTTTAACACCTTATTGGAGATGGAGCGGTGCCATGCAATATCCTTGAAATACCTCCCTAGATTTCTCAAAACATGGTCCATTTGGTTCTATGCTCATCCCCTTTTACCAACTCCCATTTGCGTACCCACCAACACCTTTACTCCATGAGACCTTTGCTTGAGTCCATGTTTTCTTTTTTCTGTTTAACATGGAACAAGATAGATTTCATCGAGAGCGTCTGGGCTGGGGTTTGTGAGACTACCGTAATCAAGCGTACATTTGGGGTTTTTAGGACTATCAGAATCAAGGGTACTTTTTTTTGGTTAATTTTCTCTCTCTCCTTCCCCGGCTACCCTTACTAAACACACATACTACTCATGTCTTTGTATTTTGAATCACCTCATGATACAGAGATATACGACGTTGAACATTTACTACATCTGTCTTCCAGCATACAGAATCTCCTGTCAATTACTTCTCAACCGTTTTACTAGGCTACATTATCATACATACTGTGCATTTATATTGCTTATGACATATGTTTCTTATGGATGTGTATTCTTTATTAAGATTGCAACATTGAATATGTTCCCTCTGATTCCGATGCTTCGACAGAGCTTTTCCTTCCTGTCTGTTTTCTGTGTATCGTTTGATACACTTAGAGTACTTGCAAAACCTCAATAAACATTGTTTTATTAAAATGTGTGTATATATATATATATATATATATGCATAGTCCATATGGAAGCACTCTCACCAAGGTTCAAAGAATGCCTAGGTGCTATGCTAAATAGGAGTAGATACAAATAATGAAAGGATGAGTAAGCACTCTCAGGTCTTAGAAAACTTAAATTTTACTAAATATCAACGTTTCAATGTGCGATTCACATTTTCGTCAGGACTTGATGAAAATGTGAATCACGCATTGAAACGTTGATATTTAGTAAAATTTAAGTTTCCTAAGACCTGAGAGTGCTTACTCATCCTTTCATTATTTATATATATATATATATATATATATATATATATATATATATATATATATATATATATATATATATAATATATATATATATATATATATATATATAAGATCACAGGCGTGCAGACAAGATGTCTGCACTGATACCTGGCTTCCTCTTGCATAAAATAAAGGATTTCTTTATAATCGGATACATTTCAGAGGTAATCGATATATTATAAAGCTAGTCGCTACCTGCTTAATTATTTCAGGATGACTTTATAGCGGATGAAAGTTCCTCTTTAACCTTTTGAATGCCAGAGAGGTACCTAACACATTGCATTCGATACATCATTGTCACGCAAAGGGTTAATGGTCACATATGAATCTGGTTGTCAGTCAGGGAGCTAAGGAGTTAAAGAGTGCCCTCACAATGACATCTGGCAACACTGTATCATTTCCTTAATTTCCTGGTGTCCATTACATGGCCAGCTGATACTTCCCTTAGTAATTCTGCCTTTGTGAAGAAGAAGAAGAGATCAGCTTTAGAAGAAAGGTAACATTTGTCTCTGAAAACATCAATATATCGACCTGGAACCAAGCACTGACCAGTAACTGAGTCACTATGGCTGATTTAAAGGGATAGTAATGTTTCAAAGTAAATGCACCTCCGATTATTCTTTATAGTTTTGGGCCATGTAGAGCGTTATCATTCTCTATGATGTGTAGTTCCAGAGTAATTGAATCATAAAGTGTCCCCTCCCGTCCCTTTTACCTATGTAAAGCTGCACAGCAAGACTGTTCAGATGGATCACAGCAAGGGACAATCTTCTGTTAGCATAAGGAAAAACCTTCCCTCCCAGGGGTGTTCGTAGAAATTTTTCCAGGGAGGGGGCAAAGCCATAATGTGACCCCCAGGCCAGCCCATCCAGCCCCTTTGTTTATATGGAGGGGGTAATTGTAGGGGGGCAAATATCCCCCCTCCAGACACCCATGTGCCCTCCTCCTACAAGGGGGCAGGGTTTCCTTATGATCACAGTAAGAAGATTGTCCCTTGCTGTGATCTGTCCGGTCAAGAGACCAGATTCCACATCTGAGGAGTGGGGGCTTACACTAGGTAAAGGGGGCAGGAGGGGGATACTTTATCATTCAATTACTCTTGAACTACACATCGTAGAGAATGATAATACCACTCTACGTGGCCCACAAGCTGTAAAGAATGATTGGAGCTGCATTTATTTTGAAACATTACTATCCCTTTAAAGTGGACCTGTCACCTTTAGTCAAGTTTAGTTGGTTTTACAGAAAATTCAGATCTTGTAATAATCATTTTTCTGTAAACAAATAGTCTTTGAGAAATTAACCTTTACATTTTCGTTGCACTTAAAAGAACCGTTCCACCTCTAACATGTAAAGTTACATTGCTTATAATTATTATTTTATTTGCTTTAATCTTCACTGCTTTTTTTACATGGTTATGTTCCTGACAGGGAACACTCTGAACGTGCTTCTAGAGAGCTTTCTTTGTGGGGCTGTGAAAGCAAAGTGAGAGCAAAAAAGTGAAAATGACACGATGTAAAAAACAAACAGTGAAACAAGGTAGAAAAGAATGTCACTACAGTTTAGAGATCACACAGAGCTGCAGGGACACTACAACATTGTAGACATTATCTGATTGCATAGTCTCTAACTGGAAAGCTCACTGTCAGTGACATTAAAGGGACAGTAATGCTTAAAATGGGAAAGAATATATATTGCAGTGTTTATCCTGTTGAGTAACACAAGGGTAGTCCTGCTGATGATAGCTGTTTAATGCAAATATTATTGCAGCTCAAATTTGCATTGTATTAGATGCAGTACCTCCATGGCCTGATATTTTATGGTTGTGCTGTTGCAACAGCACAACCAGCTCCAGTCAGCTGACTACAAACATCTATATGATGCTTTTGCAACAGCTCCACTGTGCAATTTCAGTCCATGGAAGTACTGCACCTAAAAACTGCAAGTTTGACCTGCTATAACTTTTGAATGGGAGTTCCCTTGTTTTACTCAGTAGGATAAAGCTTATATATATATATATATATATATAGATATATATATATATATTCAAGCTTTACTATCCCTTTAAAGTGTAAAACATAGGTGAAAGTGAAAAAAATAATAAGTATAGGCCATTTGACTTTACATAGTATGCATCTTCAGAACATGTAAAGTCAAAATAAGGTGAGTGTCATTTTAACACTAATCTCCTGCACAGCATGCTAATTCATTCTGTTCAGACCAATAGCACCCCTCGCTCTGATATCAGACACGCCCCCTGGGCGTGAGCTCTACTAAGACTCACTCGTAGCACAGTGTGTGGCGATATTGGTCTTGCAGTGAAACTAATTAGTATGAAGTGCCACACTGTGCCAGAAATTAATAAAGGATCGCTTCTCAAACACTATTTATATTTCAAACAAATGGCTAGTACATAATATAGGCAGTTTTTAATGATCTTTAAAATTAACCAAACTTCCTAAAGGGTACCATGTCCAGGTCCATAACAAATGGAGCAAACTGACTGCATTATAGGGGACAAGCGAAAATTCCCATGGCTTTAAAATGAGCTTAACTCTTTCAGTGACTGAGGGGTACGCAACGCATTGATCTGCAATGTGTTGCATACCCCTCTGGCACTGAAAGGGTTAATGCTAGATCGGTCTCCGATGTATTGTTTCATTTAAATGCCCCATTTAAAGGCATAGTAAACATTTATGCTGACACTTGATGTTCATTAAGTACATAATATGTAAAGTCAAATTGCCTTTGAATATTATTAACTTTTTGTTCTTTTTTTATATCCCTCACAGTGAGCTTCTTAGATCCAGATTGTTTACTAGTCATGCGATCATCAGAGTAGGACAGTGATACAATGTAACACCATACTGACTGCGCTGAGTCCTCTGTATGCTTTATGCCATTGGTGTAGCCTGTGGGCCAAATGCAGCTCATCTGAACTCAAGCTGCGGCCCGTCTGAGATTTGTAATTAGTAAAACCTTATTAAAACCTTTTTTGTACCTGTGCAGCTAGCACGCCTGTGAGCTAATAGGTCAGTAGGAAGCAATGTGTTTCTCACCTCTATGGCACTCAAAGAGTTAACACCATTTCACTTCTGACATTGTACAACTGACACCCTATAGTTTGACAGTAGTTCTGTCCAATAAATATCATTATTTTCAATTTGGTTAAAGCTTATCAGTGACTAAAGCTGACTGTAAACCTATAACTTTTGTATAAATAACGTTATATCCATAACAAACTGCATGCAGACCTTATATCCAAAACAAACTGCATGCAGACCTTATATCCAAAACAAACTGCATGTAGACCTTACATCCATAACAAACTGCATGCAGACCTTACAGATATGAACTTCTGATCACATAACACATGATTGAAAGAACTTGGAAACTTCTTTATGCTATTTTTTCATTAGATCTTTTGCACTGGATCTTTTTTACATTGTGTCTTTTTACATTGAATCTTTAACATCAGATCTTTTTTACATTGGATCTTTTTTACGTTGTATCTTTTTACATTAAACGTTTTTACATTGAATCTTTTTACATTGTATCGTTTTATCTTTTTTTACATTTAATCTTTTTTACATTGTATCTTTTTTACATTGTATCTTTTTATCTTTTTTTGCATTGAATATTTTTTACGTTGAATCTTTTTACATTAAATCTTTTTCCATTACATCTTTTTTACATTGAATGTTTTATACATTGTTTCTTTTTACACTGAAACTTTTTTACATTAAATATTTTTTACCTATAATCTTTTTACACTAACTTTTTAACAATTATTTTTTTACATTGTATCTTTTACATTGTATCTTTTTACATTGAATCTTTTTTGAATGGAATCTTTTTACATTACATTAAATCTTTTTTACATATAATCTTTTTACACTATCTTTTTAACAATGATTTTTTTACACTGTGTCTTTCTACACTGAATCTTTTTTATTTTGAATCTTTTTTACATTGAATCTTTTTTTACATTGTATCTTTATACATGTAATCTTTTTTACATTGAATAATTTTTACATTGTTGCACGGTCCCTGATTTCCCAGTCCCAGACAGAAAGAGCTCAGGAAATCCAGTGATCTCATTGCCAGTGACATAAAAACATTAAAAAATTAGTTGAAGATGAAAAATAATAATGCTAATAAAAAGTATAGGCAATTTGTATATTATAAACCTGGAATATGTCAAGTCAAAATGATGGATCACTATCCATTTAAATCAATTTTAAAATGTTGTATTGGTTTCATGTGGTGTAGTTGGTTGGCCCAAGAATTGTTCCATTCTTGAATGAATTAATAATGTTTATTTATATAGCGCCACAAGTGTACGCAGCACTTTACAATTTCAGGGTTTAAACAATACAGGTTACAGGTGCTTTGTAGAGTGAAACATTGGGTGCGAGATCCCTGCCCAAAAGCTTACAATCTAAAGTGGTAATGGGAGACATACAGAGTATATAAGGGTCAAGTGCTGAATACAGTGCTAGTTCTGATGATGACAGAGGACATCAGTAAAGTAAATAATTTATAAGAGCGTTCATTGTACAACATCAGTGCCTTCTAGCAGGTTGAGATTTTATCCATGAGGTGCGTTTTTAAGTGAGATTTGAAGGTTATCAGAGAGGTGCAGTGGCGCAGGTTGGATGGTAAAGCATTCCATAGATACGGAGCAATGAGAGAAAAAGATTTGATACGTGACAGAGCTGTGGAGACAAAAGGAGCTGAGAGAAGACAGTCATTGGCTGAACGTAAGTGTCGGGATGGGGTATAACGGGAGATCAGAGTGGAAATGTAAGGAGTAAAGGAGAGAAGTGTCTTGAAAGAGAGAAGTAAGATTTTGTAAGATATCCGGAGTTTGATAGGCAGCCAATGGAGAGTTTTGAGGATGAGTGTGGCAGGGACAGACCTAGGTGACAGAAGAGTAATTTGTGCTGCAGCATTCTGTATAGATTGAAGTGGATGGAGATGGGAGGCAGGAATGCGAGACAGAAGAATGTTGCAGTAGTCCATGCGGGAGAGGATGATTGCATGTATAAGAATTTTGGCTGTGGAGGAACAGAGGAAGGGACGGATTTTTGCAATGTTACGCAAAAGAAAGCGACAGGATTTAGTAATGGCATTAATATGAGAGGAAAATGAGAAAGAGTTGTCAATTATCACCCCTAGACACCGTGCTTCTGATACTGGATTTATGGTAGTGCCATTTACAGTCACTTGGAAGGGCGCTACAGGGCCAGGTCTAGGTGGGATGAGGAGCAGCTCAGTTTTGGACATATTGAGTTTGAGGTGTCTATGAGCCATCCAGTCTGAGAGAGCCGAGAGGCAATCTGTGACTTGCATTGTACATCCACCTTATTGTATTCATAAGGGGATATTTATGGTTTAAACAACCATTCCTATATGTGCCAATTCTAACTTCCTTCTAACATCCTTGTCAATGATGGGGTAATGGCAGATACATTGATACATTTAAGAGAAGATTATGTATATTTCTAGATGAAGGGAACACAGACGGTTATATGCTGTGTATTGGTGTCAGAACCCCGGCGGACAGGAAAGTCAGGGAGGCTGGGAGAACCAAGATGGAGGAACAGGGAACTCCTCCAACAAGGAATTACTGAGCAAAAAGCTGGGGTGCGCGGCTGGGGAGCGGAGCTTGGGAGCTTAGGTTGCCAAGACTAGGGCTTTGCTGTGGCTGAGCCGCCTATAGGTGCTGTCCGCCAAGCCAGATGTTGTGGTCCCCATTGGAGGAGCCGCTGGGTGACCCCGGATAACCCCAGCCAAGGCAAACTATACTCAGTAATCCCCAGGGAGATAGGGCTAAACACTCCAAACAAGATTTGAGGTACTCACTCAGGACTCCACAGTGGAAGGATCCCTCGCAGCTGGAACAACAAGTGGAAAACAATGGGGCAGACAAAGAGGAGGTAGAAATGGTCCTGGGTAATACACTGGAAACCGGCAAGCAGGAACAGGCAGAGGCTGGGTCAGAATCGGTCCGGGTCATACACAGTAGATGGGCAACACTGGAACAGGCAAAGGCTGGGTCAGATTCGGTCCAGGTCATACACAGTAGATGGGCAACACTGGAACAGGCAAAGGCTGGATCAGATTTGGTCCGGGACATACACAGTAGATGGGCAACACTGGAAAAGGCAAAGGCTGGGTCAGATTTGATCCGGGTCATACACAGTAGATGGGAAACACTGGAACAGGCAAAGGCTAGGTCAGAATCGGTCCGGGTCATACACAGTAGATGGGCAACACTGGAACAGGCAAAGGCTGGGTCAGAATCGGTCCGGATCATGCACAGTAGATGGGCAACACTGGAACAGGCAAAGGCTGGATCAGATTCGGTCCGGGACATACACAGTAGATGGGAAACACTGGAACAGGCAAAGGCTGGGTCAGATTCGGTCCGGGTCATACACAGTAGATGGGCAACACTGGAACAGGCAAAGGCTAGACTTGTGCACGGGCAAAATTTTCGGTAAAATTCGAATTTGGACGAATTTTTTTTTTCTAATTCGGATGATCCTAATTTCGGACCGGGCCTATTCGATTCGGACAAAATTCTGATCCATTCCGAATTATTCGGCCGAATTTAACATGGGTTAAATTATAGCAGTGCGCCTCCGTGCACGCTGCTATCATTATTTGCAGACAGGGTGTGCATTTAGAAAAAGATCCATCCCAAAAACGGACATTGTCATACATTGAAAGTCTGTGCATGCCTCTACTCTAGCATGGGATGCCAGTCACAATGCAAACGTCGAACATCGAAAACCCATGCCTGTCATTCAATTTAGCATGTTCGAACATCGAAACCCCATGCCTGTCATTCAATTTATCATGTTCGAACATCGAAACCCCATGCCTGTCCTTCAATCTAGCATATGTTCGAACATCGAAACCTCATGCCTGTCATTCAATTTAGCATATGCTCGACATCGAAAACCCATGCCTGTCACATCCTACTCAACATAAGTGGTCGACTCGAATATGGACAAACTACATGTCACATTCTATGTTAGTACATGGGTAAAGATTAAGGTTTCATTTTCTGGTACCAGCCTCCTACCCTACTGTCCCTCTTTAGTACCCAAATTCTTCTCTCTCGTTTTCCTATCCTGATTTCCCCTCATATCAGATAACTCTATGTGTATATACATTGTAGAGTTTCATACTACATCAAGAATAAACATCAATGATTGTAATGTGATAGATGTAATGTGTTAACCCTTTGAGTGCCAGAGTGGTACGCAATGCATTGCAAAGCAATACGTTGCATACCACTCTGGCATTCAAAGGGTTAAAAAGAAAAATTGAGACATTCTGTTGTGAACAAACTGCAACACAGGAGAGAAATAAAAAAAATGCTTGACATCTATACTGAAGAGGGGTCCACAGCATTGTCTTAGTATAGCAATATCACCGTTTTCCGTGAGTGTGCAATACAGGGCTCTACGGTAATTGCTGGGCATTTCCCAATGTCATAATCAGGGGATGATGGGAGTTGTATTCTAACTACTGTTAGGAAACACATAAGTGATGCACATTCATCTCCCACCTAGAAATTATATACACACGAGGCAACTCCCCCAAGTAATACCTAGCCCCTTTCCAAGTGAAAGGACTTCCAGAAAGGCTTCAGATCTCTTAGTGACTCACCTGTTATTGCCAGTCAGCGGGACCCGGAGAGTAGGAGGGGGTGATGCTATGGCTGCACGGCACGGTGCTCTTAGTTGGTCACTTGTCGCAATGTTGAAGCTCAGCCCGGCCAGCACCTTCTGGGTGGACCGGCCAGCACCTTCTGGGTGGAGACACCTCACAGCAATCCTGTTCAGGACACATCATGCACTGTTGTGCACTCATACTAGGGATCCCAAATGTTTAGACTCATTTTGTACAGGGGGCACCCTCCTGTATTTGTAAAACCTCTCTAGCAAATTTGGGATGGTAGACCTATTTACTCAAGTCTTGACTTTAGGTGGGCGATAAACAATACAAAATAGGCATAATGTTTCACTATCACATAATTCACGTCACTGAAGCAGCCAGCAGGCATCACCACTGAGTGAGCATAGGGCTGCCCGGCTGCTGACAGTCACACTGATGGGACACCGTGCAACACAGAAATGGCGGAAGAGCACAAAATAAACATGCTATGGGACGGCAAATTGCCGCCCCTGTCAAAGTGCCGCCTGGGTCCATGGACCCACTGGGACCCATGTAAGGGCCGGCCCTGTATTCGAACAAATACCTAATATTTTTTTATATTTTGCACAGGAACAAATATTACTTGTTCTTGCAGTGGCAATAACTGGAACTAATGCTGGCTGCCTACCTATGCCTAGCCTAATGCTACCTGCCTGCCTACACAACAACTGTACACTCTCTAATCTCTTCTCTCTCTGAGCTCCAACAACCCAATGAGGAAATGCAGGCAGTCTGTCTGTGTGACTGTGTCATTAGTCCAACCCCCATCATGAAACGAAGAAGGCTATTCGAATACAGACAAAAGAGGGAAGTAGTGCATGAAACGGAGAATGGAATTGGACTAGAGACATGGAGGGAAAATTATGGAGGGAAAGTAATTGAGTGCGCACAGGAAGTACAAAATGTCCTGGTCAAAAGTAGTCAAAACTTTTGGAAATGTGTCGATTGCCGAAACTTCCGAAAGTTTCAACGAATTTCGGACCTGGGCTGTTCGGAGTCGGATCATTTTTTCCGAATGACCCTTGAGTTTCGGATTGGCCGAATGTCTCCGAATGACCCCATTTTCGACGAAATCCGAATGTCTCCGAATGAATTCGCACATGTCTAGCAAAGGCTGAGTCAGATTCGGTCCGGGTCATACACAGTAGATGGGCAACACTGGAACAGGCAAAGGCTGGGTCAGATTCGGTCCAGGTCATACACAGTAGATGGGCAACACTGGAACAGGCAAAGGCTGGATCAGATTTGGTCCGGGACATACACAGTAGATGGGCAACACTGGAAAAGGCAAAGGCTGGGTCAGATTTGATCCGGGTCATACACAGTAAATGGGAAACACTGGAACAGGCAAAGGCTAGGTCAGAATCGGTCCGGGTCATACACAGTAGATGGGCAACACTGGAACAGGCAAAGGCTGGGTCAGAATCGGTCTGGATCATACACAGTAGATGGGGAACACTGGAACAGGCAAAGGCTGGATCAGATTCGGTCCGGGACATACACAGTAGATGGGAAACACTGGAACAGGCAAAGGCTGGGTCAGATTCGGTCCGGGTCATACACAGTAGATGGGAAACACTGGAACAGGCAAAGGCTGGGTCAGATTCGGTCCGGGTCATACACAGTAGATGGGCAACACTGGAACAGGCAAAGGCTGGGTCAGATTCGGTCCAGGTCATACACAGTAGATGGGCAACCCTGGAACAGGCAAAGGCTGGGTCAGATTCGGTTCAGGTCATACACAGTAGATGGGCAACACTGGAACAGGCAAAGGCTGGGTCAGATTCGGTCCAGGTCATACACAGTAGATGGGCAACACTGGAACAGGCAAAGGCTGGATCAGATTCGGTCCGGGACATACACAGTAGATGGGCAACACTGGAAAAGGCAAAGGCTAGGTCAGAATCGGTCCGGGTCATACACAGTAGATGGGAAACACTTTAACAGGCAAAGGCTAGGTCAGAATCGGTCCGGGTCATACACAGTAGATGGGCAACACTGGAACAGGCAAAGGCTGGATCAGATTCGGTCCGGGACATACACAGTAGATGGGCAACACTGGAACAGGCAAAGGCTGGATCAGATTCGGTCCGGATCATACACAGTAGATGGGAAACACTGGAACAGGCAAAGGCTGGATCAGATTCGGTCCGGGACATACACAGTAGATGGGAAACACTGGAACAGGCAAAGGCTGGATCAGATTCGGTCCAGGACATACACAGTAGATGGGCAACACTGGAACAGGCAAAGGCTGGGTCAGAATCGGTCCGGATCATACACAGTAGATGGGGAACACTGGAACAGGCAAAGGCTGGATCAGATTCGGTCCGGGACATACACAGTAGATGGGAAACACTGGAACAGGCAAAGGCTGGGTCAGATTCGGTCCGGGTCATACACAGTAGATGGGCAACACTGGAACAGGCAAAGGCTGGGTCAGATTCGGTCCGGGTCATACACAGTAGATGGGCAACACTGGAACAGGCAAAGGCTGGGTCAGATTTGGTCCGGGTCATACACAGTAGATTGGCAACACTGGAACAGGCAAAAGCTGGGTCAGATTCGGTCCGGGTCATACACAGTAGATGGGCAACACTGGAACAGGCAAAGGCTGGGTCAGATTCGGTCCGGGTCATACACAGTACTCTCTAAAGCTCGCAGAAATAGACACTATACTAACGCGTCTGGACAGAGCAAGGAGTTAGTAGATAAAGGCTCCCAAGCCGGAAGGAACCCGCGAGCAAGGCTTAGATGTCGACTGGACCATAGAGAGGAGGAAACGTGAATGGTCTGCCGGCATCGCACATGCGCACCGCAACCGGAAGTGGGCGCAATCGTGGAGGAACCAGCCCAAGCAGGGCCGGATTTGCCATAAGGCAGAGTAGGCACCTGCCTACAGGCGCAGCCCACAGAGGGGCGCCTGTCATTGAAATTTTTTTTTTTATTATTCACACCGCTGCACAGTAACCCACCGCCCGGCCCTCGCATGCTAAGGTCTGTGTCTTCTTCGGCACAGACCTGTAGCTGCTGTTGCTTCCCCTCCTCGGCTCTAATGCAGAGCGTTGGGAGATGACATCAGCGCAGCGCAGGGTGCAACAGCAGCTGCAGGTCTGTGCAGAAGGCGGCACAGACATCTCCCTCCACTGAACCAGGGAGGTAGGAAACGGATACGGGGGGGGCAAGGTGGAGCTGATAGCAATGTGAGGGCAAGTTGGAGCTGATGGGGCAATGTGGAGCTTGGAGCTGATGGGGGCCAGTTGGACCTGATGGGGGCAAGACAGTTGGAGCTGATGGGGGCAAGACAGTTGGAGATGATGGGGGCAAGTTGGAGCTGATGGGGCAAGTTAGAGCTTTGAGCTGATGGGGGCAATGTGAGGCAATATGGATATGGGGCGTAATGTGGAGATTTGGAGCATTGTGGAGATGGCCAATGGGGGGCGCTTCAGATTTCTGTGCCTACAGGCTCCTGAGATGTAAATCTGGCCCTGAGCCCAAGCCAGGAGATGCGGCAGGGAGCCGGACGAGAGAGCAGGCGGGAGAGGAGGTACGCAAGGCATGACACTTGGCAGGTAAAGCAGGAAGTTCTAATAAATAGATATACCCATTTTGGACTCCGTAAGGATTATATAATTCTCATTTTACAGCTTTTACTGTGGCAAAGGTTGACCTTGTGCCTTTTTTTCAGTCTAATTTGCTATGTAGCCACAGAGCAGACTTGGACATCTGTAGATGTAGTTTTTATCGTGCTGTCATGAAAGAAGAAACATTTTCCCAATCTGTATTGATGACTGTAATAACTTGTAATGATGCGTGACACTTCATACATCATCCATTATCTCTCCAAGCCTATCATGTAATTATTCAAAAGGAAATAAGAATTATTAATGTCTTGTTTTTGGGGGTTTTTTGTGCAGAGGAAGGAGGGGTGTGATAAAATGGAACTTAACCCATTAACATTAGAATAAGTAACCCTTAGTTTGTGTCATTTGAGTGCATTGCATATCCCTCTGGTTCATAAAGGGTCCAGACTGGCATATGTACTTACCGGAATTTGTGTCCTGTGGTCCTCCGACTATCTGCCATGTCTGCCGTTATGGATACAACATGCAGCACTGATTGAAGATTTATATCTTACATTGTAACATAGAAACATAGTTAATGAGGCGGAAAAAAAGACATGCATCCATCAAGTCCAGCCCATGCCAAAACACCCCTGTTAATTTATAGGAAATAAAAAAGAAAAAAAAAATTGAGGTAATTTTAAATTTAGCCTCAAGTGGGTAAAAAAAAATTCCTTCCTGACTCCAAATGGCAGTCGGACATTTCCCTGGATCAACATCCTATTTGCTTTGAAGTCAACTATCATAATTCTCAATATTGTTCTGTGCTAGATAGGTATCCATTCGTTTTCATAAAGCAGTTACAATATCTCCAAGCACAGCATCCAGAGGCAAATAATTCCACAACTTTAGCCCCCTTACTGTAAAAAATCCCTGCCTTTGTTTTAATTAAAAGCACCTTACCTCTAGTCTTAATGGATGATCTCTTGTTCTTAACTCAGCTCTTTCAGTAAATAAATAATTGGAGATTTGTAATAATTTCTACATAGTAATCATATTACCTCTTAGATGTCTGTTTTCTAATGTAAACAAACTCAATTTGGCTAGTCTTGCTTTAGAACTCAGATCCTCCAATCCTTCTATCAGTTTTGTTGCACGTCTCAGCACTTTTTCCAGTTCAATAATGTTTCTTTTAAGAACTGGTGCCCTAAACTGTACTACAAATTCTAGATGAGGCCTTACCAAGGATTTATATAAAGGTAGAATTATATATGCATCCTGTTTATCTATACCCCTTTTTATGCAGGCTAGTACCCTATTTGCTCCTGAAGCAGCTGAGTGACTCCGCGCATTACTGTGAAGTCTATCATCTATCAGTACTCCTAAATCTTTCTCTAATGAGGATTTCCAAAGTAATTTCCTATTTAGTGGGTATGTAGCATGTTTGTTTCTACAGCCCAAATGCATAACCTTACATTTATCTACATTAAATGTCATCTGCCACTTTTCTGCCCATTCACTCGTTTATCTAAATCCTTCTGCAGAGAAAAAACATCCAGCTCTGTATGTATTTCCTTCCATAACTTAGTGTCATCTGCAAAGATTGAGACTTTACTTTCAATTCCCACTTCTAGATCATTAATAAACAAATTAAAAAACATTGGGCCCAGGACTGAACCCTGTGGTACCCCACTTATAACTTTAGACTAACTTGAAAAGGTTCCATTTACAACAACTCTCTGCCTTCTATCATTTAACCAGTTATCAATGCATGTACAGATATCACCTCCCAAACCGAAACCTTTTAATTTGTGCAGTAACCTGTTATGAGGCACTCTATCAAAGGTACAGTAAAGGCAAAAGAATCTGTTAGGATTCCTAATGGTTGCTTTAAATTTAGAAATGTCTGGATAAAAGACGTTAAGTGGGGAAACATTATCAAGAGGTGTTCCATCTCATTTAAAGGGATAGTAATACTTAAAATGTAAAAAAAATATATGTTGTAGGGTTTATCCCCCTGAGTAAAACAAGAGTACACCCACTGCTGAAAGATGTTTCATTCAAAAGTTATTCATTTTCAAAATTTAATTTTTTACTTGCAATAACACAGTGGCCTGAAATTGTACAGTGGCGCTGTTGCTACACGATCCTATGGACAGCTCTGGTCCCGGGACCATAAGATGGTGTAGCAACAGCGCCACTGTACAATTTCAGGCCACTGTGATATTGCACCTAAAAAATTCAACTTTGAAAATTAATAACTTTTGAATGAAACACCTTTCAGCAGTGGGAGCACTCTTGTTTTACTCAGGGGGGTAAACCCTACAACATATTTTTTTTTTTACATTTTAAGTATTACTATCCCTTTAAATTCAGTGGGGCAAATGTATGTCGCAATGCATTAGATAATGTTCTGCCACTCAAGGGGTTAAATCATTTGCTGGAATCTCCATAAAGTCTCCGCAGGTTGCCCCTCTGGCACTCAAAGGGTTAAAACTGCTTGCACCGAGAGGTGGGCTATGAGGTACATCGTGGGCCTTTCTGAGCGTTCCTTTAACCAGTGCCAAAATCTATGCCATCTATTTAACCCCTTAGTGACAGCCGTGTGCAGACGCGGCCGTCACTTAACGCCCGTCTAACATTTTTTTTTTTCTCCCATTAGAATCCGGAGTCCCCGAACGGCGTGCAGCCGCGTGGGGATCCGGATTTCCTGGACGTACATGTACGTCCTCTGTCACTAAGTGACAGCCACAGAGGACGTACATGTACGTCCATTGTCGCGAAGGGGTTAAATATCCTAAACAACTAGGTCACCATCACTGTCGGTTTCCTTGCATATGCTATGTGCCAGGTGGCATTCAAGACCAGCGCTGCCAGAGTATATCCTCCAGTATTCACTACAGCAATCGTGCTCTCTATTAATATCCTGAATTGCATCCACTTGCGTTATACACTAACACCATTGTGGCTGCGTTGGCCAGTTCTCACATATGTCCCAGTGAGACATACATTTGCATGGGATCTCTTTCTAGAAACTCACATTACAATTCAGCACCTGTCTGGATGGCATTTCTGGACCGCCTTGTGCTGAAATGGCCTTGTAACTGGCATAATGATATTGAGTCTTCTCTGTATGAGTGTAAATAGCAGTCTCTGTGATCAGACGTTCAATGAAGGTATTGAAAGGCATCTCCTGCCAGGAACTGCAGCATTTTCTAGTGACAAGAAATATCTTTCTTGGATTGAAGCAGTAGTTTTAGTTCCAATTCCTTTCTATTCTTGGAAGGAGATCACAGCAAAATGCTTTTTTTGTATAGCATCCAAAGAGAGATTCCCTGTCTGACATTATTTAATTTATGTCTCCTAGACACAACAATGCAACTGAATAATCAATTCTTCTTATTAGCTAGTTTAACCCTGTGAGTGAGAATATGGGCCTTATTCATCAACTTAACACTTTGAGTGCCAGAGTGTCTTGTTGCTGTGCTCAGTCTTGCCATGGTGTATGACTTTTGACATTAAACTGTCTTCAGCAAACTCTTGTTAGCTGAGTCATTTTTAGCTGAGTTTGGCTGTTCCTCATCCAGTACTTTTCCTCCTACACAGCTGTTTCTGTTTCCGTTAATGATTGTGTTTCAACCTACATATTAAATTGATGAGCATTAGCACATGTTTGGTATAATTGTTTAATCATACACTTGACTATATACCTACAAAATCCCTGACTTTGTGTAAGTGAGTTTTAAAACGTCACCTTTGAAAGATCGTGCAGATACATGCTGGATTACCCATGTCGCCAGGTTGAAAAGGGTGACATGAGAATCTCTCCCTGCATAAAAGCGTGAGATTCTCATGTCGCCTCCTTAAACGGAGCAGCACTGGCTGCATATTAGTAGTGAAGGTCATCTTGCTGTAGTGAATGTCCTAGTAAAATCTGCCCGTGTCACTTTTTCCTTCCTAGATGTACCGTTGTACCACAAATTAAAGGGATAGTAATACTTCATTTTTACTATCCCTCATGTTGTTGCCCTTAAAAATTGGAATTAAACGAGACCAGCGGCATCTCTCAAACCTTTATGGTTTGAGAGATATCCGCATTCAAAGTTCCCTCTCCTTCTCTATCCCCTGAGGTCAGCGCTATAGCTGACAGCAAGGGAATCCGGTCCGTGAGCAAGCGGCGGCTCTGCAGCAGTGCTGAGATCGCGTTATAGAAACAGAAATCCTTCACTGAAATGGTCTGCTACGTGTACTGGTTTGCTCTTGGTTTGCGAGCACATGTAGAAGACTTTTTCAGTGAAGGATTTCTGTTTCTATAACTCAATCTCACCACTGCTGCAGAGCCACTGCAGGTCCCGGGACCGGATTCCCCTGCCGTCAGCTACAACGATGACGTCAGGGGAGAGAGAAGGAGAGGGAACTTTGAATGCGGATTTCTCTCAAACCATAAAGGTTTGAGAGATGCCACTGGTCTCGTTTAATTCCAATTTTGAAGGGCTACAACATGAGGAATAGTAAAATGAAGTATTACCATCCCTTTAGGCCCAGAAAAGTCCCCACCTGGGGCATAGACTTCAGGAAGTTTCCCTCTATATTATAAACTCGAGGAGACAGCTATCCTAATGCTGCAGTTTGGAACATGTGGAAATCTTTGGTCTTTGTAAAATGACTAACAGGTGAAGCATCCACACTACAAACAACAGTGCCCTCCAGGCACCATGGCCATCACATGCATAGTTTTAAATCATTTAATTTGTTTATTACTATGGAAAGATTTTTTTTCACTTCTTGAGAAACGTACAGTAGGTCAGAGTTAAGAGAGCACAAATGAGAGTGGCTAAAATGTCACATTTACTTGCTGTCACAGATCTGTAACTCAAGTGAATATATAGTAGCTAAACCACATTTTATATGAGTCAGAACCATGGGAAAAGTTAAAGAATTTATACCAACTTCCCGCTGTTTGCAAAACCCAGACAGAAAACTCCCATGTTCCATGGTTTATACGTCAATTAAATACGTAACTGTGGCCAGTTTAAATTTGCCAGATAATGAGCCTGGTTTCCTGCAAAGCAATGCGCTGTGTCTTGCACTGGTATGGAAAGGGTTAAGATCTTTGTTTGATATGCATGCACAGACTGAGTGACACAGTGGAAACCTGCTGGAAACCAGGCTCATACAGTACTGTTCAGTTCTCATAGCATTATCATTTATTCAGTAAACATTTAGGTGATGTATAAGATAGAGGTTAAACCTTTAAAGGGATAGTAATACTTCATTTTAACTTTATTTTATTTTGTAGGCATTAAAAAACATGAAGAACAATAAAAGTCTTATCTCTCAAACCTTTATGGTTTGAGAGATATTCACAAGCAAAGTTTCCCCTCCCGCCCCTTTTACCTAGTGTAAGCCATCTCTTCTCAGATGTGGAATCCAGTCCATAGACCAGACAGATAACAGAAGGGGACAGTCTTCTTCCTATGAGAACAATGACAGCCCTGACCCCCTTGACAAGTTTTTCAGGTTTTTCCCTTAATTGAAGATTGTCCCTCTCTGCAGTCTACCTGGGCACCTCCCTTCTGATCTGGCTGAACAGTGTTACATCAGTAAAAGGGGTGGGAGGGGGATACTTTGTCATTTAATTACTCTTGAACTACAACTCTGACAGAATTAAAATAACACTCTCCAAAGTCCAAATACTATGATGATTAATTAGAGCTGCTTTTATTATGAAACATTACTATCCCTTTAAGCCCTATGTGCGTAAAGGGATAGTACTGCTATAATTTCACAAAAATGTATATTATATTATAAACACGAATAGAAAGAGCTATGTCCCATCTCTCAAACTTTTATAGTTTGAGAGATCAAAGCATGTAAAGTTCTGGTTTCCCAGAAGTCTGCCACCCAGCTGAGAAAAATACAATCCAGTCCTTGGACCGTTCTGCGGCTCCTCAGTGCAATATAGAAAGAACTACTTCATTAAGCACAGTTCAAGCCGTGACATGAGAATCTTGCCCTGTTATGCAGGCCAAGATTCTCATGTCACCCTTTTCATCAAGGTAACCTGCTTAATGTGGCGTGTAGCCGCACTCTATTTTCTATGAAACATTTTAAAAGGATACCGTGCAAGTGTACCTCGAAGAATTTATACTGTTTTGAAGGCAAAGGGTGATCACCCAAATATTGATTTGATTTGGATTTTTCTTCAGTTCACTCACTATCATTTTGTTAACTGATAAATATAAACTATTAATATGTCTATGTTTGAAAGCATTCTTACTTTACAGCATTTTTTCAGACCTGCCTAAAACCATATATATATATATATATATATATATATATATATATATATATATATATATATATATATATATGAGAGAAAACCTGTGCTCTCAGACACACACACCCAGGGGCGGAAGTAAGGAGGAGTTACTCATAGCTCCTCCCTACTGCCATTCTTGGAGATACAGGGGTGTGTGTGATTTTGACAGGAGTGGGCAGGGGCCTCTGCAAGGAGTTGACCCTCCCTCAACTTCCTCCTGAACATGAAAAAGAGGCTTGGACTTCAAGGAACTGAATGAGCATGCTCAGAACATGAAAAAAGAGACTCTATAATAACCTGCCTCCCTTTCTAACAGCCGTCTGGCACTCAAAGAGTTCACTTCCTCTCATACAGTGCGCCTGCTTGCTCCTCCGCTGCCTGCATTACTTTTACAATTACTTTTGCTAAGTTCTTACTGAGAAAGAATCCTTGCCCCTTGGTTCGCTTTTTCTTAACCCTTTCATTGCTACAGTGGTACGCAATGCATTGCTTTGCAATGCGTTGCATACCCATCTGGCACTCAAAGGGTTAACGGCATAGCAGGTAACTCTCCAGGCAGAGGCTGAGTCTCTGGATGTGGGGACTTTCTGCTGAAACTCTGTCCATTTCTGCTCCTTCCCTGTCAGTTCTTCTCACTCCTGCCCGATTCTCTTCCTTCCCCAGCCTATTTTTACCACTTTTTGCATGTCCGCTAAAGGGATAGTAATGCTTCACAAAAACAGCAGCTCTAATTAATCATCATAGTATTTGAGACATAGAGAGTGTAATTTCAATACTGTCAGAGCTGTAGTTCAAGAGTAATTGAAAGATAAAGTATCCCCCTCCCGCCCCTTTTACTGATGTAACACTGATCACCTCAGATGTGGAATCTGGTTGCTTGACTAGACAGATAACAGCAGGGGACAATCTTCTTACTGTGAGAACAATGAAAACCCTGCCCCCCTTGACAAGCTTTTCAGCTTTTTCCCTTATCTTAATTGAAGATTGTCCCTCTCTGCAGTCTACCTGGACACCTCCCTGTTGTCTGAGGTGAGCAGTGTTACACTAGGTAAAAGGGGCGGGAGGGGGATACTTTATCATTCAATTACTCTTGAATTACAACTCTAACAGTATTGAAATAACACTCTCCAAGGCCCAAATACTATGAAGATTAATTAGAGCTGCTTTATTATGAAACATTAATATCCCTTTAAGCCCTGTCCTGACTCCTTTTTGAAGCAAACTGCATCATTTTTCTCCCCACAGCTGCACAACAGGACTCCTCTCTGGGGAGACAAATATCAAACTTTCCATGTATGGTTAACAGTTGTGATAACAACACCACTGTTCTGGCTACCACATACTGAATACTGCCCACAGTCTCTGTACTCATCTAACAATTACACACTGAGCCTAAAAGAGAGGAGACCAAATTGCAGATATCCCTTTTTTTTCTTTTCCCTACAATAACCATCAGCTTCAGCACCTGCCACTTTGAGGAGCTGTAGTCCAACAACCACTACAAGGCTGTGCATTGCACACTGTGCTCTATAGGCATAAATGACTTCCATATAGTCTATCTATGAGTAGGCATAGTATAGAGCAACGACACCTGTTAATCACACACCTAAGGAACGGACATATCACTAAAAACACATCACACACATCAGGAAAAATGCTGCAAAACATCACACTCAAATCAGGAAAGACACTGCAAGAGATCACATAACACAATGGGAAACACACTACAAGAGATCACACACAGCAAGGTACACACTGCAAAACATCACACAAATGGGGACAGACTTCAAGACATCACACAAAGTGCGACAAGACACTGCAAGCAGAAGCGTAACACAAGATGCAGGGGCCCCCCTGCAAACTCTAAGAAGGGGCCCCTGTGCCCCACCCCAGTTATGCCCCTCCCCCGATTATGTCCCATTAGGTTTCAATGCAACCCCAGTTGCGATGCTCAATCGACTGTCCATTCCCTCCAAAGGAGGAGGAGCTGATGTTGTAAGTGGATAGAGGATGGATAATACGCCATATTTATAAGAGATAAAGTTTTAAGGCAATGGTAGTTCAGATTTTTAAAAACTAGAGAAACAAATCTGGAATTTTCCAGGGACATCTCACAATGTATATTTTGGATTTTCAAGGACTTAATGAAAGGAACAATAACAATACACCTTTATAGTTATTCTTAGGTCTCACAGTTGGAATGACAACAAAAAGCATATTGTGTATAATAATATCCAGAAATATACATTAGGAACTCAACTTTAACATTGTTAGTCAAAGACTTCATAGACAAAGTGGGGCACTTAGAGCTGATGCCCACAGCATACAAATGTGCTACTGCACCCTGGTTAAGAATCACTGTCCTAGACAATTAAACATAGCTCCCAACATTTCAAATTGCCAAAGAGGGACACTTGTGTTTTAGGGGGTGTTGTTGGGGGTGTGGCTGATGGGCGAGGCATTACCAAGAATGTTTATGCTATTTCATGACCTATTTATACCTCTTTCTGTAACCTAATAAATTACTTATAAATATTTTATTTACACAAATTAATTTATAATAACATATACTGATGTTTAAACTAGCAGTAATGTGAGTTTTATTGCTGTAGAGCAATGTGATACACTTATATACACACCACACAGTCTGATCTCCTAACACAGGGACACCAGGGTGATACACTTATATACACACCACACAGTCTGATCTCCTAAACACAGGGACACCAGGGTGATACACATATACACACCACACAGTCTGATCTCCTAACACAGGGACACCAGGGTGATACACTTATAAACACACCACACAGTCTGATCTCCTAACACAGGGACACCTGGGTGATACACTTATATACACACCACACAGTCTGATCTCCTAACACAGGGACACCAGGGTGATACACTTATATACACACCACACAGTCTGATCTCCTAAACACAGGGACACCAGGGTGATACACATATACACACCACATAGACTTATCTCCTAAACACAAGGACACCTGGGTGATACACTTCTATACACACCACACAGTCTGATCTCCTAAACACTGGGACACCAGGGTGATACACTTCTATACACACCACACAGTCTGATCTCCTAAACACAGGGACACCAGGGTGATACACTTATATACACACCACACAGTCTGATCTCCTAAACACAAGGACACCTGGGTGATACACTTCTATACACACCACACAGTCTGATCTCCTAAATACAGGGACACCAGGGTGATACACTTATATACACACCACACAGTCTGATCGTGCATTGCTTTTCAAGGCTTTGTGCACCACTCAGATCCTCAAGAGTTTAATCAAGCATGAGGCCTCGCATAATGCATTGCAAAGCAATGAACATTGTACACTCATTTGGTCTCCAAGGGGTTAACTTATAACAAAAGATGAGATTGACTGCTGGGTGAGTTTAAATCTGGCCAGGGATGGGCAATCACATTATGATGAGGGTGGCAACAGCTTTAGCCTTTTGAGTGACAGTCAGGGTATCCAACCCATCACTTCACAATGGGTTGGATACCCCTCTGACATTCAAAGGGTTAAACCTTAACCCATTAATGTCATCTTTTGTCACAAGTTAACCCCTTGAAGACCAAATGAGTGTACAATGTGCATGGCTTTGTAAGGCACTGTACATCCCTCTGATCGTCAAGGAGTTTATGAAGCAGGATGCTCAGCGTCACATTTGATTAACCTCTTAAGGATTAGAGGGGTGCACAATGCCTTGCGAAGCCATGTCCATTGTACACACATTTGTTATTTAAGGGGTTAAATTGAGGCAAAAGACTACATTGACTACTGGGTTAAAGTTTAACCTTTTGAGTGCCAGAGGTTAATGTAAGACAAAAGGAACAATACTACCAGGGGCCTACAATCATAATAGCCACATTTCTGTACTAACATATAAACCAATATACTGCATATCTGTAAACCCTAACCTGGCTTATTACGGTTTACATTTTTTGATGCTGTCTTTAATAAAGTCAACATCGTAAATTTAAACAGTAACACACCCAGCATTCGGGTTTAAATATATTCAGTATATAGTAGCAGTATATAATAGCCATTTAACCTTTTCAGTGCCAGGGAAGTATCCAGAGCATTGAGTTGCGAATTCTTTTGATACCTTCCAGGCACTCATAGTGTTACCATGGTAGGTGTAAAGTATTTCTGCAGTTTTCTCAACACAGTAATCTCCAGAGTCTGCCACTAGATCACTGCTTCTCAAAAAACAACCCACAATGGCTTTCAGTAGTCCAGAATTACTCATAAGGCTGTTTAGTTTTTATCAGATTGTAAACAAACAATTAGCAACATTAAAATGCAAATACAAAATATATAGATATATCCAGGGCTGGATTTACATCTCAGGAGCCTGTAGGCACAGAAATCTGAAGAACCCCCACATTGGCCATCTCCACAATGCTCCAAATCTCCATATTACCCCCATCTCCATATTGCCCTCACATTGCCCCCATCAGCTCCACATTGCCCCCATCAGCTCCACATTGCCCCCATCATCTCAACATTGACCCCCATCAGCTCCATATTGCCCTCACATTGCCCCCATCAACTCAATATTGCCCCATCAGCTTCATGCCCCCATCACCTCCACATTGCCCCTATCAGCTCCACATTGCCCTCACATTGCCCCCCATCATCCCCATATTGCCCTCACATTGCCCCCATCATCTCCACATTAAGCCTCACATCCCCCCCATCCATTTCCTACCTTTCTGGTGGTCCAACGGCAGGAGAGATCTCTGCTTCTGCACAGTCTTGTAGCTGCTGGAGCTCCTGTGCGGTCTTCTCTTTAGTAATACAGAGCGCTGGGAGATGATGTCATCTCCCAGCGCTCTGCATTACTAAAGAGCCGGGGGAGCTCAGCAGCTACAGGTCTGTGCCGAAGAAGGCACAGACCTTACTATGCTGAGGGTGGCGCCACTTTAAAAAAAAAAAAAAAAAAAAAAAAAAAAAATATATATATATATATATATATATATATATATATATATCGATTGCAATGGCAGATGCCGCTCTGTAGGGTGCGACTGTAGGCAGATGCCTACTCTGCCTTATGGAAAATCCGGCCCTGGATATATCCAACAGCTGTTTGGAGAAAATTGTAAGTCCTTATGTAAAACAGTAATTTTATAAATATACTTTATTAATGAATGAAGGACACCTGTCTAGGAAAGGCCTTGTTACACACAGTAATTATATAGATACACCTGTCTGCTGTATGATGGAGTCCTACCTAGGTAAGTATTTCTGTTACACACAGTAATTATATACATATCCTGTGTGGGCGCACACACACACGCACGTTACGCACACCAAATCAAGATGTTAAGTCCATCTTTGATGCCTCCTGTTCACTTAGGTTCCTCAGACACCCAGCATTATCCTGTTATATAAGCTGTGAATAAATCAAGGCTATGATATGAGGGAGCCATGCATGTTTGTATTCCAGGAAGTTAAGCTCATTCACCCGCCAATGTGCTGCATTTAAACATAGTATCTGAGCAGTGTGACAATAACACTAGTACTGTACAGTAAGTAAATGCAGCGCGCCAGCAAGTGAAAAAAAACGTAACTTCCTGGAACACGTACAAACTTGGCTCCTTACCTGGATATTATTGCCCTGCTTTACTCTTAGAACAGGGACCAGTCAATGGCAGCCACTAATTAACATCTTAACTCACCAGTCTACAAGGGGTTAAACTGTTACCTGCCTCATATGGTGGCAACAGAGAGGGAGACAGTGGTTACAACACTAGTTTGCTTTACTACATTGTCTCGCTCTGAAAAGGTTTTCCCCTCTCCTTCTGCACTTCCAACTTAAATCAAGTCACGTTCTGCCTCCCTGGTGACATGTTGGCAGCAGGGTTGTTTTAAGGCACACTGAGGACTTGACTTATTTGTAAAATCGGCCCCCTATATATTAATATTTTTAAATTTTGAAAAACCCTCTGAGTGCCAGATGTGTGTGTGTATGTGTCTTACAGAAACACACATTCACAATCTACCACTTCTGGTAGTCAGAGACACAATTATACCCCTGCTTTTGTTACAGTGTCCATTGTTAGTCACAGAACCACGCATACACTGTCTGACGCACCAGCTGTGTCCCACTGGAAGTCACAGAACCAGACATACACTAACACCTCAGCCTTGTTCCACTGATAGTCACAGAACCACACATACACTAACATCTCAGCATTCTGTTTTAGGGGGGTCTTGTTGGGGGTGTGGCTGGTGGGCGGGGCATTACTGAGCATTTTTAGGCTATTTCAAGATCTATTGACATTTCTTTGTGTAACTTAATAAATGACTTATAACAAGACCATAGTATTTTATTTACCCAGACTAATTTATAAACACATATACTAATGTTTAAACAAACATTAATGTGAGTTTTATCGCTGTAGAGAAATGTGATACACTGATATACACACCTCACAATCTGATCTCCTAAAAAGAGGGACATCAGGGTGGGAAAGAGGGACAGAGGGATTTGGGTCCAAAAGAGGGACACTTGGGAGGTATGCCTCAGCCTTGTTCCACTGGCAGAACTACACATACACTGTGACACCCCAGCCTTGTTCCACTGTTTACTTTTAGTCACCCCAATCCTGTCCCACTGGTAGTCACAGAATTGCCTATACACTACCTGATAACTGCCTTATTCCACCTATGAAGGGGGGGATGCATGGAAGGGGAGAAAGACATGAAGATGAGGGAAACATTAATGGGGGGAAGCATGGAAGAAGAAGGGGAAGGAAGACATGAGTTGAGGGACAGCCTTGCTTCCTTACCTCACCAAGTCTGGGTAGGACCCTGTAGACTGATATTAACCCTTTCAGTGCAGAATGAATAACAAACAAATTGCTCTGCAATGTGTTCTCATTCTCACCAGTATGGCACTGAAAGGGTTAATTGTGTGTAAACACTGTCCTAGTATGTGAGTCATTTGTGGACAGTGGTCATATATGCTCCACAGCTGCTTCCTAACAACACGTGTCTCTCAGTCTGTGTGTCTGACAAGTAAATAAGCTGCTTTTTGGTCAGAGACAGACTGAGGAGCTCTTGGGAATGCAGGGGGGGAGGTAAAAATCATAGCCCTGGAGGATTTATTATCACGACCCACCAACAGACGACATACCACAACAGTGTGCAGGCACATAACCCTTTCAGTGCCAGTGGGGGTGCAAAGAGGGCTGAGGAGATTGTAGGGTAACTAATGAATGACAATGAAAAGGAGAGTGATAGTATGAAGGGTGAGAGAGGAAGACTAAAGTGGGTTTAAAGTTACCAGTGGGATGGAGCCATAGAGGTGTCCTGAGGGGAACTATCTGGCAAATAAAGAGTTAACGATTTTTTAGCACATACTAGAACACAGCTGTAGCTGTATATAATTTATTCAAGCAGACAGGACGGAGAGACTAATTTCCCTGAATAAATCACCCAACAGCTACCTCCTCCGACCAAATAGGCATTTAAAACAACAGAGTTCAAGGAGATTCATTCAAAAATGTAGTCAGAGCCGATCTCTCCGTTCCGGTCTGCTTAAATAAATCATATACGGCAGTGTGCTGCAACATTAACCCTTTAATAACCTGCTTCATTAAACAAACTCAGAAGTGCCCAAATCCTTCACCCTGTCATCTACACTGTCTCGTAGTGAAACATTTAGCCCCTTCCTTTGCTCAAACGAATTGCTTTACTGACAAACTCACTAAATACCTCTTTTGCTAATCACCTACTTCCCCACTGCCATTCTGCATGTTCAGTCTCCCTTCCGTTTCTGCTGTTCATTTAATCAAGTGCTCCAGGAGTCCAGCTTCTGTGCAGAATTGAAGCAGCCCGCGCATCACACAGATCTCGCGAGAGCAGGGGAGCAGTGCTGTGATTGCACACAGACTCCCCGGGGTCCCTGATGGTGGGGAAGCTTGACATTTTGAGTGACAGGGATATTTAATGCATTGCTTAGCAATGCGTTGGATATCCCTTTAGCACTGAAAACGTTAAGGACAAGGTAAGTCAGTGAAGCATATTGTTGGGGGCCCCCATGGCTCCAATAACGTTTAACGGGCAAAACTTTTTTTGGGGCCCCAAAATCTGGTGGGGCCCCCCCGCGCCGTTGGGGCTGCGGGGGCCTCCGCTACGCCTCTGACTGCAAGAGAGCACACGCAGGAGGGCAGATACTGCAGAACATCACACAGGAGGGCAGACACTGCAGGACATCACGCACAGAAGGGCAGACACTGCAGGACATCACACAGGAGGGCAGACACTGCAGGACATCACACACAGGAGGTCAGACATTGCAGGAGATCACACACACAGAAGGGCAGACACTGCAGGACATCACATACAGAAGGGCAGACACTGCGGGCAGGGCCGGATTTGCCATTAGGCAAAGTAGGCACCTGCCTACAGGCGCACACCAACAAGGGGCGCCTGCCATTTGGATTTTTTTTTTTTAAATATTCTTTAAAAAAAAAAAATAGCCGCCTCGCTGGCTGCGCCGGCGGCACCCACTCACATTGCCCGCCCCCCCCAGTCTTGTACCTGATGGAGCTCCCTCGTCGGCTCTGTAGGAATGCAGAGCGCTGGGAGATGACATCATCTCCCACCACTCTGCATTCCTGAATAGGAGACCGTGCGGGAGCTCCATCAGGTACAAGACTGTGCCAAAGGAGGCACATACAGATCTCATACCAGGGAGGTAGGAAACGGACAACGGGGGGGAGGCAATGTGGAGCTAATGGGGGGCAAGTTGGAGCCGATAGAGGGCAATGTGGAGCCAATGGGGGCAAGTTGGAGCCAATGGGGGGCAAGTTGGAGCCGATGGAGGGCAATGTGGAGATGGTGGGGGCAAGTTGGAGCTGATGGGGTGGGGGGCAATGTGAGGGCAATGTGGAGCTGATGGGGGGCATTGTGAGGGCAATGTGGCGCTTCAAATTTCTGTGCCTACAGGCTCCTGAGATGCAAATCCAGCCCTGACTGTGGGACATCACACAGAAGGGCAGACACTGCAGGAGATCACACACAGAAGGGCAGACACTGCAGGACATCACATACAGGAGGACAGACTGCAGGACATCACACACAGAGGGCAGACACTGAAGGAGTTACACACAGGAGGACACACACTGCAGGACATCACACGCAGGAGGGCAGACATTCACTTTTAAAATGTTGAAAGCCAAAGGTCAAGCTTTATTCAGAGTCCTAAATAAACTATTTTCTAAATACCTGCTACTCAACAAAGTGCCGGCAACATGGAAAAATGTAGAAGTTATCCTACTGCACACAAAGGTGATTTGGCAGATATAAAAAACTACCGACCAATTAGCTTACTGCCAGTCATCTGCAATGTTTTCATAAAGGTACTTTCAAAAACAATGGACACAATACTTGATGATGACAACCTAAAGAACAAGCAGGCTTAAGAAGTGGTTTCAGTACAATGAACCATATCCAGACAGTGTAATGTTGTAGAGTGCAACATAATGATATACGGCCTTTCATTATAAATAGGTTTCACTGACTACAGAAAGGCCTTTGACTCAATGAGAAAGGAAGCAAATAATCAATGCCCTGATCAATGAAGGAACAGATAGAGCTTACATATACTCCAATCAACATATGAAAAGGCAACTGCATCAATACAGGTCATCAATGATAACGTTCAAATGAAACTAGGAAAAGGCGTCCGACTAGGAGACACAATCTTCTGAACACTATTTTCTTCTTTTTTAGAAGAAAGTTCCTTCAAGCTAAGTTGGGACAAGAAAGGACTTAAAGGAGCAGTAAACGTTTTTTATGAAAATGCATATTTTATAGAGCATTTCCTGCTGAATAAAACAAGGTCACTCCCACTGCTGTCAGATGTTTTATTCAAAAATTATAGCAGTTTAAATAACCAGGAAGTGAATTTACTGTGTTTACTTCCTGATAGTTCTAACTGACAGGAAGTGACAGGCAGTTTCTATCACATTCTATGGATAACTGTGTGTCTCTGACTTTTCTGACTTTCCTCTCCATTAGAATCTAACAGGAAATCTAATTAGAAGTTGACCACTAGAGGGCACTGCTAATGTAAAAAAACATGGTTTTAAATTGTAATAACTCTGGAAATATAAATCTCTCCGCAGTGGCAGTACCCTTATTTTACTCAATAGGAAAATCCCTTCATTATATATTTTTTCATAAAAAAAGTTTACTACTCTTTTAAGATCAATGAAAATGACATATATCCTTACTATCATACTCTTTTGTCAGTAATCCTGAAGAACCGTAAGAAAGCTTTGACTGGAAAGCAAAAACTTTGGTCCAAAGATGAACAGCAAAAAAACACAAGTCATGCTTAATAGTGATGAGCGAGCACCCCAATGCTCGGATGTTCGGGTGCTCTGACCGAGCACCCCCTGAGGCTCGAGTGCTCGGCCGAGCACCCGAGCCCCATTGAAGTCAATGGGAGGACTCGAGCATTACACCAGGCACCCCCTGCTCTGATGAGGGGAGGGTGCCTGGTCCATAGGAAAAGGGCAGAAAAAGATGGAAACACTACAGAAATGGTTCAGGGACAGCATAGGGAGGATGTCTGGATGCACCTTGGACTCCAACATCGCTGCTGGGAACGATCTTTCGCCCGTAGTACGCCATTTTTACAGACTGACCATAAAACACACAAAAAGGAAAATAAAAACGACTTTAGGCGAAAAATTGTTACCAAACAATATTTGCTGTATATTTACTTGTATATCATCTGCAAATTATCCCAAAAATTTCCTTGATTTTCAGAACTGAGGCCATGATTAAGAGGGAAACGTGCGCAGAGACAAATTCTCCCAAAAATTTCCTTGATTTTCTGAACTGAGGCCATGATTAAGAGGGAAACGTGCGCAGAGGCAAATTCTCCCAAAAATTTCCTTGATTTTCAGAACTGAGGCCATGATTAAGAGGGAAACGTGCGCAGAGGCAAATTCTCCCAAAAATTTCCTTGATTTTCTGAACTGAGGCCATGATTAAGAGGGAAACGTGCGCAGAGGCAAATTCTCCCAAAAATTTCCTTGATTTTCAGAACTGAGGCCATGATTAAGATGGAAACGTGCGCTGAGCTGACCATCTAAAACATTATGGGTGAGGGTCTGCTGCAGAGCTGACCATCCTAAACATTATATGCGAAGGCCCGCTAGTGAGCTGACGCTATAAAACATTATATGAGAGGGCCCGCTAGAGAGCTGACCCAATAAAACATTATATGAGAAGGCCCGCTGGTGAGCTGACCTATATAAAAATTGGCAAACAGGGCCCGCTGGTGAGCTAGCCCTATATAAAAATTATATCACAGGGCCCGCTGGTGAGCTGGCCCTATATAAAAATTATAGCACAGGGCATATGGAAGAGGAGGAGGAGGATGAGAAGATTAAGAGTCAACCATATACCCGTTTTTTGGGTGGAAGGGGTGAATGGGAATACAGAGTATTCCCATCATTGTAAATAACATATATAAAGTGAGTTTATGTTCCCCCGGGGCTTTCCTCCAGTGGAGTGGAGAAGTCAGGGGAAATCCAGGCCTTGTTCATTTTTATAAGTGTCAACCTATCAGCATTGTCGGTGGAAAGGCGGATACGCTTATCTGTTATGATGCCACCAGCAGCACTAAATACCCGCTCAGACAGAACGCTGGCGGCAGGGCAGGCCAGCACCTCCAAGGCGTAGAGTGCCAGTTCATACCACGTGTCCAGCTTGGACACCCAGTAGTTGTAAGGCACAGAGGGATCATTGAGGACGCTGACACGGTCTGCTACATACTCCTTCACCATCTTCCAAAACTTTTCCCTCCTTGTGACACTAGGCTGCGCATCAGGGTGAGGGTGCTGGCGGGGTGTCATGAAGGTGTCCCACGCCTTGGAGAGTGTTGCCCTGCCTTTCTCGGAACTGCTGTGTGCTCCCCTTTTCTCCCCTTCTCGGTTGGCCAAGGTAGCACGTACTCTGCCGCCAGCGTTGTCAGATGGAAAATTTTGGAGCAATTTTTCGACAAGAACCTTCTGGTATTGCAACATTTTGCTTGTCCTCTCCACCGGAGGAATGAGAGATGAGAAATTCTCTTTGTAGCGGGGGTCCAGAAGGGTGAACACCCAGTAATCCGTGTTGTCTAAAATGCGTACAACGCGTGGGTCACGGGAAAGGCAGCCTAACATAAAGTCAGCCATGTGTGCCAGAGTACCAACAGTCAAGATTTCGCTGTCCTCACCAGGAGGATGACTCTCAATCTCCTCATCCTCTTCCTCCTCTTCTGCCCACCCACGCTGAAGAGATGGAACTAAAGTTCCATGGCTACCCTCTGTAGCGGAGGCAACCGTGTCTTCCTCCTCCTCCTCCTCCTCCTCCTCCGCCTCCTCCAATTGTCGCTGAGAAGACGAAGTGAGGGTGCTCTGGCTATCACCTTGTGTAAGCTCTTCCTCCCCCATTTCCACCTCTTCCACATGCAAAGCGTCGGTTTTAATTGTGAGCAGCGAGCGTTTCAGTAGACACAGAAGTGGGATGGTTACACTGATAATAGCGTTATCGCCGCTCACCATCTGTGTCGATTCCTCAAAATTGCGTAAAACCTCACAGAGGTCTGACATCCATTCCCACTCCTCACTTCTGATTACAGGAAGTTGAACGGAGAGGCGACGACCGTGTAACAGCTGGTACTCCACTACTGCCCTCTGCTGCTCACAAAGCCGGGCCAACATGTGGAAGGTGGAGTTCCAGCGCGTGCTCACGTCACACAGCAGCCGGTGAGCTGGCAATTGTAAGCGCTGCTGCAGCTTCAACAGGCCGGCTGAAGCTGTTGATGACTTACGGAAATGTGCACACACGCGGCGCACCTTGGTCAAGAGATCATGCACATTGGGGTAGGTTTTTAGAAATCGCTGCACCACTAAATTAAATACATGCGCTAGGCATGGTACGTGTGTGAGCTTGCCAAGCTCCAAAGCCGCCACCAAGTTACGCCCATTATCACACACAACCATGCCTGGTTGCAGGTTGAGTGGCGAGAGCCACTGCTCGGTCTGGTGACTAATCCCCTGCAACAGCTCTGAGGCCGTGTGCTGTTTGTCCCCAAGGCAGATCAGCTTCAGCACGGCCTGTTGACGCTTCCCCACTGCAGTGCTACACTGCTTCCAGCTACTGGCTGATGGGGGAGTGGCGGTGTGTGTAGAGAATTCGGAGGTGGAAACGGAGGAGGAGGAGCCAATAACGTAGGTGCTGGTGGAAACCCTGATGGAGGTAGGGCCCGCAATCCTCGGCGTGGGTAGCACCCGTGCCATCCCAGGGTCCGAGTCGCTCCCAGCCTCCACGACATTCACCCAGTGTGCCGTCAGGGAAATGTAGCGTCCCTGGCCACAAGCACTTGTCCATGTGTCAGTCGTTAAGTGGACCTTCCCAGTAACTGCGTTGGTCAGGGCACGGGTGATGTTACGGGACACATGGTGGTGTAATGCGGGGATGGCACACCGGGAAAAGTAGTGGCGGCTGGGGACCGCGTACCGAGGGACAGCTGCTGCCATCAGGCTGCGGAAGGACTCAGTGTCCACAAGCCTAAATGGCAGCATTTCGATGGCCAGTAATTTTGAAAGGTGTGAGGTTAGTGCTATGGCCTGTGGGTGGGTGGCTGGGTACTTTCTCTTGCGCTCAAATGCCTGGGGTAACGACATTTGGACGCTGTGCTGGGACAGGGAAGTGGATGTGGTCGCTGATGGTGCTTCAGATGCTACAGGTGCAGGGCGGGAGGTATGCGGGCCTGCGCCTTCGACAGGCGATTGGCCGGCACCGAAAACAGGGGAAGAGGAGGCAGTGGTGTGGCCTGCAGACACAGATGGGCGATCCAGGCGTTCCTCCCACTTACTACGGTGCTTGGATGCCATGTGTCGGATCATGCTGGTGGTGGTGAGGTTTCTAGTGTTCATGCCTCGGCTCATTCTGGTGTGGCACAGGTTGCAAACTACAATTCTTTTGTCGTCCGCACTTTCCTTAAAAAAACGCCATACCGCGGAACACCTACCCCTTGGCAAGGTAGATTTACGCAAGGGGGTGCTCCGTGGAACATTTGCGGGCCGGTTTGGTGCGGTCCGCCTTCTTTCTGTAGCCACACCACTGCCTCTTCCAGCCTGTTGCGGTGCTGCAGATGGCTCACCCTCAGGACTGCTGTCATCGCTCGGCTCTACACCTTCCCAGGTGGGGTCAGTCACCTCATCGTCCACCAAGTCCTCCTCCACTTCCTCACTCTGATCATCCTCCTCAAGTCTTGATCCCACCACATACTCAGTCATTGACAACTGTATAACATTCTCCTCAACAAGGTCTTGAGACGGAAATAGTGGTTGATTTAATGGCAACTGTGTCTCATCATCATCATCATCATCCACTACTTCCTTTGACCTTAAATGCCGTTCACATCTGTCATCTTCTTGAGATTGGGTAGCCTCTAGAGGTTGTGAATCAGGGCACAAGATGTCATGTTCCTCTGCAAGCGTGCTTGGAGAGAGGGTCAAATGAAGGATTGGTGATGAGACGAGCTCCTCACTATATCCCAGTGTGGGATCACTTCTTTGACCAGACCGTGTATGGTGGGAGGAAGGATGATCAGAGTGAGGATTATGTTGACCAGAGTCTTGGCTACTGAGAGTGGACTTGGTGGAAGACAGGGTGGTGCTTAACCGACTGGAAGCAGTATCAGCTGTCATCCAACCGACCACCTGTTCGCAGTGGTCGGACCTCGAGAGTGATGTCCTGCGACGCCCTGTAAAATTACACATGAAGCTAGGTATGGTGGATGTCTTTCTTTCTTGTGCTCTGGCACCAGGCACAGTTTCTCCGCGTCCTGACCCGCGCCCTGAACTTTCAGGATCACGTCCACTTCCCCGTCCCTTTTTACCCGCCTTCTTCATCTTACACAGAATATGTGACTTTAATATTTGAGTTTGAAAACTTAACAGTATTTCTTATTATTCTGCAACTCTGCAGAGTACACAGAATAGGCTGTTAAACGGCGGTGAAACACACTGAATGGAATATGTGACTTTAATATTTGAGTTTGAAAACTTAACAGTATTTCTTATTATTCTGCAACTCTGCAGAGTACACAGAAAAGGCTGTTAAACGGCGGTGAAACACACTGAATGGAATATGTGACTTTAATATTTGAGTTTGAAAACTTAACAGTATTTCTTATTATTCTGCAACTGTACAGAGTACACAGAATAGGCTGTTAAACGGCGGTGAAACACACTGAATGGAATATGTGACTTTAATATTTGAGTTTGAAAACTTAACAGTATTTCTTATTATTCTGCAACTCTGCACAGTACACAGAATAGGCTGCTAAACGGCGGTGAAACACACTGAATGGAATATGTGACTTTGATATTTTAGTTTGAAGACATAACAGTATTTCTTCCTATTCTGCAACTCTGCACAGTACACAGAATAGGCTGCTAAACTGCGGCGAAGCACACTGAATGGAATATGTGACTTTGATATTTTAGTTTGAAAACTTAACAGTATTTCTTATTATTCTGCAACTGTACAGAGTACACAGAATAGGCTGTTAAACGGCGGTGAAACACACTGAATGGAATATGTGACTTTAATATTTGAGTTTGAAAACTTAACAGTATTTCTTATTATTCTGCAACTGTACAGAGTACACAGAATAGGCTGTTAAACGGCGGTGAAACACACTGAATGGAATATGTGACTTTAATATTTGAGTTTGAAAACTTAACAGTATTTCTTATTATTCTGCAACTGTACAGAGTACACAGAATAGGCTGTTAAACGGCGGTGAAACACACTGAATGGAATATGTGACTTTAATATTTGAGTTTGAAAACTTAACAGTATTTCTTATTATTCTGCAACTCTGCAGAGTACACAGAAAAGGCTGTTAAACGGCGGTGAAACACACTGAATGGAATATGTGACTTTAATATTTGAGTTTGAAAACTTAACAGTATTTCTTATTATTCTGCAACTCTGCACAGTACACAGAATAGGCTGCTAAACGGCGGTGAAACACACTGAATGGAATATGTGACTTTGATATTTTAGTTTGAAGACTTAACAGTATTTCTTCCTATTCTGCAACTCTGCACAGTACACAGAATAGGCTGCTAAACTGCGGCGAAGCACACTGAATGGAATATGTGACTTTGATATTTTAGTTTGAAAACTTAACAGTATTTCTTATTATTCTGCAACTGTACAGAGTACACAGAATAGGCTGTTAAACGGCGGTGAAACACACTGAATGGAATATGTGACTTTAATATTTGAGTTTGAAAACTTAACAGTATTTCTTATTATTCTGCAACTGTACAGAGTACACAGAATAGGCTGTTAAACGGCGGTGAAACACACTGAATGGAATATGTGACTTTAATATTTGAGTTTGAAAACTTAACAGTATTTCTTATTATTCTGCAACTCTGCACAGTACACAGAATAGGCTGCTAAACGGCGGTGAAACACACTGAATGGAATATGTGACTTTGATATTTTAGTTTGAAGACTTAACAGTATTTCTTCCTATTCTGCAACTCTGCACAGTACACAGAATAGGCTGCTAAACTGCGGCGAAGCACACTGAATGGAATATGTGACTTTGATATTTTAGTTTGAAGACTTAACAGTATTTCTTCCTATTCTGCAACTCTGCACAGTACACAGAATAGGCTGCTAAACTGCGGCGAAGCACACTGAATGGAATATGTGACTTTGATATTTTAGTTTGAAGACTTAACAGTATTTCTTCCTATTCTGCAACTCTGCACAGTACACAGAATAGGCTGCTAAACTGCGGCGAAGCACACTGAATGGAATATGTGACTTTGATATTTTAGTTTGAAGACTTAACAGTATTTCTTCCTATTCTGCAACTCTGCACAGTACTCAGAATGTGCTGCTAAACTGCGGCGACGCACACTGAATGGAATACGTGACTTTGATATTTTAGTTTGAAGACTTAACAGAATGTGCTCTAATCTGCAACTTTGCACACTAAACAGAATGTGCTCTAATCTGCAACTTTGCACACTAAACAGAATGTGCTCTAATCTGCAACTTTGCACACTAAACAGAATGTGCTCTAATCTGCAACTGTGCACACTAAACAGAATGTGCTCTAATCTGCAACTTTTCACACTAAACAGAATATTTTTTTTTTTTTTTTTTTGTTTTTTTCCCCCCACACAAAATAACCTGCTGCCCCCACACACAGTAGTCCTAAAAAGGACTTTTGGTTCTTTTTTTTCACAATTTTTTTTTTTCCTCCCTACACTGCCTTTCCCTTCCTATCCTCAGCTCTCCCTGGCTCAGACTGAGCCGAACTCGATGGTCAGGTGCTATACAGCACCTGACCACGGGTTCTGGCCAGCCAATCAGTGTAATGCCAGCAGCCAACATGGCTGCTGGCATTACACCGATGTCAGAGCCTCCCTGCACGTTTATTGGCTGCGCAGCAGCCGCAAAACGTGCGGGGAGGAGACCCGAACATGGCGGGCGAGCACATGCGGTACTCGTACGAGTACCGCCATGTGCCGAGCAGAGCGATGCTCGAGCCGATCCGAGCATCGGCCGAGCATGCTCGCTCAACACTAATGCTTAACAAATTTACCATTCCAAGGAAAATCACAGTTGATAGAAAACTTGAAGAAGTGGATAAGTATGTTTACCATGGACAGAAAATGTCAACAGATGGAAACACAGTGATGGAAACTGAGTGATGAATTAAATTGAGATGGCAAGCATTTGGAAAACTTAGCAGCACTGTCTTTAAGACAGATTTACCACTCTACCTCAATGTGTCCTCCCAATTTTTATGTATGGCTGTGAAACACGGACACTGATCTAATATCCTGTTACCGACTTTGGTTCAGTTGATTCGACCATTCCTCCATCTGCTGCCTTGCATTGCGTTGCCTGTCCGTTCCTGATCTGGCTTGTCTGACTTCCCTTTTGTCTTGACCCCGTTGGGCTTCTATCACCTTGACCATCAGACAATCATAGATCACCTCAACCACCAGTTGGATTTCAGCTATCCTGTTGTCTGTCATCTTGGTTGAGCTCCAGGCCTCTGTGTTCTTGTACAAAAACCACAACTATACTGCAGGTGGATTATTTGTTCAGTATCCTCTTTGACTTCATTGGGTAGTTGCTGTTCTCTGGGTTGTCAGTCTGGGTGTGGGCCGGCTCCTCCAGTCCACACTAATCTGGTCTTGTGGCCAGCATCTCTGACTCAGCCTAGGCCACAGCAAGGCAACCCAGAACGCAGCCACCGCCAGCTAGCTATGTACTCTAGTCTTCATTCCCAAGCATCTGGCCCACTGAGATCTGCCTTGCAGTATACCTGTATTGTCTATTGTTGTGCTCTTATCATATTATTATATCAAAATAACAGTCTGTCACATTGTTGTGAGGAATCAACGTCACAGTCTGACCAGGAACCTTACATTGGGTACTTAGTGTGCCAGATGATCATCACATGCATATGGATTCATCATCAAACAAAGGTTGATGACATTGTTGAAAGAGTAAAGCCCCTAAAATGGAAATGAGCAGGTCACATAGAAGGAAGACATGACGCTAGATGGACCAAATACATTTTGGAATGGATTCCACTTGACACGAAACTCCTATGAAGAAGGCCAAAGACAAGGTGGATTGATGAAATTATCAAATTTGAGGGTGCACAGTGGCAACAGAAAACACAAGAACAAAATTGTTGGAAACTTGCTGAAAAACACTAAGCGGTGATAAAGAGGGGATAAAGTGATGATAAAGTGGAGATGACTTCTCCAGTTTATCACTTCTCCAATTCCTATGTTATTCTATAGAGCCTATTCACTAAGATTTCTTCAACTCTGGAGATCTAAGTGCATAAACTCTATATAGAATAACATAGGAATTGGAGAAGTGATATCACTGGAGAAGTCATCTCCACTTTATCACCTCTTTATCACCGCTAAGTGAATTAATCTCAGTGTGGTTCAGCAATGGTTGAGGATGGTGATGATTTATATTATGCCCTACTTTTTCTTTAAAGGAATAGTAATGTTTCATAATAAAAGCAGCTCTAATTAATCATCATAGTATTTGGGACATGGAGAGTGTTATTTCAATACTGTCAGAGTTGTAGTTGAAGAGTAATTGAATGATAAAGTATCCCCCTCCCACCACTTTTAGTGATGTAACACTGCTCACCTCAGAGCAGCAAGACTGTCCAGATGGATTGTAGAGAGGGACAATCTTCAGTGAGCATAAGGACAAACCTGAAATACCTGTCAAGGGGGCAGGGTTTTCCTTATGCTCACAGTAAGAAGATTGTCCCTTGCTGTGATCTGTCTGGTCAAGAGATCAGATTCCACATCTGAGGGGAGGAGGCTTACACTAGGTAAAAGGGGCAGGGGGGGGATATTTTATCATTCAATTACTCTTGTACTACAACTCTGACAGAACTGAAATAACACTCTCCATGGCCCAAATACTATGAAGACTAATTGGAGCTGCTTTTATTTTGAAACATTGCTATCCCTTTAAACACTCTATTGACCACTGAGACTGATATTTTTAATGAAATCTGAATCAAACATTCCGTTGTGCTAAGTAACTTTTTGGACCCTCAGAGAGGAAATTGAAAAGCGATAAATTATTACTGACAAAAGAACTCAGTGTATCTACTTCTTACAGCTGTTTGATTTTCACATTTGTTTCGTATCAGACCCAGAAGAGCAAAATGTCTATTCCTGTCAAAAAAGATTTTATTTGTGGTGCTTTGGGTGTGTAGCTTTAGTAATGGTGAAACAGATTATTGTGAATGGAGTACCAAGGAATCAGCCATAGGGCCATATACACAGAGTAAAAGAGGACCAAATTTAAAATAAGATATAAAGTAGCAAATCCTTGGACACCTGACAATGAATTGGTGACCTCTCTATCATTCAAGGAGTTAAAGTGATAGTAATGCCCAATAATAATTTTATATTGTATTGTAGATTAAAAAAACAATAAATTATGTGCAGAAAATCCCATCTCTCAAACCTTTATGGTTTGAGAGATATTCACACTGAGAGTTCTCCCTCCCATTCTCATGATATCTGCTGTAAAGCTGACAGCAGGAGATTTGAGTCAGCCAACTCGAAGAGGCTCTTCAACAGAGCCGAAATCGCATTATTTAAAAATAATTACGTCATTGGAACAGTCTACAAAGTGTGCTTGCAAACCAGGCACACTTTGTAGACCTATCCACTTTGTAGACCGTTCCATTGAAGTGATTCTTTTTTAAATAATGCCATTTCAGCTCTGCTGCAGAGCCGCCGGCTGATCTCAGGACCGGGATCTCTTGCTGTCAGTAGGGGATGACATCAGGAGAAGGGGAGGGAGGGTGGAACTTTAGCACCGAATATCTCCCAAACCGTAAAGATCTGAGAGATGTATTTTGTTGCACATAATTTATTTTTTTAAACTCTACAATACCAAATTAAATTATTATAGGACATTAGTATCCCTTTAAGTATACATTAACTCAGCATCACTGAGGTTAACCCTTTGTATGCCACAGGGGTACGCAACGCATTGCTTTGCAATGCATTGCATAACACTCTGGTATTCAAAGGGTTAATTCAGTGCTTAGTGCTCACACCTACTGTATATTGAGAAAATAATGTGATTTCATATGTATTTTGCATATAATGCTGAGATTCCACACCTGGTGGGAGATACACTAGGCATATTTTCCATTTAATAAGAGGTCAACCATTAAGCCTAGAGGAAAGGCGCTTTTGACCAAAACAAAGGTAGGGATTTTTTACGGTAAGGGAGGTAAAGCTACGAAATTTTTTGCCTCAGGATGTTGTACTTGCAGATAATGCAACTGCTTTCAAAAAAGCAATGGATGCCTATCTAGCACAGAACACTATTGAAAAGTATGACAGATGGCTTCAATGCAGATAGGTTGATGATCCAGGGAAATATCTGACTGCCATTTGGAGTCAGGTAGGAACTTTTTTACCCATTTGGGGCTAAATTAGAATTGGCTTCAGGTTTTTGTTTTTGTTGTTGCCTTCCTCTGGATCAACAAGGGTGTTCTGGCTAGGGCTAGACTTGATGGAAGCATGTCTTTTTTCCGCCTCGTCAACTATATTACTACTATTACTATGTAAAGAGGTGATAAAGTGGAGATGACTTCTCCAGTGATATCACTTCTCCAGTTTCTATATTATTCTATAGAGTCTATTCAGGTGATAAAGTGGACATGACTTCTCCAGTGATATCACTTCTCCAGTTTCTATATTATTCTATAGAGTCTATTCAGGTGATAAAGTGGAGATGACTTCTCCAGTGATATCACTTCTCCAGTTGCTATATTATTCTATAGAGGTTATTCACTAACATCTCCAAAGTTGGAGAAGTCTTCGTGCATTGGTTCCATAGAATAACATAGGAACTGGAGAAGTGATATCCCTGGAGAAGTCATCTCGTCTTTATCGCCTATTTATCACGTCTTAGTACATACCCCCTGTGTCACACACTGAACAGACTGTGTTGTGTTCCCCAGATCACAGGGGTCCGGGAACTACAGAGGGTTCCAAATTATTATGTATAAGAATCAGAGCTTCTGGTGATGGGGAACGCTCTCCCTTCTATAGCCCTGAGCAGCTGCACATTATGCACTATCATTAACAATTAGAGGGCAGTGAGGTATCCACGCATTGCACTGCAATGTGTTGGATAACTCTCTTGTACTCAGAGGGTTAAACTGGCCCTGATTATCGCCATGATTGTTTCCTTTTAAATCAGCAGTAAACAGTCAAATAAATCACATGTACTTGAGGATTTTATTCCAGAACAAAAATTCTGATTAGAGGAATAAGCTGCGGTGTGCTCTGGAGATCTCCGAGGCAGTAAATCAGGCTGCTATCATGACCAGTGCGCTGTTCTGCAGGTCCGAGAAGATCAGCCTTGTTACACCCTGTGCAATAAATTCTTACTTGTGAAAACTAATGGCCCTTCCCACTGTTTGCATGATTTGTTGCGGCTGTAATATATTGCAGGGGAGGTTTTACAGTGAAAGGACACCGCCATGTAGAGCAGGCAGTTTATATTAATAATGTTTTCTGATAAGAATGGATGACTGTTTACTATGACTACTGGAAGCATAAATTAATTTCAGAGCATATGATTTTCTAATATATATGGATTATATGATCCAGCTGTTCTATCCAAGCATACAATATTTTTTCATCTAGACACTAACCCTTAAAGGGCCATCTATATATTTATTTACTATGTCTGTCTGTCCGTCTGTCTCTGTCTGTATGTCTATCTATCTCATATCTATCTATCTATCTATCTATCTATCTATCTATCTATCTATCTATCTCATATCTATCTATCTATCTATCTATCTATCTATCTATCTCATATCTATCTATCTATCTATCTATCTATCTATCTATCTGTCTGTCTGTCTCTGTCTGTATGTCTAACTATCTCATATCTATCTATCTATCTATCTCATATCTATCTATCTATCTCATTATCTATCTATCTATCTATCTATCTATCTACCTATCTATTATCTATCGATCTATCTATCTATCTATCTATCTATCTATCTATCTATCTACCTATCTATTATCTATCGATCTATCTATCTATCTCATATCTATCTATCTATCTAAACATACAGAATGTGAGAGGCTTCTGGGAATAAACAACAGCACAATGGCCTGTTCTACGGCTAATCACTGCCCAGAAGCATCACGATTTAGCTCTCTAGTGCCATTACAGAAGAGAAATTTCCACATACATATTAGACTAATGCCACCCAAAAGAGCGTTCCAGTTACAATATGACAGGCAAGTCCCTCCTGCACAGGAACACCAGCTACCCCCAGACGTACGTTTCGGCCTAGTTGGGCCTTTTCAGGAGGGTGCAGCTGGATTCCCTAGGCACTGAGAGCAAGGGGTCCACGTCTGGATTACCCTTCACTCTTAGGGAGAGCTCCTAGGAGTATTCAAAATAACATACAGAATGTGAGAGGCTTCTGGGAATGAACAACAGCACAATGGCCTGTCAATGGCGATGTTTAAAATGTAATTGTACATATACTGCCGGTCCAGGACCATCACTCAGCAATCCACCTCAGCTTGCTGATGTGATCCCACTGTCACCCCGGTCCCACACACCTGACTTGATGACAAATGACGAGCCAGACAATTGCTGCTGGCATTTGCGAGGAAGAGCGACACCAACGTAATGACGTTTGCATCACAGACTTGCAGGTCAGCCGCACGTGAGTGGAGGGCTGGAGGCAGAGCGGGGTCAGCAGACCTCAGTACTTTAAGTGAAACCTCTGGACCGGTTCAGATCTACAAGTGTGTTGGTAAGTAAGTTACCTGATCACATAATATAATAAGAAAGAGAAAAGGGTAACAATGGGCCAAATGTTTGCAAAAAAATATATATAAATATAAATAAATATGGAGCAATTTAGTTGTCAACCATTGTCATGATCATGAAAATAGATATTTATTATAATTTGCCAAAATATATAATTACAATTGATGTCCATTTCCAACTTGGAAATGGACATCAATTGTATTTATATATTTTGGCAAATTATAAAAATATCTACTTTCACTACATATTTCATTTTTTTTTGGGGGGGGGGTTGCGGGGAGGCAGGGAATCTCAGGGTGAGCCATTTCTGAAAGTTCCCAGGTCTGTCTGTCTGTCTTTCTATCTATCTATCTATCTATCTATCTATCTATCTATCTATCTATCTCATTTCTATCTATCTATCTATCTATCTATCTATCTATCTATCTATCTATCTCATTTCTATCTATCTATCTATCTATCTATCTATCTATCTATCTATCTATCTCATTTCTATCTATCTATCTATCTATCTATCTATCTATCTATCTATCTATCTATCTCATTTCTATCTATCTATCTATCTATCTCTATCTCAAATTCATATCTATCTATCTATCTATCTATCTATCTATCTATCTATCTATCTATCTGTGTCTCTATGTCTTTCTGTCTTTATCTGTCTGTCTGTGTACCTAGTTAGCTATATTGCGATGTATGTACATTTTCATGTTTATAGAGATTTTCTCTGAAGTCTGTCATTAGGTCATAGCTCCTCATGGCAAACAATGGCCCTTTCTGTATAACAGCAGAGGAATGGGGACAATTAAACATTCTCGTACATCTAAACAGGGTTTTTAACCCCATGAATGCTAGAGAGGTCTCCACTGCATTGGGTAACAATGCATTGGGTGCCTCTCTAGCATTCAAGGGTTAAAGTCCCATTTAACCCTTTGAGTTCCAGAGAGGTGCTTTACAATGCGTTGCGTACCCCTCTGGCACTCAACGGGTTAAACCAGTCGGAATTTTTGGAAGGTTTATTTTTTTTACCCCTATGGTGCAATAGGTTTGTCTGTGAATGATTTTGTACATAAGGCTTAAAGTGCGATTACAGGGTTACGCTAAGTCTGCTCCTATTGGAATATACATAGTAAAAAGCCTGTGACTTCATTGTGCTGTCACAAAATGACACTTCTCAGTCATACAGGGACCAGAAGAATGACACCCTCCCCCACCCCTTCCCGGCTGGAACGAAATGTGGACGTTTGTAGCTCTGAGTCACAAACTTGGCTGGTTGCATGTGCAGCCTCCGTTGACCTTCTGTGTCATTGTTATGAGTCAATACAGAGGATCTGTGGAGAACAGCATTGAGCAGGACAAGAGACTGAACCAGGAGACTTCAGTCTCCCCATACAGTCTTCTCTCATGGGACAATCAGGGAGCACCCAATGTTGGTTCACTGGGGCTCACAATGCAGCCCCAGATTCATTAGAGAGTCTGATCTCAGTGGAGCTGATCTACCTTTAAATCGATCTGAATGAATTGTGAGGGTCACTTGTCTTGTTAATTGAAACAGACAGCAATGATCTACAACAAATATAAAGCACATAAACAGGGCTGGATTTCCATCCTGTGCTCCTCTGGGCATGGTACTCTTAGCTCCCCCACCTCTTACATGTCTCCACCCCTAGTCTTATCCATTGTTTCATGGCTCAGAAAATACCCTATGACAGAAAAAGACAAAAAAACAAAAACAAGAGACTAAACTGGGAGACGTCAGTCTCACCATACAGTCTTCTCTCATGGGACAATCAGGGAGCACCCAATGTTGGTCCACTGGGGCTCACAATGCAGCCCCATATTCATCAGAAAGTCTGATCACAGTGTAACAGATATACCTTTAAATCGATCTGAATGGATTGTAAGGGTCACTTTTCTTGTTAATTGAAACAGGTAGAAATGATCTACGACAAATATAAAGCACATAAACAGGGCTGGATTTCCATCCTGGGCTCCCCTGGGCATGGTACGCTTAGCTCCCCCACCTCTTACATGTCTCCACCCCTAGTCCTATCCATTGTTTCGTGGCACAGAAAATAACCCATGACAGAAAAAGACAAAAAAAAACAAAAAAACAAGAGACTGAACTGGGAGACTTCAGTCTCACCATACAGTCTTCTCTCATGGGACAATCAGGGAGCACCCAATGTTGGTTCACTGGGGCTCACAATGCAGCCCCAGATTCATCAGTGAGTCTGATCTCAGTGGAGCCGATCTACCTTTAAATCTATCTGAATGGATTGTAAGGGTCAATTGTCTTGTTAATTGAAACAGGTAGCAGTGATCTACAACAAATCAAATAAACAGGGCTGGTTTACATCCTGGGCTCCCCTAGACATGTGACTCTAAGCTCCCCCACCTCTCACATGTCCCCAACTCTAGTCTTATCCATCGTTTTGTGGCACAGAAAATACCCTCTGACAGGAAAGGACAAAAAAAATTTAACTCCTAGATTGCTAGAAAGAAATCTACAATGCATTGGAGATCTTTCTAGCATCCAAAGGGTTCAATAATAGCCTGAATATGCAACTTGTGCAGGATCACTGAGCTTGCTCTGACCACACCCAATTCAGAATGTGGGTGTGGCCAGCACAGCTGAGGCACCGCCCCTCAAAATTTGGAGCTGTAGGCAGTTGTCTACTCTGCCTATTGGGAAATCTGGCCCTCCACATAAATATATACCAAGGAAAGTGCTTATGTTAAACAAATTAATACTTTGAGTGCCAGAGGGGGGTATGCAACGCATTGCAACCTCTCTGACACTCAAAGGATTAAACAACAATTATTCCCAATATAAAGAGTCACTTTAAATTTACATAACCCTAATTGATTATTAGGTGTTTGAGTTATTTTAATTATTATCATGTTCTCTTTAGGCAAGAAACAGGTATAAATAGCCAACTTTATCAGCGTCTTTCTGTCTCTGTAGTGAAGCATCTTCAGATCAATATCAATCATGAAAACCACAATAAGGGGCGACTGGAGGTTTGACAGCTGTATATTAAGAACATATTGTCATTACTCACCCAGACAGCTGTGATATTCTATTTCCAGGGTTAATTAAGTAGCTGAATAGAAGGCACAATAGCAGGAAAATTCAATAAACTTATTTTTTTTTTGTTCATGAAAATTTGTATTTGAAACACCATCATTATTTAGACAGATTGGTAGGGGATATTAATGTCAAATCATACATTGTGTTCGTCTGGGCCCCCCAGTCCCTGTGGGACTCACCTTGCGTCCCCAACAGTTTTACAGAAAGGAACATAGTAACATAGTAATTTAGGTTGAAAAAAAGACTTGCGTCCATCTAGTTCAACCCTTTTCCTATTCTTGTTTACCATTGTTGATCCAAAAGAAGGCAAAAAAAACACCCTCAATATAGCAATTTCAAATTCTTCCTTGAATGGGGGGGGGGATTCCTTCTTGATTCCAAATGGCAATCAGATTTCTCCTTGGATCAACAAGCCCTAAGTAAATATTAATCCCAATACTAATGTACATAGCCCTCTATGTTATGCTCTTTTAAATAAGTATTCATATATTTATCCATGCGGTAGTATGGGGTGCTGTTTGTAAACCTTCTATTTTGCCCACAAAATTGCAGCAAATGTGCCACAAAACTAATATTCCCAACTGAATGTTCTTACATATATATATATATATATATATATATATATATATATATATATATATATATCACAGAATAAAATGTTGCTTACAAAATTGCTTAGCTGTTCTACAGAATGCATTCTGTTGATCAAAGTTTTTGACCAAATAAATTTGTTGTCAGCCAATTCACTGAATGACTATAGATTGTCACAAAGGCACTCAAAGGGTTAAGTTTCCCTTTGTACATCAGGTACATAGAGTTTGAGAGCAAATAAAAACCAGTTAGCCTATCCAATCTGCCCATTTACAAAATTTCACACGGCTCTCAGAATCGATTTTATGCCAAATATGACAAACGTTTTACTAGTGTATCCTTACCTGTAACAGTGCAGATGTTATAGTCTTTAATATTAAAATTTATTTGACAAATGGGACTTTGGGACATTTAAATGGGAAATTTTAATGTCTGTTCCTTCCTCAGCTACCAAAATACACAATACACTCAAACACACTGCAATAATGTTCATGCATTAAAAGGGAACATCGTTCTTGCCAGAGAACGCAGAGACAGGAAATGTGTTGGACTTCAGAGGCGCTGCCATTTGGCTGCCATTTTGCTTTTGTAGCAGAATCTCAGTGTCAGTCTCTCTGGCCAAACCCTGAGCACCCAGAGGAAAATGTTCAAGAGCTCTGAGTACTCAGATAACATCTGCAGCAGGGGTGGGCAACCTGTAACTCTCCAGCTGCTGCTGGACTACAACTCATCACTCTGACAGAACTGAATGAATGAATTCTCTCCCAGCACTGGGAAGACACTTTTTAATTTAATCCATTGAATGTTACAGAGCCCTCAAAATGCATTACAAAGCAATGCATTAGAGACCTCTGTTGAATTCAAGAGATGAAAAGCTCAATTTAATTGGGTTTAAATGTGACTCTTAAAGGAACAGTAACCCTTTATTTTGAAGTACACAATATGTACAGCCAATTTTCCTACACTCTCCCTGCAGCACTGTATGCTCTGTGTGATATAATACAATGTTACACTCTCCATTTAGCACTGAATGCTCTATGTGATGTAATATAATGTTACACTCTCCCTGTAGCACTGAATGCTCTATGTGATGTAATGCAATGTTACACTCTCCCTGCAGCACTGAATGCTCTCTGTGATGTAATACAATGTTACACTCTCCCTGCAGCACTGAATGCTCTGTGTGATGTAATACAATGTTACACTCTCCCTTTAGCACTGAATGCTCTATGTGATGTAATGCAATGTTACACTCTCCCTGCAGCACTGAATGTTCTGTGTGATGTAATACAATGTTACACTCTCTCTGCGGCACTGAATGCTCTGTGTGATGTAATACAATGTTACACTCTCCCTGCAGCACTGAATGTTCTGTGTGATGTAATACAGTGTTACACTCTCCCTTTAGCACTGAATGCTCTGTGTGATGTAATACAATGTTACACTCTCCCTGCAGCACTGAATGCTCTGTGTGATGTAATACAATGTTACACTCTCCCTGCAGCACTGTATGCTCTGTGTGATGTAATACAATGTTACACTCTCCCTTTAGCACTGAATGTTCTGTGTGATGTAATACAGTGTTACACTCTCCCTGCAGCACTGAATGCTCTGTGTGATGTAATACAGTGTTACACTCTCCCTGTAGCATTGAATGTTCTGTATGATATAATCCAATGTTATACTCTCCCTGCAGCACTGAACACTCTGTGTGATGCAATACAACATTACACTCTCCCTGTAGCACTGAATGATCTGTGTGATGTAATACAATGTTACAGTCTCTCTGCAGCACTGAATGCTCTGTGTTATGTAATACAATGTTACAGCCTCTCTGCAGCACTGAATGCTCTGTGTGATGTAATACAATGTTACAGTCTCCCTGCAGCACTGAATGCTCTGTGTGATGTAACACAATGTTACACTCTCCCTGCAGTGCTGAATGTTCTGTGTGATGTAATACAATGTTATACTATCCCTGCAGCACTGGATGCTCTGTGTGATGTAACACAATGTTACACTATCCCTGCAGCACTGAATGTTCTGTGTGATGTAACACAATGTTACACTATCCCTGCAGCACTGAATGCTCTGTGTGATGTAACACAATGTTAAAGTCTCTCTGCAGCACTGAATTCTCTGTGTGATGTAATACAATGGTACAGTCTCCCTGCAGCACTGAATGCTCTGTGTGATGTAATACAATGTTACAGTCTCTCTGCAGCACTGAATGCTCTGTGTGCTTTTTTATTTACATTGTATCATGTTTACATTGTATCACTATACCTTCCATCATGTTACCTGAAAAAAAGCTGTCTGTACACAGATCCAGGAAGCTCATAGCCATAAACGTGTAAAAATAGCTGAAGAAGAAAAAAGTGTACAGGTAATCTGACTATATATTATGCACTTTCAAAATATGTAAAGTCAAAATAAAAGGTTACTATTCGTTTAACCAATTGAATAATAGAGTAGATGCAATTGAATTTTGAAATACTGTGTATAAAGGCTCAATAATTCAAGGGCTTAAAAGCCCGTTACCTTAGTTTTATATAAGACTTTAACCCCTTGAGTGCTAGATTAAAATTGTTTTTTCCTAGCGCATTTGTTTTGCTCCAGAATCGCTTCGACTTTCCTTTGTACAAACAGCTCATTATTTGTGGAGTCTTTTCAAACATGCTGGCGCTTAACCCTTTGAGCACTCAAAGGGTTAATTAATAGAAGGTAATAACAAAAAAGATACTCTGTTAATATTTCCAATCAACTGGTACAATAAACATCTCTTTATCACTGTGATAGAAGCATATTGTTTTAATAAATCGATTGATAACAGCACTGCAGATAAAAATCAACAGGCTGGAATTGTTTGCACTAAATAAAACTGCTGGCAATATCCCAAATCTTGCTTTGAATTTCACTGGAAAAGGTTTTCTTTTTTTTTAAACAATGATCTTCAATGTTTATCGGTATCAGCATATCTCACGGCTTGTTCCTGGCCTGGAACATGTGTTTTTTTACCATTTATTCTCTGTAGTTACTGCCTTGAGCCTTTGTCAAAGGGCCATATGTATGAGGTCTAAGCTGACTGCTGTATGATGGACTCCTACCTAGGTAAGGGCTTCTGTTACACACAGGAATTATATAGATGTACCTGACTGCTGTATGATGGATTCCTACCTAAGTCCTTTTGTTACACACAATAATTATATAGATACACCTGACTGCTGTATGAAGGACTCCTACCTAGGTAAGTGCTTCTGTTACACACAGTAATTATATAGATACACCTGACTGCTGTATGATGGACTCTTACCTAGGTAAGTCCTTCTGTTACACACAGTAATTACACAGATACACCTGACTGCTGTATGATGGACTCCTACCTAGGTAAGTGCTTCTGTTACACACAGTAATTATTAGTGTTGAGCGAGCGTGCTCGGCCGATGCTCGGATCGGCTCGAGCATCGCTCTGCTCGGCACATGGCGGTACTCGTACGAGTACCGCCATGTGCTCGCCCGACATGTTCGGGTTGCGGGGATCTGTGCCGGAAGAGGCACAGATCCGAAGACGCTCCGCTGGACCACCAGGGAATGGAGGTACAGGGGCATTGCGGAGATGAAGGGGGCATTGCGGAGATGAAGGGGGACATTGTGGAAGAGGGGCATAGACTCTATGCCCCTCTTCCACAATGTCCCCCTTCATCTCCGCTATGCCCGTCTGTCACAATGTGCCCCTTCATCTCCGCTATGCCCCTCTTCCACAATGTCCCCCTTCATCTCCTCTATGCCATAGAGGAGATGAAGGGGGACATTGTGGAAGAGGGGCATAGCGGAGATGAAGGGGGACATTGTGGAAGAGGGGCATAGAGTCTATGCCCCTCTTCCACAATGTCCCCCTTCATCTCCGCTATGCCCCTCTTCCACAATGTCCCCCTTCATCTCCTCTATGGCATAGAGGAGATGAAGGGGGACATTGTGGAAGAGGGGCATAGCGGAGATGAAGGGGGACATTGACCAGGCACCCTCCGCTCATCAGAGCAGGGGGTGCCTGGTTTGATGCTCGAGTGCTCCCATTCATTTGAATGGGGCTCGGGTGCTCGGCCGAGCACTCGAGCAGCAGGGGGTGCTCGGTCAGAGCACCCGAGCACCCGAGCATCGCGGTGCTCGCTCAACACTAGTAATTATATAGATACGCCTGACTGCTGTATGATGGACTCCTACCTAGGTAAGTCCTTCTGTTACACACAGTAATTATATAGATACACCTGATTGCTGTATGGTGGACTCCTACCTAGGTAAGTGCTTCTGTTACACACAGTAATTATATAGATACACCTGACTGCTGTGTGATGGACTCCTACCTAGGTAAGTGCTTCTGTTACACACAGTAATTATATAGACACACCTGACTGCTGTATGATGGACTCCTACCTAGGTAAGTCCTTCTGTTACACACAGTAATTATATAGATAAACCTGAATGCTGTATGATGGACTCCTACCTAGGTAAGTGCTTCTGTTACACACAGTAATTATATAGATACACCTGACTGCTGTATGATGGACTCCTACCTAGGTAAGTCCTTCTGTTACACACAGTAATTATACAGATACACCTGACTGCTGTATGATGGACTCCTACCTAGGTAAGTCCTTCTGTTACACACAGTAATTATATAGCTATGCCTGACTGCTGTACTATGGTCTCCTACCTAGGTAAGTGCTTCTGTTACACAGAGTAATTATATAGATACGCCTGACTGCTGTACGATGGACTCCTACCAAGGTAAGTGTTTCTGTTACACACAGTAATTACATAGATACGCCTGACTGCTGTGTGATGGACTCCTACCTAGGTAAGTGCTTCTGTTACACACAGTAATTATGATGGATTCCTACCTAGGCAAGTGCTTCTGTTATGCACAGTAATTATATAGATACACCTGACTCCTGTGTGATGGACTCCTGCCTAGGTAAGTCCTTCTGTTACACACAGTAATTAAATAGATACACCTGACTGCTGTATGATGGACTCCTACCTAGGTAAGTCCTTCTGTTACACACAGTAATTATATAGATATGCCTGACTGCTGTATGATGGACTCCTACCTAGGAAAGTGATTCTGTTACACACAGTAATTATATAGATACACCTGACTGCTGTATGATGGACTCCTACCTAGGTAAGTGCTTCTGTTACACACAGTAATTGTATAGATACACCTGACTGCTGTATGATGGACTCCTACCTAGGTAAGTGCTTCTGTTACACACAGTAATTGTATAGATACACCTGACTGCTGTATGATGGACTCCTACCTAGGTAAGTGCTTCTGTTACACACAGTAATTGTATAGATACGCCTGACTGCTGTATAATGGACTCTTACCTAGGTAAGTGCGTCTGTCACACACAGTAGTTATATATATACCCCTGACTGCTGTATGATGGACTCCTACCTAGGTAAGTGCTTCTGTTACACACACAGTAATTATACAGGTACACCTGACTGCTGTATGATGGACTCCTACCTAGGTAAGTGCTTCTGTTACACACACAGTAATTATATAGATACACCTGACTGCTGTAAGATGGACTCCTACCTAGGTAAGTGCTTCTGTTACACACACAGTAATTATATAGATACACCTGACTGCTGTAAGATGGACTCCTACCTAGGTAAGTGCTTCTGTTACACACAGTAATTATATAGATACACCTGACTGCTGTATGATGGACTCCTACCTAGGTAAGTGCTTCTGTTACACACACAGTAATTATTAGTGATGAGCGAGCGTGCTCGGCCGATGCTCGGATCGGCTCGAGCATCGCTCTGCTCGGCACATGGCGGTACTCGTCGAGTACCGCCATGTGCTCGCCCGACATGTTCGGGTGGCGGGGATCTGTGCCGGAAGAGGCACAGATCCGAAGAAGCTCCGCTGGACCACCAGGGACTGGAGGTACGGGGGCATTGCGGAGATGAAGGGGGACATTGTGGAAGAGGGGCATAGACTCTATGCCCCTCTTCCACAATGTCCCCCTTCATCTCCGCTATGCCCGTCTTCCACAATGTGCCCCTTCATCTCCGCTATGCCCCTCTTCCACAATGTGCCCCTTCATCTCCGCTATGCCCCTCTTCCACAATGTCCCCCTTCATCTCCTCTATGCCATAGAGGAGATGAAGGGGGACATTGTGGAAGAGGGGCATAGCGGAGATGAAGGGGCACATTGTGGAAGAGGGGCATAGCGGAGATGAAGGGGCACATTGTGGAAGAGGGGCATAGCGGAGCTGAAGGGGGACATTGCGGAGCTGAAGGGGGCATTCTGAGATGAAGGGGGCATAGCGGAGATGAAGGGGGCATTGACCAGGCACCCTCCCCTCATCAGAGCAGGGGGTGCCTGGTGTTGCCCCATTCATTCCAATGGGGCTCGGGTGCTCGGCCGAGCACTCGAGCCTCAGGGGGTGCTCGGTCAGAGCACCCGAGCACCCGAGCATCGTGGTGCTCGCTCAACACTAGTAATTATATAGATACACCTGACTGCTGTAAGATGGACTCCTACCTAGGTAAGTCCTTCTGTTACACACAGTAATTATACAGATATACCTGACTGCTGTATGATGGATTCCTACCTAAGTCCTTTTGTTACACACAGTAATTTTATTACAGAACGGAGGCCTCATATTATGCATTAAACTTTCCCCACTGCTTCCTCTAGCAGCAAAGGAGACTTTATTTAAACACAAAGAAAAAACTTCCTGTTACCCATAGCAACCATATAACCAATGAGCTAGAGTCCCATACTATAAGACAGGTTGCACATTCCCAGCAATCCCTCTTTCTTGCTGCTTCCAAGATAGAGATAAGTATTGGGAAAAATTTTATGATTAACTTTCTCTTTATATGTATTTTGTAAAATTCACTGATACTCCTGCGAAGTCTGCATGTTTAAGCAGCCTTGTTAGAATATCTCTAGATTGTTTCCTCTGTTTCCCTTTATCTTTTCAGTTTGTTTTCAAATTTCCCTTTTACTAACTTGTACTGAAGCGGTTTGCTCCGCATACCTTGTTGGTGAATCGCCTTTCAACATTTTCTATTTCCACTTCTCTTGCGTTTTACTTTATTCCTTGCCTTTTCCTGAGTTCGCGTTCTACTTTGTGCTCTTAGCTAACTGCCATTTCTTCGCACGGCAGCTCTGTGTCCGGATCTCGAGCACGAGCTTGTCTCGATGCTCATTGGGGGGGTGCGTCTCTATGCACTGCCAGCCTCTTTTTCTCTCAGGCGCAGCCATTTTTCGGATCTCTACACAAGCGTTAGCAGATGCAATATCAGGTCCCCAATTTCTCTACATTCCGAAGCCGAACTCCACAAGAACCTAAAAGTCAAAACCCTTTTTTCCCGACTCGCGGTAAACCCTGGGGATCGAGACCTGGCAGAGGACAATTCTGAGGACGTTCCTACTCTGGTGAGTATGTTCTCCCAAACACTTTCTTCCCCAGTAAGAGTGGGAGGCAGGTTAGCTCATTTTTCCCACCACTGGTGTGCGTTAACAGCAGATCCTTGGATTCTCCAGACAGTCCAAGGCTTTCAAATAGAGTTCTACTCTCCCCCTTGTCAACTAAGGTTGCCAACCCCAATAAAATTTTCCAAGGAGGACTCAAAATTAGTGGACGTAGAGATATCCACTCTACTAAAAAAAGGGGCAATCATCCCCGCAACCGAATCCCCTACCGAGTTCCTAAGCAATGTTTTTCTAGTAAGGAAAAAGGAAGACGGTCTCCGACCAGTGATCAATCTACGTACCTTAAATGGATACGTTCTTTATCGCCATTTCAAAATGGAAGGTATCCATCTACTAAGAGACCTTCTTCTTCCTTTAGACTGGATGGTCAAACTCGACCTTCAGAATGCTTACCTGACGGTCCCTATGGCTCAGTCGTCACAAAATTTCCTTCGCTTCCCTTGGCGGGGCAAGATCTGGCAATTCACTTGCCTTCCTTTTGGCTTGTCTTCTGCTCCCTGGTGCTTCACGAAGCTCCTGAAGCCGGTGGTCACCTTTTTACGCAGTCGGGGTATCCGTCTGATCATCTATTTAGACGACATGCTTTTCATGTCTCAGGACCCCGAGATTTTACTCGACCATGCCGCTTGCGCGATTCGACTACTCTCAGATCTCGGTTTCCTGATCAACTGGAAAAAATCCCAGTTAGTTCCATCCCAAAATATGGAATTCCTGGGATTCAAAGCGGACTCAAAAATTCATCACTGAGTCTACCGCAGTCAAAAATCCGGGCGATTCGCAAGGAAATTCGATACATTCTCAGACAAGATCGAATTTCCCTCCGTCTTTTGGCTCGAGTAGTGGGCCTTTTAGCCGCCTCCATCCAAGCGATCTTCCTGGGACCTCTGCACTATCGGGCCCTGCAACGCCTGAAGGCAAATCATCTGCGCAACGGTTTAGGTTACAACGATCTTGTCGTTCTGTCCTCAGACGCACGAGAAGAACTCGTTTGGTGGCTCCAACACTTAGACACCTGGAATGGCAGAGACATTTTTGGTGTAGAACCAGATCTAGTTATGGAATCCGACGCCAGTCTTTTGGGTTGGGGTGCTCAACTGGGAGACCTCTCCACCGACGGAAAATGGTCCCTAGAAGAGTCTTCTCTTCACATCAATTGCCTCGAGCTTTTGGCAGGATCTTTCGCTCTAAAAAGTTTGACCAAGGATCGAGTTCAATGCTGTGTTCTGCTGAAGATGGACAACTTTTCAGCAGTTCAATACATCAACCACCTTGGGGGCACGAGATCCAAACCACTATCGGATCTGGCCAAAGAATTTTGGCAATTTTGCCTAGAACGGAATATCATGGTGGTAGCGGAACACTTACCAACACTGTAGCGGACTGGAATTCTCGATATCTAGCAGACTACAGCGATTGGAGGCTTCATTCAGATGTCTTTTTAATCTTAAATCGCCTTTGGGGTCCATTTGGCATCGACCTTTTTGCTTCTCGTCTCAATCGCCAAATTCCTCAATTTTTCAGTTGGCGTCCGGATCCAGAAGCGTTAGCGACAGATGCTTTCCGCCAGTCTTGGCTGCCGGGAACGAATTACGCGTTTCCCCCATTCACCATGATTCCCCGTACTCTCTTGATGATTCGACGGCAAGCAGCGACGGTTGTGGTAGTAACACCTTTCTGGCCAATGCAACCGTGGTTCCCTCCACTTCTGGAATTATCGGCGGATTTCCCAAGACTTCTTCCGATATTCCCATATCTTTTGACAGATCCTTCCGGCGCTCCACACGATCTGTTAATATCCAGGGATCTGCAGCTCCTAGCCTGGTTCCTTTCGGGTTTACCTCAAATGACGGAGGCTTTTCGGACTCGGCTCAAACGCTTCTGGCTGAATCTTGGGCCCCGGGCACCAGAGCCATGTATGCATCAGCCTGGTCCACCTGGAGTCGTTGGTGCATGGAACGGGATCTGGATCCCGTTTCAGCCTCTCCTGTGACTGTAGTTAATTTTTTATCCCATTTATATGACTCTGGTAAAGCTTATCGCACCATAAATTCTTACCGTTCAGCTATTTCCGCGGGTCATTCCCCTATCAATGGGGTTCCTGTGGGTCAGTCAGTTTTGGTTTGTCGTCTTATGCGAGGAATTCGTTTTTCGAGACCCCCTCAGTCTCGTTACCAATCCATGTGGAATGTCAATGAAGTCCTCCATTTCTTGGAGAGCTGGCCTTCCAACCAGGAGTTGTCTTTGAAACAATTGTTGGCCAAACTTACAATGTTACTATGTTTGATATCTTTCAAACGAGTTTCTGACGTCAAGGCTTTAGATTTTCTTTCCCGATCCTTTACACCAATGGGTGTACAATTTCAGGTTTCTCGTCGTACTAAAACAGCCATTCGTACGGTTTTTTACCCGTCTTTTCCTTCTCAACCTCAACTGTGTGTTGTTCAATGTTTGCAAGAGTATGAACTCCGTACTACTCCTTTTCGCTCTCCATCCTGTTCACAATTACTTCTTTCTTTTCGCAAACCTCCCTTACCAGTCTCAACAGCTACCTTGGCCCGCTGGGTAAGATGGATTATGCAACTAGCAGGTATTGATGTATCCCTTTTTGGAGCACATTCGACCAGAGGGGCGATGGCTTCAAAAGCAGTACAGGTTGGTGGTCGTCTGGAAGACATCCTTAGGGCCGCTGACTGGTCTAGGGAATCAACCTTTAGAAATTTCTACTGTAAACCTATTGTTCATGTTGCTCACACAGTTGTATCTAACATGTAATATTTATGTTTCTATAATGCTTTAAACTTGCATAATATGAGGCCTCCGTTCTGTAATAAAATTTGTGGATTTTCCTAGCAAGGTGTAAAGGAAAGTCAGAATTTTATTAAGACACGGAGGCGAATATTATCCCTCCCAATGTTTCCCTCCCTTACATCTCTTTTCTTTCTTCAGGTTGAATTCCAGAGACGCTGGCAACTTACCAGAAGATTATTGACTGTTCGTTAGTTTTTCCAAATTCGTGGTTTCGTTTTGGATGATTTGGATGATTCGTTTTTGGAAAAGTTTCTGATTGTTTTCCAATTATCGTCTTCAAGTTCCAGAATAGATGTCAGCTAGCAAGAAAGAGGGATTGCTGGAAATGTGCAACCTGTCTTATAGTATGGGACTCTAGCTCATTGGTTATATGGTTGCTATGGGTAACAGGAAGTTTTTTCTTTGTGTTTAAATAAAGTCTCCTTTGCTGCTAGAGGAAGCAGTGGGGAAAGTTTAATGCATAATATTCGCCTCCGTGTCTTAATAAAATTCTAACTTTCCTTTACACCTTGCTAGGAAAATCCACAAATTATATAGACACACCTGACTGCTGTATAATGGACTCCTATCTAGATAAGTCTGTCACACACAGTAATTATACAGATATACCTGACTGCTGTATGATGGACTCCTACCCAGGTAACTGCTTCTGTTACACACAGATATTATATAGATACACCTGACTGCTGTATGATGGACTCCTACTTAGGTAAGTCCTTCTGTTATACACAGTAATTTTATGGCAAGCACGTAGGCTTCATATTATGCAATGAACTTTCTCCACTGCCTCCTAGCAGCAAAGACAAACTTTATTTAACACTTCAAATAAAGAGAAAAACTTGCTAGCAGTCATAGCTACTCCTGACTGTTGTATGATGGACTCCTACCTAGGTAAGTGCTTCTGTTACACACAGTAATTATATAGATATGCCTGACTGCTGTATGATGTACTGCTACCTAGGTAAGTGCTTCTGTTACACACAGTAATTATATAGATACGCCTGACTGCTGTATGATGTACTGCTACCTAGGTAAGTGCTTCTGTTACACACAGTAATTATATAGATACACCTGACTGCTGTATGATGTACTGCTACCTAGGTAAGTGCTTCTGTTACACACAGTAATTATATAGATACACCTGACTGCTGTATGATGTACTGCTACCTAGGTAAGTGCTTCTGTTACACACAGTAATTATATAGATACGCCTGACTGCTGTATGATGTACTGCTACCTAGGTAAGTGCTTCTGTTACACACAGTAATTATATAGATACACCTGACTGCTGTATGATGTACTGCTACCTAGGTAAGTGCTTCTGTTACACACAGTAATTATATAGATACACCTGACTGTTGTATGAGGTACTGCTACCTAGGTAAGTGCTTCTGTTACACACAGTAATTATATAGATACACCTGACTGCTGTATGATGGACTCCTACCTAGGTAAGTCCTTCTGTTACACACAGTAATTATATAGATACACCTGACTGCTATATGATGGACTGCTACCTAGGTAAGTGCTTCTGTTACACACAGTAATTATATAGATACGCCTGACTGCTATATGATGGACTGCTACCTAGGTAAGTGCTTCTGTTACACACAGTAATTATATTGATACGCCTGACTGGTGTATGATGGACTGCTACCTAGGTAAGTGTTTCTGTTATAAACAGTAATTATATACTCACATATGATAACACACAAGGAATTTGAATGGTTAAGGAGAATATCACATGCACTACATCCTTCGTAGTTTATCTATTAAAGTGTCCCTGTAATTTATATTACGTTGGTAGGACCACTAGACCATTTATGGTCAGGATGCAAGAACATAGGTCCTTGATCGTCAGAGGCTTAAATGGAACCGTAAATGAGCAGCAATTGAAAGGAGCATCGGTAGCTAGACATTACATTGAAAAGCAACATAAGGTTAAAGTGTTACAACATTTTCCCTTTGAGTGAATCAAACCATTTTCCAGAGGGGGAGACAGAGAGCAATGTCTATCGAGACGTGAGATGTTTTGGATTTACACCTTGCAAACTCTAGCCCCGAAGGGGCTCAATGAGCAGTCCAGTATCATTAGTTACATTTGAGTACTGTTGTCACAGTGGCTCAGATAAATAAAGACTCAGACAGGTACAGTAAGATCAACACCATTTTATTAATGAAAATATACAGATAAGCACTTTCCCAACCCTTCCCGGGGTCAGACGTGAGGACAGTGCTACAGTCCACTACCCAGCAGCTGAACACTGAACCTAGCCTGTACTAAGCAGATAAGTGTTCCCCTAGAATGCTAGGGTCCAAGGCCATTACCCACGGTAAAAACCTAGAGCCTAACCTAAAAGGCATTGAACTAACCCGAGGCAACATGGAGAGGTAGAGACCAGGCCCAAGTACCTGCATGGACAGAGAGTCAGACAGGCCCAAGGTACATACATAAGAGGAGTTAGACAAGGCCAGGGTCATGCACAGATTGGGTATTCAGACAGACCAAGGTACACACACGGAGCAGGTAGTCAGGCCCGTCCAAGGTACATACACGGAGCAGGTAGTCAGACAAGGCCAAGGTTCATACACGGATCGGGTAGTCAGACATGGCCAAGGTTCATACATGGATCGAGTAGTCAGACAAGGCCAAGGTTCATACACGGATCGAGTAGTCAGACAAGGCCAAGGTTCATACACGGATCGAGTAGTCAGACAAGGCCAAGGTTCATACATGGAGCGAGCGGGTAGTCAGACAAAGCCAAGGTTCATACAAGGATTGGGAAGTCAGACAAGGCCAAGGTTCAAGCATAGATCGAGTAGTCAGACAAGGCCAAGGTTCATAGACGGAGCGGAATTAGCAGCCAAGCAAGGGTCACAATGGAGAGAGGAATACTATAAGCAATGAACCCCTACTATAATGAGAACCCTCTCATTCCTCGCTGCTATCTATATTTCTTATTTTATTCTTATATTTAATTTATAATGTGATATGGATATTTTATGGTGAGTAAGAGCTGTGAGCGCTCTTCTTTCTTTGGCTTTTGTTTTACACATATCTCCTTTAGCTCAACTAAGCAGCTTCTCATTTTATCCTATTTATTCACAAAGATGTAAAAACACGTTATTTCTTTATTTCATTTCACTATTCCTTTTTCTTTCTCACTTGGCCTTTAAGAATAAGGCTTTTTTCGGCCTGTTCCAGTATGCATGCCCCTTGCCTGTTTGGTATCATCCATTCCTCACAGGATTTGTGGGGAAGGACATAAATGGAACACAGTTTTCTATGTAAGTATTTTATCAATGCAGGCCCTCATGGGCTTTGTATCAGGGAAGTCCTCCCTCTACACCCATTTTTGTTTTTTTTTCTTGTTGTATGTCTGTTGTTTTTAATTGCACTACACTGGGACCCACAAGCAATAAAAACATCAAAATGTTATTTAAATGGCCCCCACTGACACGTTTATTATAACATCTTTCCTTAGAGAATGTTTATTTTTAATTTAGATAGGGCTTCTACAGGTGTATTAGAGTAGGACTTACCACAAAGTGAGATACCTTGGCGTGGTGGTAAGCTTACACACAGATTGGCCAATTTGTGGGACAAAATTCTCACTTATTTTCACTTATTTTTACTTAGATTTACTAAGAGTTATTACATATGCTAAGTACAGGGCATTTACGTTCACAGTATATAGAGGAGCGCAGGTCTGTCTTTTTTGTACGTCTTTTTTATACTATAAGCAATGCACTGGTACACCACGAAAGGGCACTGAAGCTTAGTTTTTAGGCCACATATAAAGCCAAAAGAGAAGGGGGGACATCAACTGGCCAATTAATGTCGAAGGTACAAAATAGCGAGAGCGATGTCAGTGACGAGCACCCGCAACAGAGAGGCCAGCAGTCAGGCAGTGACCAGCCATGCTGCTCGTTCAACAGTGGGGACAAGACAAGTAACGCAACAGGCAGGCAGAATCACAGGCACTGTGATAACTATTCTACAAAAGTGTATTTGTCAATGTAGATGTGATTTATTGTTAACAGTGGTGTGAACATCGCCACGTTTGTATCGGATGCCTTTTGTGATTGCCATGGTGATGCAAACGCGTGTACTCTGCACCATATTCAAACATGGTGAGTATAAAAAAGTTGTATGTGGTCAGATCTGTAAGTTTGATTGTCCCTCAGGAAAGTCCAGATATGGCGTTTTAAAGGGATAGTAATACTTCAAAATTACTATCCCTTATATTGAAGACCTGGAAAAACGGAGTTAAATGCCACCAGCGGCATCTCTCAAACCTTTATGGTTTGCGAGATAGCCGCTTTTCAACTTCACTCCCCCCTGCCTCTCCGCTGACGTCAGCGTTCTTGCTGCAGCAGGGAAATCCCTTCTTTGAATCAAGTGGATTCAAGTCTTCAGCAGAGCCAGATCTCATTATAGAAGAAACGATCCTTCACTAAAATGGTCTTCTACGTGTGCTTGGTAACCAAGCACACGTAGAAGACCAGTTTAGTAAAGAATCGTGTTTTCCATAACGAGATCTCGGATCTGCTAAAGAGCCTCCGCCGGTCCCAGGACCGGATTTCCCTGCTGCAGCAAAACCGCTGACATCAGCGGAGAGGCAGGGGGGAGTGAAGTTGAAAAGCGACTATCTCACAAACCATAAAGGTTTGAGAGATGCCGCTGGTGGCATTTAACTCCGTTTTTCAAGGTCTTCAATATAAGGGATAGTAATTTTGAAGTATTACTATCCCTTTAAAGTGTTAGTAATGTCTGAAAAAAACTTTTTTGCATTTAGAAGAGCTTAAAAAGCTGATCTAAATGCAAAAAAATGTATCTCTCAAACCGCTATGGTTTAAGAGATACGGGAGTTTAAAGTTTGATTTCTCCTACTGACAGCTGTAAAGCTGTCAGCAGGAGATCCATGTCGGTCGACACGCTGGCGCTTGAGAAGTGCAGAGTTCTCTTTACTTACATGGAATCCCTTCATTGGCATGGTCTAAAACGTGTGCCTGAACACTAGGCCTGAACACTAGGCACACATGTTAGACCATGCTAATGAAGGGATTCCAAGTAAGTAACGAGATCCCGGCACTTCTCAAGCACCAGCGTGTCGACCGACACGAATCTCCTGCTGACAGCTTTACAGCTGTCAGTAGGAGAAATCAAACTTTAAACTCCCGTATCTCTTAAACCATAGCGGTTTGAGAGATACGTTTTTTTGCATTTAGATCAGCTTTTTAAGCTCTTCTAAATGCAAAAAAGTTTTTTTCAGACATTACTAACACTTTAATGTCTGAATAAAGGTTACATTTTAATGGAGAGTGTGCTCAGCTTGTTGGGGAGAGAAAGTAATAGAAAGATGCCATGGTTTTGTGGACTTTATTTAACTTATCCATATTAATAAATGAGGTGTATTAGTGTTACAGAACTGCAGGAACCTGTATTATATAAGCACGGAAGACAGGCAGCCAGAAAATGATTTCATTTACCCTTTGCATGCCAGAGAGACATTACCAGTGCCAATGATAATCCTGTTCAGCCTTGTGGAGTCAGCATCTGCTAACGTGTGTAATGTGACCTCACGATATTAGCAGCGCTCAGTTACCCCTGTTCAAAAATAAGAACAAATGTTTAAAAACATGAAAACAATAAGGGTTGAAAAATGGCTTACTAGTAACTAATACTCTGTGAAATGCATTCATTAACCCTTTGAGTGCCAGTGTGGTATCCAATGTTTTGTGAATCAATGCATCGGATACCCCTTTAGCACTCAAAGAGTTAACCAAAGGACAAGGAAGACAGATATAAAATAATTGAATCAGTCCCTTGGGTACAAGAAACATCTGCAGCGTAATGCTTTGTAATGCGTTGGTGGAGGTTTTGGCATGCAAGAGGTTAATGATGATTATGTTTGGCCGGGAGGACTCAGCATCTGCTAATGTGTGTGCAATGTGACCTCTAGATGTCACCAGCAGCAACCAGCATTACCCCTATACAAAAATGAGACCAGATTAAAAATAAATATCAACAATAAGGGTACAACAATACCTTACTAGCAGCTACACACAGGGGAATTCATTATTTAACCCTTTAAGAGATCACTGGACTGAGCAACGCATTGCAAAGTATTGCCTTTTACACTCCTCTGGTCTTTCAAGCATTAAAGGATTAGCAATGGCCAAATTTAAGATGATGGAATATGGTAGATTTTAAAAAATAAAGTATCTGGACAAAGTCCTAACTCTCAAACCTTTATGGTTTGAGGGATATTCGCTGCTAAATTTCCCCCCTCCCTCATGTCAGCTATCAGGCTGACACAAGTAGATCTGTGTCAGCAGACTCGAGGAGGCTCTTCGGCAGAGCCGAAATAGGGATCTTTAAAAAGAACTACTTCAATGTAACGGTCTACAAAGTGTGATTGCAAACCAGGCACACTTTGTAGACCGTTCCAATGAAGCCATTTTTTTTTTTAAAGATTGCTATTTTGGCTCTGCTGAAGAGTCTCCAGCTGGTCATATGACCAGGATCTCCTGCTATCAGTAGAGCGCTGACTTCAGGAGAAGGGAGGGGGAAACTTTAGCGGCGAATATCTCTCAAACCATAAAGGTTTGAGAGATAGGACTTTCTCCAGATACTTTATTTTTTTAAATCTACCATATTCCATCAACTTAAATTCGGGTATTACTAACCCTTTAAAGAGATATTAATCTTACCTTTTGACTTTACAGATTCTGCAAGTGCAGAATATGGGAAATATATATTTTATGGTTTATCGTCCTGTGTAGTTATTGCAGTTTAAAAACATTCATTTTTATAGATGCAGTATCTCAATTGCCTGAAATATTACAGTGGCGCTGTAGCTACACTATCCTATGGTCAGCGCTCTGGTCATTTGCCCAAAAAACTCCATGGAATGGTGTAGCAACAGCACCACTGTAATATTTCAGGCCATTGGGATCTTGCACCTAAAAATATCGAGTTTGAGTTGCAGTCATTTTTTAATAAAACACCTCTCAGCAGCGGGGGTACCCTTGTTTTACTCAGGAGCATAAGCACTACCATATATATTTGTTTACATATAAAGTGTTACTATCCCTTTAATTACTTGTACCAAGGGGAGAACAATGGAACAGTCCATTGGTGTTTCAGGGTGTTACTTTACTTTATGCTTTGGTTGCAACTGCTCAATAAACAGGTCTTAGAGGAAATGGTGTGGGTATGTAATTTCCCTGCATGCTCTGGGGCTGGAATATGCAGCTTGCTGGCTTTAAATTCCTAATGCTAGCATAGATTGTCTGCTGTTATGCATACCTCCCAACATTTCAAATGGACAAAGAGGGACACTTTTATTTTAAGGGTGTGGCTGGGGGGCGCACCTGATGGGCAGGGCATTACTGAAGATTTATAGGCTATTTCATGACCTATCGACACTTCTAAGTGTAACTGAATAAATGATTTAGAACAAGAGTTTTATCGCTGTAGACCAATGTGATACACATACTCTGATCTCCTAAAAAGAGGGACACCAGGGTTGTAAAGAGGGACGGATGGATTTGGGTCTAAACGCGGGTCTGTCCCTCCTAAAGAGGGACACTTGGGAGGTATGTGTTAAGCACTACGGAGCTCATACAATGTAGTGCGTACACTGAGGGGTCGCCAGTGGCATTAGATGGTAAGACCAGCAGAGCAGTACTGACAAAATCACATAGTCACCCAACTGACCCTGCAGCAGAGAAGGCTGGAGCAAATATGCATCATACAGTGCTTTGTGTCCTTTATAAATTGTCTGATTGTCTTCCACTCTATGGAATTCCTGACGTTTTAGACACTCTAGTACATGGGCATCCAATGTTCCACACATGCGCCAAATGTTGCCTGCCTATCTCAAGGTGTGAAGAATACAAAAAAGAGAGAAGACGCACACTCTCTAAGTGTAAACCGCTTCAAAAGTCCAATACTCTTCACACCTCCACCGTGATGTTACCGTAAAATCTCAGTTATAATACGCACCTGCGTATAATACGCAGGTGTATATTATACCCAAGATTTAGGGGAAAACAAGAGTGTCCATGTATAATACGCACCCTTGTTTTCCCCCTTGCTAAAAAAAATTTGTAACGCTGGCGATCCCTTCCCTCCCTCCCCCGGTGCTATCCGCTGTCACAATGATGCTTACTGTGCTCCACTGAGGTCCCCACTGTACTGTAGGCAAAAGAAGAGAAGCTTAAAATAAACTTCCTCTGAGCAAATCTTCAATGCCGGTGGCATGCTTGCATTACGATTGGCTGGAGGAGGTAGGGTGACCACACGTCCCGGAATGCCCAGGACTGTCTCTTATTGGGGGTCTGTGTCCGGGTCACCCCCCACCGGGACAATAACAAAGAGTCCTGGAATTGAGCAACATGTGTCAGTCCAGCCAGCCAATGAAATGTATTTGCTATATTGTCCTCATTGGCTGGCTGAGACAGCTGGGATGGTGCAGGTGTGCTTGTGCTGCAAGTGAGACCCGTGGCTGAGGCTCCCGCCGGCGCTGACCATCTTTCTGAGGCTGTTCCCACTGGGAACTCTTATTATGTCAGCCTCAGAAAGATGGTCAGCGCCGACGGGAGCCTCAGCCACTGGACTAGGGTGACCACATGTCCCGGAATGGCAGAATGGAAATGTGGTCACCCTAGGAGGTAGGTCCTGAAAGCCCATTGGTGGGAAGCACGTGGCCAGCAAATGCAAGCATGCCGCCGACATTGAAGATTTACCCAGAGGAAGTTTATTTTAAGCATCTCTTCTTTTGCCTACAGTACAGCGGGGACCTCAGTGGAGCGCAGTAAGCATCATTATGACAGCATATAGCGCCGGGGGAGGGAGGGAAGGGATCGCCAGAACTACAAATTAAATCCCCCCAAAAAATTATTGTGTATAATACACATACCCCACTTCACATAAGGTGAAGTGGGGTAAAATTGTGCATATTATAACCGAGATTTTACGGCATACACCATAATCCTCCTTCACTGTGCAAAGGAAAACCTTTGTAATAAGTTATTATTGCACTCACCTTTTAAGAGGCAAATCCCTGCCTCTAGGTGTCTGCACTGGTACTGGATGACCCCCAGTAATGGTGTACTCTGATGCTTCAATCTCGCTCCTGTAGATGGTCCAGCCAGTATTTCCAGTGTCTCAGGAATCCTGTAAGCTTCACCCTCTATCTAGAGTAGCTCCCTATCTGGGATAAACCCTATTTACTTCACTTGAGCTAAGAAGGGGCAAATATAACAAATGGATGTACTCACATATACTTGATCTACTCCAAATATTTATTAAAAAAGCGTTAGAAAGCCAAAGATTAATAAACTTTCCAATATATTAAAATATAAAGTATATACAAACAAATACTGGTTTTGGAAGTACCATTATTTGTTTGTATTAGTACTCATTGTTGTATTAATATATGAGAGAATGGAGTAGCAAGGGGAACAGGCCTCCCTCCCTCCCTGCTTTCTAAAGGAGAACTGGGGAAGCTGGGACTGTTGAGTGCCCTCACCGGTAGAGTTAGCGTGAGTAGGCACTGAAGTGGCCAGATGCCCCTTCCAGTTGTGGGCTATAAATCAAGGCGGCTGCAGCCACAGCACCCTGATGTTCCCATAACAAGGATGGTGGCCATGAAGCATACATTCCAAGTGTCCCTCTTTAGGAGGGACAGTCCCTCTTTTAGACCCAAATCCCTCTGTCCCTCTTTCCCACCGTGGTGTCCCTGTGTTTAGGAGATCAGACTGTGTGGTGTGTATATAAGTGTATCACCCTGGTGTCCCTGTGTTTAGGAGATCAGACTGTGTGGTGTGTATATAAGTGTATCACCCTGGTATCCCTGTGTTTAGGAGATCAGACTGTGTGGTGTGTATATAAGTGTATCACTCTGGTGTCCCTGTGTTTAGGAGATCAGACTGTGTGGTGTGTATAGAAGTGTATCACCCTGGTGTCCCTGTGTTTAGGAGATCAGACTGTGTGGTGTGTATAGAAGTGTATCACCCTGGTGTCCCTGTGTTTAGGAGATCAGACTGTGTGGTGTGTATAGAAGTGTATCACCCTGGTGTCCCTGTGTTTAGGAGATCAGACTGTGTGGTGTGTATATAAGTGTATCACCTTGGTGTCCCTGTGTTTAGGAGTTCAAACTGTGTGGTCTGTATAGAAGTGTATCACCCTGGTGTCCCTGTGTTTAGGAGATCACACTGTATGGTGTGTATATAAGTGTATCACCCTGGTGTCCCTGTGTTTAGGAGATCAGACTGTGTGGGGTGTATAGAAGTGTATCACCCTGGTGTCCCTGTGTTTAGGAGATCAGACTGTGTGGTGTGTATAGAAGTGTATCACCCTGGTGTCCCTGTGTTTAGGAGATCAGACTGTGTGGTGTGTATAGAAGTGTATCACCCTGGTGTCCCTGTGTTTAGGAGATCAGACTGTGTGGTGTGTATATAAGTGTATCACCTTGGTGTCCCTGTGTTTAGGAGTTCAAACTGTGTGGTCTGTATAGAAGTGTATCACCCTGGTGTCCCTGTGTTTAGGAGATCACACTGTATGGTGTGTATATAAGTGTATCACCCTGGTGTCCCTGTGTTTAGGAGATCAGACTGTGTGGGGTGTATAGAAGTGTATCACCCTGGTGTCCCTGTATTTAGGAGATCACACTGTGTGGAATGTCTTCTACAGGCCCTCATAAACCAGTATAAAAAGTATTTATTGATAAATATCAAAGTCTAACAATATATCTAATGTACATATCTAGCCTGAATAAATCAAAGCCCACAGCCATTCCACCTCACACCCCCACCCCCTCCCCTGATCTCCTAAAATCAACAGCACATAAACCAGACATCAGGAAAGCATGCCAGTTCAAAAATATTTGCGCTGGGCCCAGCTATTGAATCATAGAAATCTTCTGCTAGCAACAAATAAATAAAACATAAAAAAGACTCCAGATGATTCCTAATTGTTATCATATCCTATATAATAATTCGCTAGGATGCTTGTCCGAAGCCGTCATGAGCAGTAGAGACTGCCTGAATGTACAGAATGCTGGGAGCACAGAAAGCTGGGAGTTCTATGCTGGGAGCATGGAATGCTGGGAGTTCTGTGCTGGGAGCATGGAATGCTGGGAGTTCTGTGCTGGATGCATTCTGTGCTTTTGGGCAGTCTCTACAGTGCATGACTGCGTCGGCAGCGGGACGCAGAGCAGGACCAGCTTCTTAACCCTTTGATTGTCAGAGTGGTATGCAACGCATTGCTAAGCAGTGCGTTGCGTACCCCTCTGGCACTCAAAGGGTTAACATCACACGAATCTTGGCCCATGTCCACGGGCTGTTTACTCTAGTAGCATAATATTAGAAAGCTTCTTTGGCAAGCATTAGTCTAGCCATGCAAGGGTTAATACGAGCAAACGCAAGATATGCAGTACCAAGCAGAGATTATTCCATATGGCAGTGATTCTCAACCAGGGTGCCCTGGCACTTTGGTGTGCCACGGACATCAGCTTAGGGTGCCCCATGTTTTCTACAGTATGAAGACTAACAAAAAGGGACTTTTAAAGGAGCAGTAAACTTTTATTTATAAAAACACATTTTATAGAGCTTTTCCTGCTGAGTAAAACAAGGTCACTCCCATCACTGTCAGGTGTTTTATTCAAAATTTATAGCAGTTCAAATAACCAGGAAGTGCATTTACTGTGTTTACTTCCTGATAGTTCTATCTGACAGGAAGTGAATTTACTGTGTTTACTTCCTGATAGTTCTAACTGACAGGAAGTGACAGGCAGTTTCTATCACATTCTACAGAGATCTGTATGTCTCTGACTTTTCTCTCCATTAGAATCTAACAGGAAAACTAATTAGAATTTGACCACTAGAGGGCACGGCTAATGTAAAAAACAAAACAAAACATGGGTTTAACCCTTTGAGTGCCAGAGGGGTACGAAATGCTTTGTTTTCCAATGCGTTACGTACCCCCTCTGGCACTCAAAGGGTTAAACCGTATTAACTCTGGAAATATAAATCTCTCAGCAGTGGGAGTACCCTTATTTTACTCAATAGGAAAATCCCTATAATATATTTTTTTTCATAAAAAAAAGTTTACTGCTCCTTTATATAAAGATTTATAGAAATTGTTATGCACAATATATTTAGTTTTATTATTAAGATTATAAAATACAATAATAACTGTATATTTATGTACTGTACCCTTCTTATGCCCTTGATAAAGTACATTAAATATGTTAGGGGTGCCCCGAATGCTCTAGATTATGTGTTGGGGTTCCCTGAACAAAAAAAGATTGAAAACCACAGCCATATGGTAATAATAAAGTTGAAGAGGTGCCTAGATTTTGCTCATATTAACCCTTGCATGGCTGGACTAATGCTTGCCGAAGAAGCTTTCTAATATTATGCTACTAGTGTAAAAGCACGTGTACACAGGCCAAGGTCCGGGTAATGTTAACCTTTTGAATGCCAGAGGGGTACGCAACGCATTGCTTTGCAATGCGTTGTGTACCCCTCTGACACTCAAAGGGTTAAGGGGCCGCTTCATGAGCAGTAGAGACTGCCCGAACGCACGCAGTCTCTACTGAGCATGACGGCTTCTGACAAACATCCTAGCGAATTATTATATAGGATATGATAAGAAAATAGGAATCATCTGGAGACTTTTTTTATGTTTTATTTATTTGTTGCTAGCTGAAGATTTCTGTGATTCAATAGCTGGGCCCGACGCAAATATTTTTGAACTGTCATGCTTTATGTTCTCTGATTTATGTGCTGTTGATTTTAGGAGATCAGGGGAGGGGGTGGGGGTGTGAAGCGGAATGGCTGTGGGCTTTGATTTATTCAGGCTAGATATGTACATTAGATATATTGTTAGACGTTGATATTTATCAATAAATACTTTTTATTCTGGTTTATGAGGGCCTGTAGAAGACCTTCTGTTTTCTTCAAATCTATGTTATGACATTTATTGGTCTCATTGGCACCTTATGTGTGATATGTTTAATATTTTGAGTGCTTGCCAGGGTTAGTTTAGTTTATTATAACCCTCGATCTACCAAGCAGTAATCCCTGTACCCCGTCACAGTCCTACTACCGTGTAACACAACATGTAAAAAGGGGGAGATGACTTAAGTTGTACAGCAGAACAGATATTACCATCTGCCCTGGAGACTCGGGTTAATGCAGTGAATTACTGGTTCTCCGGAGACCGAGGCTGATTCTCCAGTGGTGGGGAGTTTCTTATGAAATTCTACCCACTTATCCTCCTGCCCAGCCTGTTCCTCCCACTTCCCTCCCACTTCTCCATCTTACCACCCTGTTCCTCGTACTTCCCTCCAATGTCTCCTCCTTCCCAACCTGGTCCTACCACTTCCCTCCCACTTCTCCATCTTACCACCCTGTTCCTCGTACTTCCCTCCAATGTCTCCTCCTTCCCAACCTGGTCCTACCACTTCCTACCCACTTCTTCGTTTCCTTCCCATCTTATTCCTCCCACTTTCCACCTACTTCTCCTCCTTCCCACCCTGTTCCTCCTACTTTCTACCAACTTCTCCTCCTTCCCAGCCTGTTCCTCCCACTTCCTTCCCACTTCTCCTCCTTTCCACCCTGTTCCTCCCACTTTCCACCCACTTCTCCTCCTTCCCACTTTGTTCCTCCCACTTCGCTCCCACTTCTCCTCCTTCCCACCCTGTTCCCCCCACTTTCCATCAACTTCTCCTCCTTTCCACCTTGTTCTGCCCACTTCCCACCCACTTCTCCTCCTTAGCACACTGTTCCTCTCACTTCCCACCCACTTCTCCTCCATCCTACCCTGTTCCTTCTACTTCCTGCCCACTTCTCCTCCTTCCCAACCTTTTCCTCCCACTTTCCACCGACTTCTCCTCCCTCACACCCATTTCCTTCCACCCACTTATCCACCTTCCTACCCTGTTCCTCCTACTTCCTGCCCACTTATCCTCCTTCCCACCCTTTTCCTCCTACTTTCCACCCACTTCTCCTTCCTCCAAACCTTTTCCTTCCACCCACTTCTCATCCTTCCCATCCTGTTCTGTCCACTTCCCACCCACTTCTCCTCCTCACTCTGCTCCATTCACTTCATACCCACTTCTCCTCCTTCCCACCCTGTTCCACCCATTTCCCACCTATTTCTCCTCCTTCCCACCCTGTTCTGTATACTTCCCACCCTCCTTCTCACCCTGCTCCATTCACTTCACACCCAAAAAGTGTAAAAATGTAGGAAGAGGAAAGAAGGTCTCTCTATAATGGTGGGAGGCCTAGGGTCCATGGGCATTCTAAAGGAGTACTGGAGAAACTGGGAATGGTGAGTGCCCTCACCGGAAGAGTTAGAGTGAGTGGGCACTGTAGTGGCCAGGTGCCCTTTTCAGTTGTGGGCTGTAAGTCAAGGCAGCTACAACCACAGAAAGTACCCTGATGTTCCCACCACAAGGATTGTGTCAAGGAAGCTAAACTTCGGTGGCTATGGCCCAAGACTAAAGAGAGTGGCAGGAGATAATCTTTTAGGATGCCGTTCCCAACTCCTCTGTCAGGACTAAAACATACAAGGAACCTTCATGTAATCCAGCAGCATGTGTAGTGGGCAGGGTGCCCACTCTTGCCTCTAGTGGGACTATGTGTAAGCTCCAGCATTAAGCTAAATGGACTGTGAGTATTATATGTAACCTCTGGCACTCTGTGCAACCAAGAAGAGAACAGCAGAAGTGTTTCGTTTTTATGTTTTACCCCTGTTTTGTTTGCCTGTAATTGTTGTCCTATGTTTGTGTGCCGTGACCTCTCTAATAAATGCAATTTATTATCTTTTTGTCTGGCTGGATAAATCTCTTAACCCTCGGTCTACCAATGAGTAACCCCTGTACCCCCATCACATATATTATAAAGCTAGTCGCTACCTGCTTAATTATTGCAGGGCGACTTTATATCGGATTAAAGTTCTGCTTTAAGTCAGTTATGATTGTAGGTTTTGGGGGCTATTGTGGTGGAATGAGTGACTTGCTACAAATCTTTTCACAGCCCTACATAAACGTTGTGCTAAAAATAACCTGCCAATTATCCTAACTGCCTAGTCCTAATTAATATCCTAATGCCTGAATTTTAATGGCTTGGCAAATCTGGCAACAGGCCTATTAACCCCTTGGATTGTTGGGACATCTCCGGTGCATTGTTTAGCAATGCATTTGAGATGTCTCTACCATCCAAGGGGTTAATCTGATTCAGAAAATAATAATAATAATAATATTAATATTCCCAGTTGCCTCTCAATGGGGATATGGGAAAATGTAACCACGGATGAATTTCCCAATAGGCAGAGTAGGCAACTTCCTAGAGATACATAGAGATACATAGCTGTGATGGCCACACCCATACTCTGAATTGTGGGTGTGGCCAAGACAATCTCTATTTCCCTGCACCAGTTTTATACCCCTTTACAGCCTGTTATTTAACGCCAGACCGATCTCCAACACATTGTAATCTGTGCAGTCGCTCATGGTGCCTTTGTGAGGGGTGGTGATGCATAGTGAGGTAGAACTCACTAGCTGGGGACTGTTAACCACTTAAGGACCAGTAACATGCCAGGACCTTCACAGCTGTCTTGCACTTAAGGGCCAGTGACGATCCTGGCACGTCATGGAATTCAGGGGTTCAGCCTCGCAGGAACCCCTGGATCCAATGCCAGACGGTCTTTAAGGGGTTAAATAGAACAGAAAAGCTGCTTGTATTGGCTGGTAGCTGTAAGGTGCCTGTCACTCCCCACAGCACTTCAATGCCTTCCCCTGCTTTACCCAGAGAGTGAGGAGAGGAGAATTTAGAGAAGAGTATTGTCAGATGAGTGTACCTGTGTGTATCTGGTTGTGGATTTGTGTCTAGATAGGCATGTTTTTCTAGATGTGTGTCTGGATGTGAGTATTTGTGAGTCTGGATGTGAGTATTTGTGTGTCTGGATGTTGTCTGGATGAGAGTATTTGTGTGTCTGGATGTGTATCTGGATGTGAGTGTTTGTATGTCTGTATGTCAGTATTAGTGTGTCTGTATGTTTGTGTGTCCAGGGGCGTAACAACAGGGGTCACATAGGTGGCACCAGCTTAGCTTCCTCTTTGGCACTCTAGTAATGCAGTGCGCTGGGAGATGACATCATCTGACTCTGACATCATCTCCCAGTGCCCTGCCTTACCGAAGAGAGGACTGCATGGGAGCTCCAGCTGTATAGAGGTCTCTGCAGAAGGAGGCACAGACCTCTCCTGCCATGCTGCTGGACAACCATGGAGGTAGGAGATGGACACTGGGGGGTCAGTAGGGGAAAATGTGGAGATGTAGATTGTGAGCAATGTGGAGGCAATGTGGAGATTTGGGGCAAAGTGGCGATTGGGGGCAATGTGGAGGCAATATGGAGATTGGGGGTAATGTGGAGATGGCCAGTGGAGGTGGCCAGTGGGGGGGAAATGTGGAGATGGCCAATGGGGGGCAATGTGGTTGGGGGGCCCATGGCAATTTTTGCACCAGGGCCCAGTGGATGCTAGTTACACCTCTGTGTTTGTCTGTATGTTTGTCTATGAGTATTTGTGTGTCTGTACGTTTGTCTGGATTAGTGTATCTAGATGTGCATATTTGGTATTCCAGTTGGCACCCTTACCATCTCTTCTCCCACTGTTCTGTTGTCTCTAAAGCTTTGCACGTCTCGTGTGATGGATAATGCTATGTGTTTCACTTTTATTGGGATATTGCACACTTGAACTTACATAATAGGCAATACCTTGTCCCCTGTAATGGTGTGATGCTTGGCTGGACTTTCGTAATGGTTCATTTTTCATGGTTTCCTGTTTTGGGATAGCAGATCTCTATAAAATCAGATAATGTTCCATTTGACAGTCATTAGCATTCTATGGCAATTGTGCAGGCAGCACCATTAGTCTGGATAGAAAGAGTTCAAAATCTTGCACTTCAGTCTGTCTCATGGGATCAGGTCACCCGATGCTTGGTCACTGGGGCTCACATTGCAATGCATTTTTCTTTGTCAGCTATAATCCCAAGGGAGCAGACCTTCCAAAAGGACATATATTGCATGGTTCTTGTCCTCTTGTCTCTCCTTTGCTCTCTCTCTTTCTTTTCCTCCATCTGTCTTTCTTTCTAAGGTGCATTAATTCACTATTTCATTCATTCATTTATTCATTCAATCATTGTTAATCAGTGTCCTCTGAGCATCCACGACCCATCCAGATAGTGTCAGTGATAGACTCATTTGACTAACATCTGTATAAGAGAGGATCATACATATTTTTTCAGTCGTGGGCCAAGAGATCAGAAAATCATAAGTATGAAGGCTGCATTATACTATTATTGATAACGGTGGTGAATTATAGCATGTCAGCTATACAAATATATGAATATATTTATTTATTGTTCAAGTCAATAGCCACACTTGTATTTATCAGACAACTATTCTTGAACTGTGCGGTACTGGAAAGTAGGGTATTACATCTTACTGGCCTACTAGTTCATGTGTACTAGTTAAAGGATTAGTAATGTCCGGATATAAATGTATGCAATATTGTAGATTTAAAGTGAATCTATCACCTTAATACAAGTTTGCATATTTGAAAACTACATTAAAAACTGTCTATATGTCATGTTAACCAAAAGGCCAGCAAATGTACAGTTTAGGAGATATTCACATTTCTTTCATATGCTAATGTATGCTAATTGTGGCACTATGCGGCATCAATAATGTTTTATTATGCTAATTAAACTAATCAATTATGTTTCATATGCTAATTAAGCCTTTTCAGTGATTTGTCACATGCTAATGACGGTTCAATGACTATTTATATGATAAAGCAGCTCTGTGCAGTACCAGGAAGGGATTACTTTCACTTTCCCAGAAATAAAAGTGTGAATTTCGTCCTAAGTTGTACATCTGTTGGACTTTTGGATAACATGACACATAGGCAGTTTTTAATGCAGTTTTCATATATGCAAACTTGAATTAAGGTGAAAGTTCCACTTTAACAAAAATAAATTATGTGGAGCAAGTCCCATCTCTCAGACCTTTATGGTTTGAGAGATATAAGGTTTTAAAGTTCCCCCTCCTTCCCCTTGCACTGACATCACACAGAAGGAGATCCCGGGACCAACCAGCGGCTCTTCAGCAGAGACGAAATACCGATATCTAAAAATAAATACTTCATTGGAACGGTCTACAAAGTGTGCCTCCAAACCAGGCACACTTTGTAGACCGTTTCAATGAAGTAGTTCTTTTTCAATATCTCTATTTCAGCTCTGCTGAAGAGCCTCCTCGAGTCGTCCGACACAGATCTCCTTCTGTCAGCTTTATGGCTGACATCAGGGAAAGGGGGGGGCTTTAACACCTTATATCTCTCAAACCATACAAGTCTGAGAGATGGGACTTGCTCCACATAATTAATTTTTGTTAAATATACAATACTGCATAAATTTATGTCCGCACATTACTAACCCTTTAATTAGATAAATATTGTTATTTTAAAGATCTCAAGAGGGCCGCACCCTAGGGCATTTGGCCCACGTGCCGCAAGTTGGACACCCATGGTATAAGATATCCTTCTCACAATCACATTACACCGGCCCATGTACCCCGATATGTCACATTTGGAAAAGCAAATCTGTTTGTTGGATCATTATCTGATTGGAAGTCACAGTTTTAATAAATGAGTGATTAAAGGAGCAGTAAACTTTTTTTTATGAAAACACATATTTTACAGAGCATTTCCTGCTGAATAAAATAAGGTCACTCCCATCACTGTCAGATGTTTTATTCAAAAATTATAGTGGTTTAAATAACCAGGAAGTGAATTTACTGTGTTTACTTCCTGATAGTTCTAACTGACAGGAAGTGAATTTACTGTGATTACTTCCTGATAGCTCTAACTGACAGGAAGTGAATTTACTGTGTTTACTTCCTGATAGTTCTAACTGACAGGAAGTGACAGGCAGTTTCTATCACATTCTATGGAGAACTGTATGTCTCTGACTTTTCTGACTTTCCTCTCCATTAGAATCTAACAGGAAATCTAATTAGAATTTGACCACTAGAGGGCACTGCTAATGTAAAAAAAACATGGGTTTAACCTGTAATAACTCTGGAAATATAAATCTCTCAGCAGTGCGAGTACCCTTACTCAATATGAAATTCCCTACAATATATATTTTTTCATAAAAAAAGTTTACTGCTCCTTTAATGTCGTGTGTTTCACCAGTGTTAACCTTGTCAGTGTCACAGGCAGGCCCAGAATGGCCATCAGGCATACCGGGCATTTGCCTGGTGTGCCAGTCCAGGCATTTAAAAAATAATGAATCATTAAAGGGGAACTACCACCCCGCAATAACTGTACATGAATGCAGTCTTCATCTGGCGAATAGCTGCTTAGTAGACCTAGTCGCCAAAAATATTACCTGGTTCCTAAGATTTTGCCGTTTTTCCGAGGCTCACAGGAGCAGGAAGCACGGACATCTTGTCACAGTGACGTCCGTGCGCCTGCGCTGTCAGTCCCTTTTGGAGCCAAGTCAGTCCCTTTTGGAGCCACTTTCTGAAAGACGGCCACCTCGTTACAAGTTTCCTGGTGGGCGGGCAATCAACGTGCGACCATGTGGCGCACCATACGTGATTATAAGGTCTGCCCACGATCACCGTCGTCCAACAGCCCAAATGCCCGGGCCTATTTTTTGTCTTAGTCCAGGCCTGGCCACAGGGGCAAGAAAAGCATTGCTCATATACCTGGTACTCACATGGTTTAACCCTTTGAGTGCCAGAGGGTTACGCAATGCATTGGTTAACTTTTTGAGTGCCAGAGAGGTTTGCAAAGCATTACGAGAATCAGCCTCAGTCCACAGAGACCCAGTAATTCAATGAAAAAACCAGAGTGTCCGGGGTAAATCTGGAGAGTTCCTAGATATAGTCATTAGAGCAGTGGTTCTGAACTCCTGTACTCAGTGGCCACTAACAGGCCAGGATCTGATGATTTCCTTGTTAGAGCACAGGTGAGTTAATCAATGTGAATGAGTCTCTGATCACATGATTTCCTTGTTAGAGCACAGGTGAGTTAATCAATGTGAATGAGCCTCTGATCACATGATTTCCTTGTTAGAGCACAGGTGAGTTAATCAGTGTGAATGAGCCTCTGATCACATGATTTCCTTGTTAGAGAACAGGTGAGTTAATCAGTGTGAATGAGCCTCTGATCACATGATTTCCTTGTTAGAGCACAGGTGAGTTAATCAATGTGAATGAGTCTTTGATCACATGATTTCCTTGTTAGAGCACAGGTGAGTTAATCAATGTGAATGAGCCTCTGGTCACATGATTTCCTTGTTAGAGCACAGGTGAGTTAATCAATGTGAATGAGCCTCTGATCACATGATTTCCTTGTTAGAGCACAGATGAGTTAATCAGTGTGAATGAGCCTCTGATCACATGATTTCCTTGTTAGAGCACAGGTGAGTTAATCAGTGTGAATGAGCCTCTGATCACATGATTTCCTTGTTAGAGAACAGGTGAGTTAATCAGTGTGAATAAGCCTCTGATCACATGATTTCCTTGTTAGTGCACAGGTGAGTTAATCAATGTGAATGAGCCTCTGATCACATGATTTCCTTGTTAGAGCACAGGTGAGTTAATCAATGTGAATGAGCCTGTGATCACATGATTTCCTTGTTAGAGCACAGGTGAGTTAATCAATGTGAATGAGCCTGTGATCACATGATTTCCTTGTTAGAGCACAGGTGAGTTAATCAATGTGAATGAGCCTGTGATCACATGATTTCCTTGTTAGAGCACAGGTGAGTTAATCAATGTGAATGAGCCTCTGATCACATGATTTGCTTGTTAAAGCACAGGTGAGTTAATCAATGTGAATGAGCCTCTGATCACATGATTTCCTTGTTAGAGCACAGGTAAGTTAATCAATGTGAATGAGCCTCTGATCACCACACCTGTGCTCTAGCAGAGAAATCCCTAACTCCTGGCCTGTTAGTGGGTCCTGAGGGCAGGAGTTGAGAAACACTGCATTAGAGACTAACACCAGGGTGACTGCACCAACAAAGTCATATATTAACCCCACGGAACAAAAAACAACAAAAATACCAGAACAGACAGTTACGGGACAAACCAATTTCACTGTATGGTGCAAATAAAAATCCCACCCAAATTTCCACTGATTTAAATAAACTTTTCAACACCTTGAATGCTACACAGGTCTCCCTTGCTTTGGAATGTACTGAAGACTTAGCCTAGCACTCAAGGGGTTAAAAGCCTCACTTACATCAATGGGAATTTGTTTTTTTTCCCTACAGTGCTGTGAATTACTTCACGTTAGTTTTTGTGCATGTGGCCCCGTAAATCTGAAACATTACTGATCATTTGAGAGAACATCTTTAAGTGGACGATTGATGCCGTTTTTGTGATTTCAGTCCCTCATCGGCTGTTACCTGAGAATTAATGGGATTATGATTTAATTAGGGACAAAGGCAAGAAAACACAGTGTGCGGAACGTTCTGTACTGGATAGGATGAATGATTTGATTAGGCCAAAACGGTGATCTCTTTGTTAAATTGTTTCTGAACAATGGAAACAAAGTGTCACGTGTTCAGGAGAACAGTGAGGCTGGTGAGCCAAGTCCTAGAGTCGTTCTGAAGCAAATCAGTTGCACTAGAGGGGACGGATTCAAACTGATAAACTTCTCGTTGATTTAATCCTTTGATCATACCTGGGAACGCTCTGGATCTGCCCTGGAGAATCTCGTTTTCAGAGTGATTACCAGGTCTCTGGGGGCAGAGGGTAGTTCTCCAGCACTGGTCATCTTCTTCTACTTCCAACCCTGTCCTCCCACTTCCCACCCACTTACCTTCCTTCTCACCCTGTTCCTCATACTTCTCCTCATTCCCACCCATGTCTTCTACTTCCAACCCTGTTCCTCCTACTTCTCACGCACTTACCCTCCTTCTCACCCAGTTCTTCCCTCTTACCCACCTTCTTGCCACCCTGTTCCTCCTACTTCCCACCCACTTCTCCTCCTTCCCACTCTGTTCCTCCCACTTACCACCCACTTCTCCTCTTTCCCACCCTCTTCTTCCCACTTCCCACCCGCTCCCCCTCCTTCTCACACAGTACTTCCCTCTTACCCTCCTTATTCCCACCCTGATCCTCCCACTTTCCACCCACTTATCCTCTTTCCCACCCTGTTTCTCCCACTTCCCACCTACTTCTCCTCCTTCCCACCTTCTTCCTCCTACTTCCCACCCACCTCTCCTCCTTCCCACCCTGTTCCTCCCATGTCCCACCCATATCTCCTCCTTCTCAACCTGTTCCTCCTAATTCCCACCCACTTCTACTCCTTCCCACCTTCTTCCTCCCAATTCCCACCACTTCTCCTTCCCACCTTCTTCCTCCCACTTCCCACCCACCTCTCTTCCTTCCCACCCTGTTCCTCCCAATTGCCACCCACTTCTCCTCCTTCCCACCTACTTCCTCCCTCTTCCCACTCATTTGTCCTCCTTCCCACCCAATTCCTCCCAATTCCCACCCACTTCTCCTTCCCACCTTCTTCCTCCCACATCCCTCTGACATTCATAGGGTTAAGGGGGATTAAACCCCTTAATAACACCCCCACAAACTTATTATTGCCAGAAAACACTGATGGCCCCACGTGCCTTTCTTCAAGAGATACCTTCTTCAATCAGTACAGGTCTGATTGATGATGTTGTCTGTTGAACAAAGGCACGAGAAAAATTATAAGGGCTATAAGGATTTTTCATCCATAGTATGGTAAATGGGGAGTGTCACAACCCGTCCTATTCCTTTTAACCAGAGGAGGCCTTAGTTCTGATTGATGAACTCCTACACCTATTTGCAGCCTACATATACCCTGGACTTTCCCACTTTCCCCTTCCTTGGATGGTCAGTACTCAGCGTCCTTGTACCTGTTATCCTGATTCCTGTTGTGATCTGGTTTGATCTTTGTTGTACCTGTTATCTGGCTTCCTGACCATGGCTTTGTAACCAACTATCCTTCGAGATCTGGTGTTGACTCTGCTCCATTGCTTCAACCGACCTCCTGTGTACCGACTTTGGCTCTGTTCTCCGACTTCTGGCTTCTATTACTTCTACGTCTTCCTGTGTACCGACTCCAGCTTGCCTTACGACTCTCCGCATATCTATGACTCCGAGGTACCAACTACTTTGCCTGCTTGATGTCAGTCTCTGAGAAGGGTCAAGCGAGGATAGTATGAGAACGAGTCAGGATAAACCAGTCCACAGTACTTCTGAGTTCGAGACTAAATCTGAGGGAGTTTGGAGGTTCGAGGAGGTTCGAGACCGTATCGAATGGAAGTCAGACTACAGGACAGAGTTCCCTTTAATCAAAGGTTTTGGGGTATCGATAAGGTTCGAGGTCTTGGGGTATCGATAAGGTTTGAGGCAGGTTCCAGGTCGACGGACTACGAGTCCTCTATTCTCTGCTGGTTCGAGGTCGAGATGAATGGAAAGGTTCGAGATAGAACCGGAGGTCGACAGACTACGAGTCCACAGATCCTCTACTCGAACATGGAAGCTGCACCAACCAGATGTCGGGGTTGGACTTGAGGCCCAGTAGAACTGGAAGCAGGTAAGGGGAATACGAGTTCCTACACCCTCGACTGGCCGGGGCAGATGGCAACCCAAACCACTCGGAGCCCCAGAGGTGTTGGAACGAGTAGACTGAAACCAAACCTTGAGAGCAGCTGGAGGGACTCTCGTTGCGAAGCAGAAAGTTCTGAAGGGGAAGCGTGGCCCGGGATAGCAAGGTCAAGCCGGAATCGAATCAGGAGCCAGAGGGACAGACAGAGACGTGGTCAGGCAAGGCTGAGTCAAGATCCAGGGGCAGTAGACAAGACTCGGTCAGTATTCAAGCAGGGTTCGGTACACGGAATCAGCAAACACGGGAACTTGGCGACAAAGGTTTCTCTCAAACTTTTGGCGCTAAAATCGAGCAAGGCTTGATGGTAGACCCAGGTACATAAAGCCTGCAGCCGCCAATAGAATTGAAGGTAGGAGGAGCAGTCAGGAGCAGCATGACACTTGATTAATTGTGTACCGACTCCAGCTTGCTTTACGACTCTCCGTTGTTCTACGACTTCAAGGAATTCAACGACTCGGTTTCTCCGACTTCTTGTGTACTGACTCCTGGATTACAAATGACCTCTGCTTTTCTTTGACTCTTAGTTCAGCCTGTGGTTTGATTTACGAACTCTGCAGTTGGGTTCCAACTCCGTGTTGGTGCCAGTTTGTCTCTGCATCTCGACACACTAGCCAACCCTAACCCAGGCTGAGAGACTGTGATAACATATTAGTTTTCCTGTAAACATGAGACAAGGGACTTTAACCCCAAAACAGTTCCTAGCAACTCCCCTGGGTAGAGATGTTATGAGCTCCTCTACACTTTACTATCATTGAAAGGGTTCTACTGAACATTGGGGGAGATTTATGAAACTGGAGTATAGGGGTAAATGTCTTTAACCCCTTAACGACCGGCCGCGCAGGCACGCGGCGGTCACTAAAGGACCACAGAACTTTTTTTTTCTATTCCAGACTCCCCGAACGGCGTGCAGCCGCGTGGGGAGCCTGGAATTCCATGACGGTCATAGTAAGTCATGGGTCGTTAACTCAGATCGACCCATGACATACTATGACCATCAAGGGTGATTAAGGGGTTAAAGTGTTCTAAAAGTGAATGTCGGTATTTATAAATAAATGCTGTGACAGTTTTAGAGGCGTTAACACAACCTAGTTCATTTTTTGAGGAAATGGTGTTGGTCTCGTCGTGAATTATAGCCCAGCAAATTTATTAAACAATTATGCAAATTGTGGCAATTTTGCACAAAAATTTCAACGCCAGTTAGGAACTGTTCTTATCAGAAAGCAGGCATTAGAATGAAGTGAAACTTAAAGGGATAGTAATGTTTCATAATAAAAGCAGCTCTAATTAATCATCATAGTATTTGGACTTTTGGAGTCCATAGACCAGACAGATAACAGAAGGGGACAATCTTCTTCCTATGAGAACAATGAAAGCCCTGTCCCCTTGACAAGTTTTTCAGGTTTTTCCCTTATCTTAATTGAAGATTGTCCCTCTCTGCAATCTACCTGGGCACCTCCCTTCTGGCTGAGCAGTGTTACATCAGTAAAAGGGGCGGGAGGGGGATACTTTGTCATTGAATTACTCTTGTACTACAACTCTGACAGAATTGAAATAACACTCTCCAGATTCCAAATACTATGATGATTAATTAGAGCTGCTTTTATTATGAAACATTACTATCCCTGTAAAGGTTTCATGATCTATCGATCATTCTCATGTCAGACAGAGTACCTATATGACAGAAGGGCACACATCAATCTGCTAGCACACTAGCCTCTGGCTCAGTTTTTAAATTCTGGTTATCTTTATAAAAGGGGACAGATAAGAACAATACACACAAACAGATGGAGGGAAATACAGAAGTCAAAATTGAATTGTATTGAAACATTCACCCATATAAAACAGAACACGTTTTAGGTTGAGTTGAAATGAAAAAAAAAATACAGCTATAGTTTGTCTTAAATTAAGTCCTTGTCATTAGTAAACTTCATCATAGGAAGGACTTATTAGTATATCTGCCATTAGTATAAATCAGTCCTAGGGAGGACTAACCAATAGACCTGTCACTGTGATTAGTACTGCTGTACTAGGAAGGACTTTCCCAGAAACATGGCATGTTGATTAGTACATTTTGGTACTAGGAAGGGCTGACCCATAAACATGTCAGTGCCGTTAATACACTGTAGTCTTAGGAAAGCCTGACCTATCATCATGTAACTGCCATTCGCACAATTAAGTCCTAGGAATGACTGATCCACAAACATATCCTATATAATAATTCGCTAGGATGTTTGTCACGATGCCTGTGTACACGGGCTTTTACACTAGTTATACTATATTTGGTAAAATGATATTTTAGGAAGGACGGATTCATAAATATTTCACTGTCTTTAGTTCCCTTTGGTTCTAAGACGAACTGACCCATAAAGATATCACTTCAATTAGTACACTTTGGCCCTAGGAGTGTCTGACCCATAAACATATCTATGCCATGAAAGAATATCCTATAAACACGTGACTGATATTTATACATTTTAGTGGTAGGAAGGACTGACCCATAACCATCATTAATACATTTTGGTTATAGGAAGGACTGGCCCATAAAGGAGAGTTTGGTACTTGGAAGGACTGACTCATGTACATTAAGGAATGACCCATTAACATATAATATCAAATGTAAAACTGTAATTAATTCACATTGGCCCTAGGAGGAATTGATACATACACATATCTCTGTCATTAGTATGTTTTGTTCCTAGGAGTGTCTGACCCATTAATATGTCACTGTCGTTAGTGCACGTTGGTCCTAGGAGTGTCTGGCCCATTAATATGTCACTGTCGTTAGTGCACATTGGTCCTAGGAGTGTCTGACCCATTAATATGTCACTGTCATTAGTGCACGTTGGTCCTAGGAGTGTCTGACCCATTAATATGTCACTGCCGTTAGTGCATGTTGGTTCTACGAGTGTCTGACCCATTAATATGTCACTGCCATTAGTACACGTTGGTCCTACGAGTGTCTGACCCATTAATATGTCACTGCCATTAGTGCATGTTGGTCCTAGGAGTGTCTGACCCATATATGTCACTGCCATTAGTGCACGTTGGTCCTAGGAGTGTCTGACCCATTAATATGTCACTGCCATTAGTGCACATTGGTCCTAGGAGTGTCTGACCCATATATATGTCACTGCCGTTAGTGCATGTTGGTCCTAGGAGTGTCTGACCCATTAATATGTCACTGCCATTAGTGCACATTGGTCCTAGGAGTGTCTGACCGATTAATATGTCACTGCCATTAGTGCACGTTGGTCCTAGGAGTGTCTGACCCATTAATATGTCACTGCCGTTAGTGCACGTTGGTCCCAGGCGTGTCTGACCCACAAATATGTCACTGCCATTAGTGCACGTTGGTCCTAGGAGTGTCTGACCCATATATATGTCACTGCCATTAGTGCATGTTGGTCCCAGGCGTGTCTGACCCATTAATATGTCACTGCCATTAGTGCACGTTGGTCCCAGGTGTGTCTGACCCATAAATATGTCACTGCCATTAGTGCATGTTGGTCCTAGGAGTGTCTGACCCATATATATGTCACTGCCGTTAGTGCACGTTGGTTCTAGGAGTGTCTGACCCATTAATATGTCACGGCCATTAGTGCACATTGGTCCTAGAAGTGTCTGACCCACAAATATGTCACTGCCGTTAGTGCACGTTGGTCCTAGGAGTGTCTGACCCATTAATATGTCACTGCCGTTAGTGCACGTTGGTCCTAGGAGTGTCTGACCCATAAATATGTCACTGCCGTTAGTGCACGTTGGTCCTAGGAGTGTCTGACCCATAAATATGTCACTGCCGTTAGTGCACGTTGGTCCTAGGAGTGTCTAACCCATTAATATGTCACTGCCGTTAGTGCACATTGGTCCCAGGCGTGTCTGACCCATAAATATGTCACTGCCGTTAGTGCACGTTGGTCCTAGGAGTGTCTGACCCATTAATATGTCACGGCCATTAGTGCACGTTGGTCCTAGAAGTATCTGACCCATAAATATGTCACTGCCGTTAGTGCACGTTGGTCCTAGGAGTGTCTGACCCATAAATATGTCACTGCCGTTAGTGCACGTTGTTCCTTGGAGTGTCTGACCCACAAATATGTCACTGCCGTTAGTGCACGTTGGTCCTAGGAGTGTCTGACCCATTAATATGTCACTGTCGTTAGTGCACGTTGGTCCTAGGAGTGTCTGACCCATTAATATGTCACTGCCGTTAGTGCACATTGGTCCTAGGAGTGTCTGACCCATTAATATGTCACTGCCGTTAGTGCAAGATGGTCCTAGGAGTGTCCAACTCATTAATATGTCACTGCCATTAGTGCATGTTGGTCCTAGGAGTGTCTGACCCATAAATATGTCACTGCTATTAGTGCACGTTGGTCCTAGAAGTGTCTGACCCATTAATATGTCACTGCCGTTAGTGCACGTTAGTCCTAGGAGTGTCTGACCCATTAATATGTCACTGCCATTAGTGCTGTAACGGATCCTACCCGTTACTGGGAGCTCTTGTCTGGGCATGGCATTTATTCACCCCTGGGCCCAAGGATTATGGATATTGGACACTCTTTTGTGCCCTGGCATACGATCTCTCAAGCCCTTATCCTGGACTAAGAGTCTTTGGCTAGCCTTATGTGGATAGGCAGCTGTACCAGAGGAAAGAACAATTCAAGGCTTGGGTGCTGCAAACTCTTCTGACCTGCAAAGGGTTAATCATTTGAGTTTGAGCATATTTACTTTCAATATGTTTTGTAGTCCCCCAAGCCTTTTGCTTAATTACTCAAGTCATTGTATTGAGCACTGTCTTGTGGCCCCCTGCTGTGTGATTAATCCAATCATGTCTGCCCTATTATGTTTCCCTGAATCATTTGTTGTTGGTTCTTGGACCCTTTGTGGTGACTGAATTATCCCTGTGACTACTCCATTGTATTCTGCCCTACCATTTGCTGTGTCCTATTGATGAACTGTGATTGAATTAAGTCTCCTGTACTGTGCTCTAAGTTAGTGTGGTTTGAAACTGTATAAATATGTGTGCTTTGGTTCAATAAAGAGAGTTCTGTTTTGGAGTGAACAAGGAGTCCTGGAGTCTTGTATTGCTTATGGTCTAAAGTATCCACTCTGATACCCATCTGCGCCAAGTATCCTGAATCACCGACCGCCTGCTGCCAGTTTCCTGCGACCTAACTTCGTGGACTGTCAGGCGGCGACGTGGACTCTTCCCTGCTTCCCTGCTTCCAGCGATCCTGTGGCTGTTTCCAGTGACTGTTCATACTCCAACCAGTGCACCTGACGGCGCTTATCTGCGTTGAGAAGGAGAGACCCAGGAACGACGGCGGAAGGCGACGCGGTCCCTTCTCAGCTTCCGTTACATTGGTGGCATAGCGGTGGGATTTCTCCTTCATTCATCGGTTGCATCAAGTGAGATATGGAGGATGCTTTTGGGTCATATGAGGATCGCTTTGAATTAATCCGGTCTCAGTGGAGTTTCTGGCTGGGCGATATTGTAAATGACTTTATTCCAGAACTGGGTGGTTGCATCACAGAGGAGCTACGGATGCAAGATGCCTACTGGATGCTGGTAAATCACATTGAACAAGAGTATGGCCCCGTGCTCCCAGTAACCTTCTCCCCGGCCCGCTTGCGATGTAAGATCCAAGGGCTGGTATGGGATGCTTATCTGTGGGATTCGAACTTTGGCAGTCCAGAAAACGACCGTTTCTTGGAGCTTTTGGCCAAACGAGAAGATATGCTAGGGGGGTACGTCCCCATGAGCTTGCAAGAGGACTTGAGCGACACAGTCAGTTGGGAGTGTGAGGTGGAATACATGTATGCCAAATTAGTGCAAGAAATTCGGGAGGCCCTAGAGGAAGAAGAAAACTGGGGGGGTCACTCATCTGAGGAGGGCCTCAGTGAAGCTGAGGACCTGGATGGAGTTTCCCCTGTTCACTCCACACTGGTGAGTGGGAATTCGTTCCTCACCAGTGCCCCTGTTGTTGCCCCTGCATCAGGAAGTGGGAAAATCGTCCTTCCTGATACCCCTTTGCCCCTGAACTGTATTTTCCCTGAGCTGAGGAGTGGGAATGCGTTCCTCCTCAGTGAAGAAGATGCCTCGGCATCAGGGGATGGGACAGACGTCTCCCCTGATAGGCATGTTGCCCCTTCCCCTGTCTTTCCAGCTGCGGTGGATGAGATGCAGGTCCCCACCAGCAGCGATTGTATGTCCCAGCTGATGGGTGGGAGAGAGCCCATCAGTCCCTGTGACCCCCCTGCTGTAGTGAGTGTGGAAGAGCTCACCAGCAGCCCCAAGATGATGCCCCCTGTGGGGTTGGAAAACGCCCTGGAAGTGGAGCGGTATGTGCTCTCCAGGGCCACAGAGGATGCCGCCTTGAGGGATGGGACTGCGGTCTCCCTCAAGGCAGAGAAGGCCCTGGAAAGTGATGGCCTACAAGAGGAGGACCCCAGCGGACTGGAAGAGAGCAGTGCTGCTGGCCCTCCTGAGGATATGTTGTGTGAACTGATGGGTGGAGAAGAGTGCCCCATCAGCCCCCCTGTAAACCCTGACCTGGTGAGTGGGAGCGAGCTCACCAGGGTCTGGGAAACCCCTGCTGTGGTGAAGGAGATGCAGGTCCCCACCAGCAGCCCCAGTCCGTCCCCTGTTGCTGTTGCCCTGGAGAAGGGGAAGAATGTATTCTCCAGGTACATGGATAAGATGGCTAGAAGGATTGAGAGTGCCCTCCTCCCCAAGAGAAGAGATGGCCCTGATGTGAGGGGCCAGAAAGAAGAAGGGTCCAACACACTGCCTCACTGCAGTGCTGCTACTGCCCCGGAAGACCCTGGATGTTGCCCCAAGACCCCATTTCCTCCTGTGGATTTGAACTGTGAACTGATGGGTGGGAATGCGTTCCCCATCAGCACCCTTGTAACCCCTGGCGTGGGGCGTGGGAGCGAGCGCACCAGGCCCTGTCAAACTCTGGCTGGGATGAATGGGACAACAGTCCTCATCCCCAGCCCAACGATTGTGCCCCCTGAATTCCCTGAGTTCTGCATGGGGGGTGGGAATGTGCTCCAGAACGTTGCCCCAGCACAGGGGAGTGGGACAAACATCCTCTCCTGTGCCTCTGGGGCCCTGGCCCAACTAAAAGGGGGAGATATGCCTCTCTCCCCACACTCTGATGCACAGAAGCCAGAGACACAATTGCCCCAGGAAGATCCCCCTTATAGACTGGCTCTTGACCCTGAGCCACTGGCCCCAGACCCAGAAGGATTTGACTTCAGCACTGCCTGGAGAAGGGCCCAGGAGAGGCCACCTGTTTTGATGTTTGTCAGGACAAACAGGCATCAGTTCCCCTGGCCCAGGTTTAAGGACACAGGAACTGGCATTTTCTTCACTGGCCCAGGACAAGGGCCCTGTACACCGCTACCGGGCCCAGACAAAGGGCTCATGTTTTCCCCTGGCCCAGGTCAAAAAGACTGCTTCACCCTCTGGCCCAGGATTAAGGACAAAGGGACTTGCAATTGTTTCCCTGGCCCAGGACCAGGGCCTTGTTTCCCCCTACCTGGCCCAGACAAAGGGCTCATGTTTCCCCCTGGCCCAGAACAGAAAGACTACTTTAACCACTGGCCCAGGACAAGGGGCACCTCAGTAGAAACTGGCCTAGGACCAAGGCCTTCGGACTAGTGCACTGTCCAGACAAGTGCCTCACCACCTCCATGCCCTCCTACAGCTCCCAGCCAGCGTTTACTACCGCACCCGCTGGCTTGGAACCAAAAGGGGGAGAAATGTAACGGATCCTACCCGTTACTGGGAGCTCTTGTCTGGGCATGGCATTTATTCACCCCTGGGCCCAAGGATTATGGATATTGGACACTCTTTTGTGCCCTGGCATACGATCTCTCAAGCCCTTATCCTGGACTAAGAGTCTTTGGCTAGCCTTATGTGGATAGGCAGCTGTACCAGAGGAAAGAACAATTCAAGGCTTGGGTGCTGCAAACTCTTCTGACCTGCAAAGGGTTAATCATTTGAGTTTGAGCATATTTACTTTCAATATGTTTTGTAGTCCCCCAAGCCTTTTGCTTAATTACTCAAGTCATTGTATTGAGCACTGTCTTGTGGCCCCCTGCTGTGTGATTAATCCAATCATGTCTGCCCTATTATGTTTCCCTGAATCATTTGTTGTTGGTTCTTGGACCCTTTGTGGTGACTGAATTATCCCTGTGACTACTCCATTGTATTCTGCCCTACCATTTGCTGTGTCCTATTGATGAACTGTGATTGAATTAAGTCTCCTGTACTGTGCTCTAAGTTAGTGTGGTTTGAAACTGTATAAATATGTGTGCTTTGGTTCAATAAAGAGAGTTCTGTTTTGGAGTGAACAAGGAGTCCTGGAGTCTTGTATTGCTTATGGTCTAAAGTATCCACTCTGATACCCATCTGCGCCAAGTATCCTGAATCACCGACCGCCTGCTGCCAGTTTCCTGCGACCTAACTTCGTGGACTGTCAGGCGGCGACGTGGACTCTTCCCTGCTTCCCTGCTTCCAGCGATCCTGTGGCTGTTTCCAGTGACTGTTCATACTCCAACCAGTGCACCTGACGGCGCTTATCTGCGTTGAGAAGGAGAGACCCAGGAACGACGGCGGAAGGCGACGCGGTCCCTTCTCAGCTTCCGTTACAAGTGCACATTGGTCCTAGGAGTGTCTGACCCATAAATATGTCACTGCCATTAGTGCATGTTGGTCCTAGGAGTGTCTGACCCATATATATGTCACTGCCGTTAGTGTACGCTGGTTCTAGGAGTGTCTGACCCACAAATATGTCACTGCTATTAGTGCACGTTGGTCCTAGTAGTGTCTGACCCATTAATATGTCACTGCCGTTAGTGCACGTTAGTCCTAGGAGTGTCTGACCCATTAATATGTCACGGCCATTAGTGCACGTTGGTCCTAGTAGTGTCTGACCCATTAATATGTCACTGCCGTTAGTGCACGTTAGTCCTAGGAGTGTCTGACCCATTAATATGTCACTGCCATTAGTGCACATTGGTCCTAGGAGTGTCTGACCCATAAATATGTCACTGCTGTTAGTGCATGTTGGTCCTAGGAGTGTCTGACCCATATATATGTCACTGCCGTTAGTGTACGCTGGTTCTAGGAGTGTCTGACCCATTAATATGTCATGGCCATTAGTGCACATTGGTCCTAGAAGTGTCTGACCCACAAATATGTCACTGCTATTAGTGCACGTTGGTCCTAGTAGTGTCTGACCCATTAATATGTCACTGCCGTTAGTGCACGTTGGTCCTAGGAGGGTCTGACCCATTAATATGTCACTGCCATTAGTGCACATTGGTCCTAGGAGTGTCTGACCTATTAATATGTCACTGCCGTTAGTGCACGTTGGTCCTAGGAGTGTCTGACCCATTAATATGTCACTGTCGTTAGTGCACGTTGGTCCTAGGAGTGTCTGACCCATTAATATGTCACTGCCGTTAGTGCACATTGGTCCTAGGAGTGTCTGACCCATTAATATGTCACTGCCGTTAGTGCAAGATGGTCCTAGGAGTGTCCAACTCATTAATATGTCACTGCCATTAGTGCATGTTGGTCCTAGGAGTGTCTGACCCATAAATATGTCACTGCTATTAGTGCACGTTGGTCCTAGAAGTGTCTGACCCATTAATATGTCACTGCCGTTAGTGCACGTTAGTCCTAGGAGTGTCTGACCCATTAATATGTCACTGCCATTAGTGCACATTGGTCCTAGGAGTGTCTGACCCATAAATATGTCACTGCCATTAGTGCATGTTGGTCCTAGGAGTGTCTGACCCATATATATATGTCACTGCCGTTAGTGTACGCTGGTTCTAGGAGTGTCTGACCCACAAATATGTCACTGCTATTAGTGCACGTTGGTCCTAGTAGTGTCTGACCCATTAATATGTCACTGCCGTTAGTGCACGTTAGTCCTAGGAGTGTCTGACCCATTAATATGTCACGGCCATTAGTGCACGTTGGTCCTAGTAGTGTCTGACCCATTAATATGTCACTGCCGTTAGTGCACGTTAGTCCTAGGAGTGTCTGACCCATTAATATGTCACTGCCATTAGTGCACATTGGTCCTAGGAGTGTCTGACCCATAAATATGTCACTGCTGTTAGTGCATGTTGGTCCTGGGAGTGTCTGACCCATATATATGTCACTGCCGTTAGTGTACGCTGGTTCTAGGAGTGTCTGACCCATTAATATGTCATGGCCATTAGTGCACATTGGTCCTAGAAGTGTCTGACCCACAAATATGTCACTGCTATTAGTGCACGTTGGTCCTAGTAGTGTCTGACCCATTAATATGTCACTGCCGTTAGTGCACGTTGGTCCTAGGAGGGTCTGACCCATTAATATGTCACTGCCATTAGTGCACATTGGTCCTAGGAGTGTCTGACCTATTAATATGTCACTGCCGTTAGTGCACGTTGGTCCTAGGAGTGTCTGACCTATTAATATGTCACTGCCGTTAGTGCACATTGGTCCTAGGAGTGTCTGACCTATTAATATGTCACTGCCGTTAGTGCACGTTGGTCCTAGGAGTGTCTGACCTATTAATATGTCACTGCCGTTAGTGCACATTGGTCCTAGGAGGGTCTGACCCATTAATATGTCACTGCCATTAGTGCACATTGGTCCTAGGAGTGTCTGACCTATTAATATGTCACTGCCGTTAGTGCACGTTGGTCCTAGGAGTGTCTGACCTATTAATATGTCACTGCCGTTAGTGCACATTGGTCCTAGGAGTGTCTGACCCATTAATATGTCACTGCCGTTAGTGCATGTTGGTCCTAGGAGTGTCTGACCCATTAATATGTCACTGTCATTAGTGTACGTTGGTCCTAGGAGTGTCTGACCCATAAATAGGTCACTGCCCAGTAAGTACTGACCCATAAACAAATGACTGTGATTAGTACCAGGGACTTAACTAGAGAGTGTGAGGAAGATGCAGTTATGATACAGATCATCATCAGGGGGCCATCAGCCCCGGACTCAATAGGATTTAGTTATGCCCCTAGAAGAATTGTATTTTATTTTAAGGGTCCCAAAAACCGTTTACACTGAGGTCATCCAGTGACTAGTTCTGCCACTGATTAAATACACTTTTGTTATGGGAAGGACTGACCCGTATTCGTGCCATTTTCATTAGTAAAATTTGGTCCTGGGTAAGAAACAGACTAAAAACGTCTGGGTTACTGGTGAGCCGATATCCTGCCCAGTAACAATCACTTGCCCACCATCATCAAGCTGCCAGCCTGCCCCTTTAACCAGTCCCGGCCCAGCACGGTGTGTTCCTGCATTAGTATTAGGCTGTGTATCCTGTGATCAGCCAGTGTGCCGAGATGTGCACAGGAGAGAGGACTTTCCTCCCTCCCCGTTCAGTGGTACAGTACTGTACACAGGGAGGGAGGAGGAGAGAGGGAGGAGTGAGGGAAGGGGAGTCACCGACAGCAGTGGAGGAGGATGGCATCAGAACCAGAAAGAGATCACGGCAGAGAGGGCTCAGCAAAGGGGCCCGGCGTGTGCGTGTGTGTGATCGTCCTATCCGGGCGCATAGGGGATTTAACACGTGGGTGTAAACGTCCACCGGACCTGGGTCTGGCAGATCATCCCTGTAATCATCTCCCCATTGCTCATCTGTGATCGTCTCCCCCACTCTGATCGTCCAAGGAAAATACTAGATCAGGTGAGTGGCAGACGTCGTCACCTGCTGGGGTTCCCTTCGTTTAAACCTCTATTCGTCAAGCGGCTTAACCCTCCGAGTGCCAGAGAGCTGTGCAACGGGAGGAGTTAATAATCAACGCTACTGAATAGCCTGCAATCAATCACCCCTTCATTCTAAACACCCCTCCTTCTTCCCCGGTTAGGAAAGTGGGAGTTCCTCCCCGATTTAAATATTTATTTTTCAAGAGGGTTAACCCTTAGCACCGAGTGCCCTCCAGGACTCAAAGGGTTGATAGTCAATAATGACTAATCTGCAATAGACCCTTCTTAAAAGCACCCCTGCTCTTCCTTCCCCTGCTTGTGATTTGTGCCAACCCATATTTAAATATCATTTATTGAATCTGTGTAACCCATTGAGTGCCAAATTGCATATGCAACGCCCTTGAGCACTTAAAAGGTTAATTAAAATCATCAGTAAAGAACAATCAGCCCTTCTTTCCAAACAAACCCTTTCCCCTTTCTCAGCTGGGGGATTTGGGGTCTCCCCATTTAAATCTCCAATGGATTTAACACCTTTTCATTGCAACCCATGGCACGCAAAGGGTTAATTAATACTCCACGATACTGTGTAATGTTTATGCAACGTCCCTGTCTTTCTGTACTCGGAGATTTCCCCCTGTCCTCCCCCAATGAATGTTGTGATTTACTCTAATGCCCGGGGTGGAGTGGATTGAATAAGGGGTTAATTAATTCTGTGATCTTAGTCCCCAAAAGGTTTGCTTTCTGTATCCAATTATAGAGGTCTACTCTCACCCCCACACCCTCTCTGGCTGGCAACGCAAGACTGATTTATTCAAAGGCTATTTCACTGCAGGATCACTGACATTTACAAGGGGGTAAGCTTAACCCTGTGAGCACCAAAGAGGTAGCCAGTGTATTGGATACGCCTCTGGCTTTTAAAGGGTTAAAATAGAGTAAAAAGAGGATGATTGTCGCCAGCATAAAACCGCACATTCATAAAGATGAATAAATGTTATTTCTAGTGTGTTGACAGTGTGGAAAGGGGGCTGTCTCTGTTAATCTGAGGAGATTTGAGTTTACATAGAAAAATGTGGATTTTGTACAGTTCTGTTGGTTTCATCTGATATGTAATGATTTTACAGAGATCTGCCCTAGGATCTGGGTACTAGAGTGCTGACCTGTTATTATTTGTGATTACTGTACGCCCCTGCATTCTACCCTGATGAGTCAGGACTGTTTTACTACTTAAAGATCCTTCTGTTTTTTAAACAAAACCATATTGAGGCTGATTTAACCCTTTGCGTGCCAGAGTGGTACGGAATGCATTGCTTTGCAATGCATTCAGTACCACTCTGGCGCTCAAAGGGTTAAAGGGAAAGCAAAGCTTAATACTGAAAAAAAAAATATATATATATATATTTCTGAGTCTATCATCACTGCTGAAAGATGTTTTATTCAAAACTTATTGCAGCTCAAACTTGAATTTTTGAATGCAGTATTACCATGGCCTGAAATTTTAGTGTGGTGCTGTTGCTATGGTATCTGTGGAGGCTTATTGTCATACCTGGGAACTTTCAGTTGAGGGCTACCCGGAGGGTAGTCCTCTGTTCAGCAGGGGGTAGCAAAAATGACGCTAATCGCGTCAAAAAGGGGCGGGGCTTAACTCAAGTGTTTGGGGGGATTTAACCCTTTGAGTGCCAGAGTGGTACGGAATGCATAGCAAAGCAATGTATTCCGTACCACTCTGGTACTCAGAGGGTTAAATGTGTCACACAGAAGGCTGGGGACGGAGGCACAACGGGAGAAAATTCAGATGTGGCAGAGTTTCAATAGAAACTCTCCACATCCGGAGGAATCTGCCTCTGCCCCGGAGACCCGGTAAAGTTCTGTCAGGACCGGAGTCTCCGGGGCAAATCCGGAGAGTTCCCAGGTATGCTTATTGTCACCCTAAAGTTTCAGACCACGGAAGTACTTCACCCAAAAGTGCAAGTCTGTGCTACAGTCTGGGCTCAAAATTTCCACTAGCCAATGGCGAGTAGAAATTCAGCCCTGGTGGGTATGCTATGGCTTGCAGTGGCGAGTAACTTTTCAGGTCTGGCGAGTAGCAAAGGACTTCATATTTTAAGCCCTGCTACAATGACCTTTGAGTAAAAACATGAGTTTTTACATGAGTGGGCGTTCCCATGATTTACTCACAGGATAAACCCTAAAATATATATACACTAGTTGAACAGCCCGTTACACGGGCCACAGTGCCTCTGGCAGCCGGCCGCGGGGCAGTCACACGCAGTGGAGACTGCCCGCGCCTCGGCTGATAGAGAGCTGGACGCTCCTTCGGAGAGCCCAGCTCTGTATCAGCCGCGGCGCAGGCAGTCTCCACTGCGCGTGACTGACGCACGCGCAGCAGTGTCTACTGCGCATGTCGGGCATTACACACAACTTGGCGAATTATTATATAGGATATATATATATTTTTAACCCCTTAGTGACTGGCCGCGAGCGCATGCGGCCGGCACTTAACGACGGGGTTTTTTTTTTTCTGCATTGTAGCGAATGACTTCCGTGACTTACCAGGTACGTCCTTTGTCACTAAGTGACATTTTTTCGTGACGTACCTGGTAAGTCACTTGTCGGGAAGGGGTTAATATTAACATTTATTAACCCCTTAAGGACCCATGACATGCCAGGACTGTCATGGGAAAAAGTCCATAAAGGATAAGTGATTGTCCTGGCACATCATGGATTTTAGGGATCCCAGCTCGGCTGCATGCCTTTCGGGGGGGGGGGGGGGGCTGTATCTGCTCCTGCACAAAAAACAAACAAAAAAAACCTCTGCAGTCCTTAAGGGGTTAAGAAAAAGAGCAAGAATCTGGTTCTTAACCGACTGGATGCTAGAGAGGTCTCTAAGACATTGCATTAAAGAACTTTCTGGCATCTGTGGGGTTATTTCTGCATATTAGACTGAATGGCATTTTTGACTCAATTGTATGGATTAGAATATCAGTTTATCAGTTAAACCCATCTATTGAATGTATAACTGAATTCTGTGTTGCAGTGACATTTCTCAGATGTGTGTGCATGTGTGTATGTCTGGGGGGTGTATTTGTGTGTGTGTCTCTACATGTATGTCTGGGTGTTTGTATGTTTTTATGTGTCTATATGTGTTTGTATATGTGTATGTCTGGGTGTACATATGTGTATGAGGGTGTGTGTGTGTATATCTGTGTGTGTGTGTATTTATGTGTCTATATGTGTGTGTCTGTGTATGTCTAGTTGTGTGTGTATAACTCTGTGTGTGGGTCTGTGTTTGTGTGTGTGTGCATGCCTGTGTGTAGGGGTGTGTATGTCGGTGCGTTTAGGGCTGTGTGTGCATATGCCTGTGTGTGTTATGTATTTGTGTGTGTGTGTGTGTATGTGTATATATGTGTGTGTCTGTGTATGTCTGGTTGTGTGTGTATAACTCTGTGTGTAGGTCTGTGTTTTTGTGTGTGTGCATGCCTGTGTGTTATGTATTTATGTGTGTGTGTGTAGGGGTGTGTATGTCGGTGCGTTTAGGGCTGTGTGTATGTCTGTGTGTGCGCATGCCTGCGTCTGTTAAGTATTTGTGTGTGTAGGTGTGCATGTCTGTGTCGGCATGTGTGAGATATCTTATGCTCTTTCAATTTATGGAAACTCTTTGCTTAAACATTTGTAATGTTAAAATATGCTGTTTTATTTAAAGGAGCTGTAAACGTTTTATGAAAATGTGTTATAGGGCTTTTCCTTTTAAAGGGATAGTAATGTTTCAAAATAAAAGCAGCTCCAAATAATCTTCATAGTATTTAGGCCATGGAGAGTGTTATTTCAATACTGTCAGAGTTGTAGTTCAAGAGTAATTGAATGATAAAGTATCCCCTCCCAACCCTTTTACTGATGTAACACTGCTCAGCCAGATCAGAAGGGAGTGTCCAGGTAGATTGCAGTGAGGGACAATCTTCAGTTAAGATAAGGGAAAAAGCTTAAAAATCTGTCTAGGGGGCCAGGGTTTTCATTGTTCTCACAGTAAGAAGATTGTCCCTTGATGTGAGCTGTCTGGTCTATGGACTGGATTCCACATCTGAGGGGAGGGGGCTTACACTAGGTAAAAGGGGCTGGAGGGGGATCTTTTATCATTCAATTACTCTTGAACTACAACGCTCACAGTAATGAAATAACACTCTCTATGAAGATTAATTGGAGCTGCTGTTTATATGAAACATTACAATAACTTTAAAGAAAACAAGAGCACTTCCCATTGTTGGGAGATCTTCAAGCTTTTTTTTTTTTTTTTTTTAAATAACTACAACTACAAGCATCCATTCATAATTTCTATTCATATATTTTGTATTGCTCAAAAAAAGTATATGTATACTAGTCTAAAAGCCTGTGCATACAGCAGAACTACACCTCCTAGCATGCAGTGTCTACTGCGCATCACTGCATCGGACAAACATACATCTGACCTTTTATATTATAGGATTATGTGTTGAAAGTGACAGTTTACCCTCTTCACAGTTAACCGGGGGCGACTGAGTGTTCTGTCGTTTGATTATGTATAAAGAATAGAATTGGTGCTACACGATGTAATATCAGCTTGAATTCCATAACAGACAGACTCACCATCAATCCATAGGTGCTCACCATGAAACGGTGCTCTAAACGCTGTGCGGTCAATGCAGGAACAAAATGGATACGGAACCACTCTTGCTGATGCAAAGGTCAATAGCATGACGTGTGGAGAAACGATATGCTCACTTGTTACGGGCTATAGATAAAAATCAATTTTATTGCAAAACATTTAAAATAAATGAAAACAAAACATGGCTTGAACTTCGAGAGAGCAAAGACACTCAAGCACACCAGCGTATATCTGTCACTGGTAACAAGTCTGACGCGTTTCTTGCCATAGTGCACTTACTCATAGACCCCCATGAGTAAGTGCCTATGGCACTTTTTGTAATAAAATTGATTTTTATCTATAGCCCGTAACAAGTGAGCATATCGTTTCTTCACACATCACGCTATTGACCTTTGCATCACCAAGAGTGCTTCCGCATCCGTTTTGTTTGTCATTTGATTATGGGCCAAGAGCCCACCTCTGGTGGGATCTGGTGGGATCCAGCCATGCCTGGAAGGCAATTGTGCAGAACTTAGACTTTAATTGGGCTACCCATCTGTGCTAGCTGGCAGCCTGACAAAGCCTATGGATTAGTGGGTGAGCAAAGTTTGAATTTGCCGCCTTGCTTCTTCTATTGGTTTTCAGGACCTACCAGGTCTCGTATTCCAATTGTACAATGGTATGAAACATCTGTTGTACAATGGATTCTGTGAGCGCACCTGGCAGGTCCTGAAAGAGAAGCTAGGAAGCCGGGTGGGCAAATTGAAGCATGCTGCCTGCTCTGGAGGTAGGGGGATAAAGAGGAGAGGGGAAGGGTAGTTTGTTGTGTGATGCCATATACCTTACAGTTGAATTGAACTAAATGATACCACAGCTTACTATTTTACGCATAAGGACGCGCTGCCATCACTTTAAGACCACAGAGCATTTTTTTTCCTCTCCTAACCGAGTCAGGGCTCCTCAAACAGTGTGCAGCCCCTTGGGGAGCCCTGAAATCCATGACGTGCCAGAACCGTCATGGGTCCTTATCGCACCTTGGACCCATGATGGTTCTGAGATGTCATTGTCATCCGGGACCGGCGGAGGTCTCTTCAGCAGAGCCGGGATCACGTTATGGAGAAGAAATCCTTCACTGAAATGGTCTTCTATGTGTGCTTGCAAACCAAGAGCAAACCAAGAATATGTAGAAGGCCATTTCAGTGAAGGATTTCTTCTTCCATAATGTGATCTCGGCTCTGCTGAAGAGCCTCCGCTTGCTCAGGGACCGGATTCCCCTGCTGTCAGCTAGAACACTGACGTCAGGGGAGAGGGGGAAAAAAGCAAAACTTTGAAAGCGGATATCCATAAAGGTTTGAGAGATGCCGCTGGGCTCATTTAATTCAGTTTTTAAGGGCTATAAGATGGTGGATAGTAGAAAATTTAAGTATTACTATCCCTTTAAATGTGACACATGTATGATAAAACTGAGCTTACACTTTAACCGGAGCTTACCAAGTGATACCTTTGAGCTTACTATTGAACTGGAGCTAAACTGTATTGTTGTTCTCTTTCAATTGTAAACTACGTGGTATCACTAATGTAGCTTAATTTCAGTTCTAAGCTCTGTGGTACCATCATTTTGCTCCATTTCAGTTGTGCACTCTGTTTTATCACTAGTGTAGCTCAATCTGAATTGTAAGCTCTGTGGTATCACTAATGTAGCTCTATTTCAATTGCAAGCTCTGTGGTATCACTAGTGTTGCTCATTTCAATTGCAAGCTCTGTGGTATCACTAATGTAGCTCTATTTCAGTTGCAAGCTCTGTGATATCACTAGTGTAGATCCATTTCTAATTGCAAGCTCTGTGGTATCAAGAAGAGCTACTGAATGCAGGATGCATACTGGGCTCTGATAAAGTACATGGACCAGGAGTATGGCCACGAGATCCTTGTCAACTTTTTCCCAGGCTGCTTGCAATGTGCGATCCAAGGGTTTGTGTGGGAAGCCTATCACGGGGATTCAAAGTTTGGCTCTGTGGACCCTGGACAATTCTGGGAAGTTAGAGCCAAGCGAGAAGACATGCTTGGGGGATACATCCCCATGAGCCTACAGGAGGGCTTAAGTGACCTTGTAAGCTGGGAGTGTGATGTCGAACACATGTACACTGGATTTTTACAAGGGGTACAGGAGTTCCTAAGGGAAGAAGAAGACTGGGAGTGCAACTCGTTCGATGAGCTGCAGGAAGAGTCTGAGCCTTGGTCCCTGTGGCAGCCGAATATGCCAGGGACTGAGTTCAAGGCAGATTTGGAACCTACAGATGAAGCTCCCAGGAGGAGTTCAGTGAATCTGTTGCCCTGGATTGTGTTACCCCTGGCCGGAGGAGTGGGACTGCTTTCCTCCTCGGTGCAAAGAACGCCCCTGATGTGTTGGTTGCCCCTGAAGATGAGAACCTCAGCAGACTGACGGAATACAGTGCTGCTGACCCTGATAACCCTGAACTGGTGAGTGGGACTCCGGTCCTCACCAGCGACCCTTTTGTGGCCCCTGAGAAGGATAGGCCCAGCAGACTGATGGTACACAGTGATGCTGCCCCTGGTAACCCTGATCTAGTGAGTGAGAATCCACTCCTCACCAGCCACTGTCCTACCCCTGCTGCAGTGAGTGGGACACAGGTCCTCACCAGCAGCCCCAAGATTGTTGCCCCTTCCCCTGTTGCTACTGCTCTGGAGAGTGGAGAATGTGTTCTCCCCAGGGGCCCTGATGCTCCTGCCATGGGGAGTGGGACCACGGTCCTCCCAGTGGCTATGTGACTCCTTCTATGGTGAGTGGGACGCAGGTCCTCACCAACAGCCCCAAGGTTGTTGCCTCTTCCTCTGTTGCTACTGCCCTGGAGAATGAAGAATATGTCTTTTTAGGGGCACTGATGCTCTTGCCATGGGGAGTGGGACCACGGTCCTCCCCAGTGCCTGTGTGACCCCTGATGGGGTGAATGGGACTCATATCCTCCCCTGCAGCCCCAAGATTGATGCATCTCCTCGGAGAAGTAGGACCAAAATCTTGCCCAGTGATCCCCGGAACTTTGCCCCAGCGCAGGAGAGTGGGAGCAACCTCCTCTCCTTCCCCTGTGGGGTACTAGACATATGAAAAGGGGGAGATGCCTCCATTTCCCCACAGTGCAATCCCAAATTAGACCCCTGGAGTATGCCGGGGGGGCTGCCAGCCTCCGTTTCCTTTCCATCCAGTTGCGCCAGTGGAAACCTCCTTTTCCCCATGGGCCTCCACCTCACAGACTGGCCCTGGATCCAGAACCAATGGCTCCAGAGCCAAGAAAGTCTGACTCCAGCTCTGCCTGGGCCGCAAACCAGCAAAGTCCCCACAGCATGTGCTTAGCCCGGGACCAGAGGCTGTTACGTTTTCTGGGCCCAGGACAAGGGGTTCATGATGTGTTTCCTGACCCAGGACAGGGGGCTCACAATTTGTTTCCTGACCCAGGACAAGGGGCTCCCAAGTTGTTTCCCGGCCCAGGACAAGGGGCTTCTGCCGTGTTTCTTAGCCCAGGACAAAGGGCTACCCATTCCTCGCTCAGCCCAGGACCAAGGGCTGATCATTTGCTTCATAGCCCAGGATAAGGGGCTAATGTTTTATTCCTGGCCCAGGACAAGGGACTGCATGGACCTCCTTGAGTCCCATGCCAGCGTTCGACCAAGCTGCTGCTGGCTTGGTACTAAAAAAGGAGGCGAAATGTAAAAGCTCATAGTCCATTACTGGAAGCTCTCTCTGGGTGTACGGATTGTCAGCCCATTGTCGCAGGCTATGGAGAATTTTGAGACGTTATACTGGCGGACAGCTATGCCAAAAAGACTAAAATCATAGCCTGCTGGCTTGCGTTAAAGGGACTGGGCAGTTAGGGGTTAATTATTTGTGTTTGGGCGAGGCTACTTCTAATGTGTGTTGTATTACTGTCTGGTCCAGAGGTCGATTAGGATTCCACCTACTAATCTCCTCTGTTGTGTATCCGCTGTTGTTGGTGTGATGGGATTAGTCAGTGGTTCTGTCTGTATGTAACACCTGGTTCCACTGTGCTGTGCTGTTGATTGTGTCAGTCATACTGCCTGTCACAGCCTTTGTATTGTCCCTTTGTTCAGGTGTGTACAGTAACCCTAGGGGGTCCGATGGTATTGCAAGCCCTTCCCCAACAGTCCATTGTGTCGTATCTCTACCATTTGCTGTTTCCTATTGTATCTATCTAATCATTGTCCACCTAATTTAATCATGTCTGGCCCCATTGTGTCATGTCTCCACCATTTGCTGTTCCTTTATCTATTGAATTGTATTACGCTGCCATTTGTTGCCATGCTGGGAAATTCCCAAAATGCTGTACAAAAAAACCCTGTGTTGTTGAATAAAGAGGGTCAGTCCTTTGGAACTAAGAAGGTGTACATAGTCTTCATCCCTGAATGGTTTAAAGAGTCCACTTGGACTCCCACTCAGGAGCCCTGTGTTCTAGCCAGTTATCCTGTTTCAACGGAGGCTGCCCATTTGTAGCCGCATCTAGGAGGGAGAGACCCAGAACGACGGTCTGTCAGCCTAAGGACTCCCCTCACAATGTGGCACCCAGAAAGCAATGTCGTCTCAAACAGCCCATCTCCTGAAACCGGAAAATTCCAGCGTGACATGTACACTGGCCAAAAAGTTTCCAGCTACGGTCATACGGAGAAGCACAGTTTTTGGCCAGCAGCACGCTTTCTGTGACAGGGAGGGAAAAACAGACACCGCTCACCAGAGTGATCTAAATGCAAAAATAAATATACCCAATTCGATGAATTAGTATATATTGCACTAAGATCAAAACCCCGCTATACTTAGTGTTAGTAATGTCCAACAAAAAGTTTTTTGCATTTAGAAGAGCTTAAATAGCTGAGCTACATGCAAAAGACCATATCCCTCAAACCGCTATGGTTTAAGAGATACGGGCGTTTAAAGTTCGCTGTCTCCTACTGACAGCTGTAAAGCTGTCAGCAGGAGATTCGTGTCGGTCGACACGGAGGCGCTTGAGAAGTGCCGGGATCTCGTTACTTACAAAGAATCCCTTCATTGGAATGGTCTAAAACGTGTGCTTGCAATCCAGGCACACGTTTTAGACCATTCCAGTGAAGGGATTCGTGGTAAATAACGAGATCGCGGCACTTCTCAAGCGCCTCCGTGTCGGCCGACACAAATCTTCTACTGACAGCTTTACAGTTGTCAGTAGGAGAAATCAAACTTTAAACGCCCGTATCTCTTAAAACATAGAGGTTTGAGGGATATGGTTTTTTGCATTTAGCTCAGCTATTTAAGCTCTTCTAAATGCAAAAAACTTTTTGTTGGACATTACTAACACTTTAAGATGATGAATGAAACTCTACCTGAAATTCCTAAAAAAAAGTCACAGTATCTGTTTTATTCATGACTAGTTCACTCAAAGGGGATTCCCATTGCAGATGGTTGCTGATTCACTCTACAGGCTTCCTGCACAATGCAAAGCATCCTCCTGTAATGAATGTGCCTCATAATTCCTTTAAATCCCTGAAAAAATGTACAGTAGCTGGATATAAGACATGATATACAACTTTTTTTGCTTCCCAGTATGTATCACTTCTGCAGGTCCTTGAGATATCAATCAGAATCCCGCAGGAGTGATTCCAGCATTGATCACCAAAAAGGGATGCACAATTTAATTCCCTACAATGACAAATACTAAAAAGATTATTTGGACACAAAATGTGACAAAATGAGAGAAAATGCATAGACCTAAATTACACACTACAGAAACGGCGTCTTAGAGGGGATATGATAACACTATATAAATATGTTCGGGGCCCATACAAAGGGCTCTCCAAAGACCTGTTCATTAACAGAACAGTACAAAGAACAAGGGGCCACCCGCTTAGACTTGAGGAAAGGAGATTTAATCTACAGCAGCGGAAGGGTTTCTTTACAGGAAGGACAATAAAGGTATGGAATTCACTGCCTGAGGAGGTGGTACTATCGAATACATTAGATGCCTTTAAAAAGGGCCTGGATACTTATTTAAAAGAGCATAACATAGAGGGCTATGTACGTTAGTATTGGGATTAATATTTAGTTAGGGCTTGTTGCTCCAGGGAGAAATCTGATTGCCATTTGGAATCAAGAAGGAATCCCCCCCCCCCCCAATTCAAGGCAAAATTTTAAATTGCTATATTGAGGGTTTTTTTTTTTTTTTTGCCTTCTTTTGGATCAACTATGGTAAACAGGAATAGGAAAATGGTTGAACTAGATGGACGCAAGTCTTTTTTCAACCTAAATTACTATGTTACTATGTTACATGGAGGCACCAGTCCTGTAGTGTTCCCCAGCCGCAGCCGAAGCGGCAGGATGCCCACACGTCGCAAAGCATGCCCCCTCTATGGCATATTTAGCATCCTTCAGGACCTCTGGGGTCCACTATATATTTTCTGTCTTATTTTTTGTTTTTTTTCCTTTTTTTTTTTTTGTTGTTTTTTTTTTTTTTTTTTTAATACATATAGATTTTTGCAATTTCATTGAGATCTATTATATATGTTTTTTTTATCTGTGTGGTTTTATATATGTAACAGTGCTTTTTGGATTTCTGCTTATGTTATCCAATTTATTTAGTACATTGAATAAATTGTTTCTTGGAAACGTTGGTTTATGAATGAATTGTACATTACCAGCAGCACAGAGAGGTTCTCTACATTCCTACCTCCTATACATTCCACCAAGGGCCCCTTTGGGACTAGACGGAACTTATTACCCAATCGAACTTGCAAGACTGACAGTGATTGTGGGGAGACAACTGGGTACGATTCCTCCTTTAACCCCCTGAGTGCCAGAAGGGTATGCAACACTTTGTAAAACAATGAGTTGCATAGTCCTTTGGCACTCAAAGGGTTAAAGGGGGGAGTATATAGAGACAGTTTATAATATTTTGAATAAACCTGACCTCTGAGTTATACCATCCATATTAATTTTATCCACTATCAAGTTAACCCCTTAAGGACCATTGACGTACCTGGACCGCCACGCTGGTCCGGCACTTAAGGACCAGTGACGGTCCTGGTACGTCACGTACTTTGCAGGAGCACTGTGAGTAATACCGGGGGCTGAAGCTGATCGCTCCAAAACCGGAACGATCCCTTTCAGTCCCTAGTCCGACGTGCCGGCACACTTGATCAGTCACGTGGGGTGGCACGTCGAACTTCCCTATCTGGTCCTTAAAGGACCAGACACCCCGGGACCGCTGGTCCTTAAGGGGTTAATTGTCTTTTTCACACACACAGTCTCAGTTTGTATTTGAAACATTACAGGTATCTTTCCTTTTCCTTCCCGGGATTGATTGCACAAATGGTCAAGAGAGATCTACCTCAATGTTCTAGTCGTTCTATCACTGTCTGAAAGTAGTTCAGGCAAGGGTTGAGCAAAGACAAAACGAGATTTTGCAGGGAGGTGTACGTGACACACTCCTCACACAGGAACGTGGATTCATGCCATCAGCTTGGGTTTTTTGTCCCTCTCTGAGATCAGTCCTGTCAGACGACTAGATCTCAGGTTTGTCGGAGCTCCTGGTGATGTCACAAATAGGGGCAGGAGGGGTAAGATTTAAGAGCAAATTGTAGGAAAAATAAACTGTTCCTGAGAATGGGAGTAGGAGGCATTGATTGTATGATTTACAATGTACAAAAATCAACTAAGTTGAAATGAAGTATTACTATCCCTTTAAAGGGATAGTATTGCTTAAATTTGACAAATTTTAATATTGTAGAGGTTAAAAATATGAATAAAATGAGGTATGTCCCATCTCTCACACTTGTATAGTTTGAGAGATAAAAGCATCTAAAGTTCCAGTTTCACAGAAGTCTGCTATCTAGCTGAGAGAAGCAGATCCTGGTCCCGGGAATGGTCTACAAAGGGTGCCTGGTTTGCAAGCACACTTTGTAGACCATTCCAGTGACGTATTTATTTCTATATCACGCTGTTTCGGCTCTGCTGAAGAGCGCAGGATGGTCCTGGGACCAGAATCTACTTCTCTCAGCTAGATGTAAGACTTCTTTTGAAATGTGAACTTTAGATGCTTCGATCTCTCAAACTATACAAGTTTGAGAGATGGGACATTCCTCCATTCTATTCAATTTATAATCTGTACAACATTAAAATTAGTTAAATTTAAGCAATACTATCCCTTTAAAATTAATAAACAGGTTAATCCATGATTCATCCAACTCGAGCATTTGTGTGTTTATTTGGGTTAGTTGTGTGGGTCTATTCAGAGTCCCAAGTCAATGTGATTTTGAAAGCTCTTTCAAAATCAAAAAAAGTACTTTTTAGGTCACTGGGTCCCTTTTAAAATATAGGTCATATGCTGAGTGAGTGAACTATACACCGCAATTTAAGGCTAAGTGTTTAAAAGTAAATTAGTAAAACAATTGAATGAATGTTCCCCTTTAAAACACACACTGCCCTCTTGGAATGCAGTTGGACAACCCAGATGTCAGGCCAGTGCTGTTGTAAATGACCGTTGTCCTACAAGCAGTGCTCCCGTGCTTGAGAATATTTTATGCCTTTCAGTTAACCCCTTGGGACCAGAGGGGTGTGGAATTCATTGCTTTGCAGTGCGTCGTGCACCCCTAAAGAGTTAAAACTGTGCAGATGTGTCCTCTGATCAGGGAAGTGGTTTTATGGCTTATTAAATAGGATATAATGCTTGCATACAGCTGCAGCCAGTGCTATGGTTCACTAGCTGTACGTTTTGGAGAAATGTAATCACCAGGTGGAAAAGATCTGTCCATCCTTAACTCCTTGTATGTTAGAAAGGGCTCCAATGCATTGCGTGCCTCTCTGGAGCTCAAAGGGTTAAAGGAATAGTAAGGAAAAAACAAAGGGATGAACTCGGTGCATGAGTATTGCATAGTTCTATAGTAATTTGGGTTAAAGCGGAACTAACACCGCTAAGAAACTTCGTTTGTAATAATTCCCTATCTGGCGACTAGCTGCTTAGTAGCGCTAGTCAAACAAGCCAAAAATGATGTGAGAGGCTCTGAGTACGAACAAAAGCACAATGGCCTGCTCTCCGGCTAGTCACCGCTCAAGAGCATCACATTTTAGCTCTCTAGTGCCATTACAGAGGAGAAATTTCCACATACATATTAGACTAATCCCGCCCATAAGGGCAGTCCAGTACCAAAATGATGGGCAAGTCTCCTCTGCACGGAAAAAAAACAGCTAACCCCAGACGTACGTTTCGGCCTTATTTTGGTCTCTCCCTAAGTGTGAAGGGTAATCCAGACGTGGACCCCTTGCTCTCAGTGCTTAGGGAAGCCAGCTGCACCTCACTGATGAGGCCCAAAGTAAGGCCGAAACGTACGTTTGGGGTTAACTGGCTTTTCCGTGCAGGGGAGACTTGCCCATCATTTTGGTACTGGACCGCCCTTATGGGGGGGGGGAATTAGTCTAATATGTATTTGGAAATTTCTCCTCTGTAATGGCACTAGAGAGCTAAAATGTGATGCTCTTGAGCGGTGACTAGCCGGAGAACAGGCCATTGTGCTTTTGTTCATACTCAGAGCCTCTCACATCATTTTTGGCTAGTAGCGCTAGTCGCCAGAATTATTACCTCTTTATGGAGAAATATGCAGTCATCATCGGCTGACAGGCAGGACGGAGAGCGGACATCTTGCACTAGTGATGTCCGCGTGCCTGCGCTGTCAGTCCCTTCCGGAGCCGAATGGCTCCTAGCAATGCCTCCTACATCTGTCTGGGACTGACAGCGCAGGCGCGCAGACGTCACTAGGGCAAGATGTCCGCGCTCCGTCCTGCCTGTCAGCCGAGGATGACTGCATATCCTATATAATAATTCGCTAAGTTGTGTGTAACGCCGGACATGCGCAGTAGACATTGCTGCGCGTACGGCAGTCATGCACAGTACAGAGCGTCCAGCTCTGTATCAGCAATGGCGCGGGCAGTCTCTGCTGCGCGTGACTGTCCCGCGACCAGCTGCCAGAGGCACTGTGGCCCGTGTAACGGGCTGTTCAACTAGTTTCTCCATAAAGAGGTAATCATTCTGGTGACTAGCGCTACTAAGCAGCTAGTGTACAGATAGGGAATTATTACAAACAAAGTTTCTTAGCGGTGTTAGTTCCGCTTTAAAAAATCCATTAGATTTAAAAGGATAGTAATGTTTAAAAGTAAGTTTATTTAATATTGTAAGCATTAAAAAAATAAGTACAACAGTGTAAGTCTTATCTCTCAAACCTTTATGGTTTGAGAGTTATAACTTGCTAAAGTTCCCCCCTTTAGGCTATTTCAGACAAGTCTGCCATCTAGCTGCCAGAAGGAGATTCTGGTCATTTGACCAGCTGGCAGCTCTTCAGCTGAGCCGAAAACGCTCTCTCCTATATAATAATTTGCTAAATTGTTGTCAGAAGCCGTCATGTGCATTAGAGACGGCTGCGCGTGCTGCAGTCATGCGCACTACAAACTGCCCGCTCTGCGACTGATAACGGAGCGGGGCTCCGAATTCAGACTATAGTCCTCGACTACTGTCTGAATTCGGAGCGCCCCGCTCTGTATCAGCAGAGGTGTGGGCAGTCTCTACTGTGCATGACTGCACCGCGGCCATTGCTGGGTGGCACTGTGGCCCGTGTACACAGGCTGTTCAACTAGTTTAGAAATAAATACTTAATTGGAATGGTCTACAAAGTGTGCTTTCAAACCAGGCACACTTTGTAGACCGTTCCAATGAAGTATTAATTTCTAAATAGCACGATTTCAGCTCTGCTGAAGAGGCTCCATCCAGTCAAATGACCGGAATCTGCTGCTGTCCCATAGAGCCCTTAAATAGCCTGGAGGGGGGAAATTTAGCCAGTTATATCTTTCAAACCATAAAGGTTTGAGAGATACGACTTGCATCATTGTACTTATTTTTTAATGCCTACAATATAAAATAAACTTACATTTAAACATTACTATCCCTTTAACTTTTGCCACAGGATAACTCGGGAAAATGAGAAGTACATAATCCTTCCTGATTCCAAGATGGTTGTTGGTCTATTTACCAGACCTTCCTATTTAACCTACTAATATACAGTATACCCCTCTATGTTCCTTTCCACTAGAAATGTATCTAATCCTCTCTTAAATGTGTCCCTTGTATCTATGATTACCACATCCCTGGGCAAACAATGCCACAGTTTAACAGACCTTACTGTAAAGAACCACTTCCACTGCTGAACTTGAAACCTCCTTGCTAATCTTAATGGTTGGACTTACGTACCACTTTCTATCAAGTAAAGGTACATAACTAATGACATTTTGGGGGTGTCCCTTTCCATTGACCCCTAGTTTCATGCCATGTGGTTAACAAAGTGTGAAGGAATTAGTGTCGACTATTCCGTTTTCCTGTGAATTTAGAGGTAGTTCATGCAGGCACCATTTTTCAAAAATAAAAGACTACAGACAGCTTTTTTGCAAAATTTAAAAAAAAAAATCCTAAATGGTCATTTTCTCCTCAAATATTTTTTTATATTGTCTGGGCACTGTTTTATCCGGAAAAATAGGTATGCTATACACTAATACAGCTACAATAAAGGTTGGTAAATAAAATTGCACCCCTTGGATAGTTGTGTTATTTTGTTTCATCCATTTGTTGTGTGTGTGAGTGATGAATATCAACCCTGCGGCAACTTCCCTCTGTTTTGTTTTGAAAGCATGCAAATTGCAGCAAGCTGTGTTAGGCAGGGTTAGGGATAGGCAATCTTCAGCACTCCAGCTGTTGGAGATTTCAGCTTCCATCATCCCTATCCAGCCCGGATCTCAGTACACTGATTCCAGTTTTCTGGTCGACAGAGAAAGCAGGACAGTGATACAGTGTTATAGATTTCCTCTAATACTGAATACTCTGTGTGATGTAATACAATGTTACCCTATCCCTGTAGTGCTGAATGCTCTGTGTGATGTAATACAATGTTACACTCTCTCTGCAGCACTGAATGCTCTGTGTGATGTAACACAATGTTACACTCTCTGTGCAGCACTGAATGCTCTGTGTGATGTAACACAATGTTACACTCTCTGTGCAGCACTGAATGCTCTTTGTGATGTAATACAATGTTACACTCTCTGTGCAGCACTGAATGCTCTGTGTGATGTAATACAATGTTAGTCTCTGCAGCACTGAATGCTCTGTGTGATGTAACACAATGTTACACTCTCTGTGCAGCACTGAATGCTCTGTGTGATGTAACACAATGTTACACTCTCTGTGCAGCACTGAATGCTCTGTGTGATGTAATACGTTACACTCTCTGTGCAGCACTGAATGCTGTGTGATGTAATACAATGTTAGTCTGTGCAGCACTGAATGCTCTGTGTGATGTAATACAATGTTACACTCTCTCTGCAGCACTGAATGCTTTGTGTGATGTAATACATTATTACACTCTCCCTGCAGCACTGAATGCTCTGTGTGATGTAATACGATGTTACACTCTCCCTGCAGCACTGAATGCTCTGTGTGATGTAACACAATGTTACACTCTCCGTGCAGCACTGAATGCTCTGTGTGATGTAACACAATGTTACACTCTCTGTGCAGCACTGAATGCTCTGTGTGATGTAACACAATGTTACACTCTCTGTGCAGCACTGAATGCTCTGTGTGATGTAATACAATGTTAGTCTCTGCAGCACTGAATGCTCTGTGTGATGTAATACAGTGTTACACTCTCCCTGCAGCACTGAATGCTCTGTGTGATGTAATACGATGTTACACTCTCCCTGCAGCACTGAATGCTCTGTGTGATGTAATACAACGTTAGTCTCTGCAGCACTGAATGATCTGTGTGATGTAAAACAATGTTACACTTCCCCTGCAGCACTGCATGCTCTGTGAGCGTTTTATTTATATTGTTTCACTGGATCTGCTTTCATGTTCCCTGTCAGAAAGCCATTTGCAAATAGATCCTGGTAGCTCATTGTCAAGGACATAAAGGACATGCGAAGCAATGCGTTGCATACCCCTCTGTCACTCAAAGGATTAAAGAATAGGTGAAGATGGCAAAAAATGTAATAAAAGGTATAGATAGTTTGACTGTAAATATATGTTTCTGCAGAATATGTAAACTCAGAATAAAGGATATCTATTCCTCCCAGGACTGATTGAATGTATTATTCAAGGGCAAAATTCACAGGGGCTATTAAAGGGGAACATTCACATAAAAAAAAAAATTTGGGGCATGGGCTTTAATCAGTAAAACTAGATGAGTGTTGTTGTTTTTTAACTTCACTCACCTACTATTGGAGATATGAACACTTAAAGGATCAGTAAACTTTTTTTTTTTATGAAAACACATATTTTATAGAGCATTTCCTGCTGAATAAAACAAGGTTACTCCCATCGCTGTCAGATGTTTTATTAAAAGTTTATAGCAGTTTAAATAACCAAGAAGTGAATTTACTGTGTTTACTTCCTGATAGTTCGAACTGACAGGAAGTGGATTTACTGTGTTTACTTCCTGATAGTTCTAACTGACAGGAAGTGAATTTATGTGTTTAATTCATGATAGTTCTAACTGACAGGAAGTGACTCAGCAGTTTCTATCACATTCTACGGAGAACTATATGTCTCTGACTTTTCTGACTTTCCATTAGAATGTAACAGGAAAAACTAATTAGAATTTTACCACTAGAGGGCACTGCTTATGTAAAAAAAACATGGGTTTAAACTGTAATAACTCTGGAAATATAAATCTTTTGGCAGTGGGAGTACCCTTATTTTACTCAATAGAAAAATCGCTACAATATATATCTTTTCATAAAAAAAAAAGTTTACTGCTCCTTTAAAATCAGCCACTTCCACATTCTGTGGCACCCTGTATATGCGGCACAGCTCTCTCCCGGTTGCCCCAGGGAGCGTGTTCATGCTTGCCTTTGTGGTGGCATTTGTGGGCTATTGTTACAACAAGCTACTATGCTGCTGAGCCTGCAAGCTCAGTAGCATGGTAAACGGAGCTTGCTGTAACGTTATCCCACATAAATGCCACCACTAAGGAAAGCGTGAACGCGCTCCCTGGGGCATCTGGGAGGGAGGTGGGAAATCCTGCAGAGTTGTGCCGCATATACAGGGTGCCGCAGAATGCGGAAGTGGCTGATTCTAAGTGTTCACATCTCCAATAGTAGGTGAGTGAAATTAAAAACACTCATCTAGTTTTACTGATTAAAGCCCATCACCAAAAGTTGTTTTTTTTTTTATGTGAAAATTCCCCTTTTAAGTTTTTTATTCTGGTAATGGTAAGGTACGTTGAGGGGGTTATTATTAAGAGAGGTTAGTGGTCCTTTAAGTGCAATTGAATAAATCACAATGACTGAACTACTGATTGCCTACCTGTGATTAAGCAGGAGTATCCCTAAAACTCCACCTGTTGAGAAACGCCGTTTTATTGCGTGATCCTCATTGAAACTGAAGTATTATATATACGATTGGAGGTAATTCTTCGGCAGACCAGCTCCACCAAAAAGTAGGCTGATCAGACTTCCCCTTTAAAGGGATAGTAATGTTTCATAATAAAAGCAGCTCTAATTAATCATCATAGTATTTGGAATTTGGAGAGTGTTATTTCAATTCTGTCAGAGTTGTAGTTCAAGAGTAATTCAATGACAAAATATCCCCTTCCCGCCCCTTTTACTGATGTAACACTGTTCAGCCAGATCAGAAGGGAGGTGCCCAGGTAGATTGCACAGAGGGACAATCTTCAATTAAGATAAGGGAAAAACCTAAGAAACTTGTCAAGGGGGGCAGGGCTTTCATTGTTCTCATAGGAAGAAGATTGTCCCCTGCTGTTATCTGTCTGGTCTATGGACTGCATTCCACATCTGAGAAGAGATGGCTTACACTAGGTAAAAGGGGCGGGAGGGGAAACTTTGCTTGTGAATATCTCTCAAACCATAAAGGTTTGAGAGATAAGACTTATATCATTCGTCATGTTTTTTTAATGCCTACAAAATAAAATAAAGTTAAAACAAAGTATTACTATCCCTTTAATCGGGGAAGCATAGGAGAAATGCATACTGCAGGACTGCTTTGATTTCAGTGAAAAATGGCTATTTCCTATGTGTCCCTGGTTAAAGAGGAGATCTGGTCAGCCTACCAAAAAGGAACATATAAACATTAACACAATTCCCTTTAACCCTTTGAGTGCCAGAGGACTATGCAACGCACTCAAAAGGGTTAATTTCAATGGGATATTTAACACTTTGAATTATAGAGAGGTCTTCAATGCATTGCTAAGCGAGACCTCTGTAGTACCCAAGGGGTTAAATCAATGGGGATTTATATTGCTTCCCATGGGGAAGCTGGTTTGATTCAAAGTTGCACTGGTTTGTCTTTCTAGAATCTAGATCATCATCACACTAAAGTCAAAAGGAAACTTAGAGAGAAGTGTTTTTTTTTTTTTTTTCCTAATCACACAGGTTGATGGAAAATTTGTGCTAAACAATTAAGACGCGGCAGCTAAATATTGTCTTATCTGATCAGAGTAGACCATAGGGTCAGGTTGAGTCAAATCTCACCCGCTTTGAAGGAATGGGAAGTGGTTTCTGTACCACAACTAATCTGTGAACTTTATGTGTAAGCAAATTTTATCACAGGCCTATGACACGTCCACCTGTTGTCATGGCAAAGTGATGTATTCGAGACCATATTATCAACACGCAGAGAGCCAGAGGGGGTAGTCAATGAATTGCAAAGAATTGCTCTGGATACACTTCTGACACTCAAAGGGTTAATACTATCCGTGCCAGAAGGCTGTTCAAAGCATTTGCGATCTCTCTGGAACTCAGAGGGTTAAAGATGATGTGGATGGGCAGAATAACAGAGAGAGAAACACAATACAGCATTCTAGAATTTCATTGTATGAGTTCCTGATACGTCTTAAAGGGAAAGTAATATCTATTTTAACCCCGTAAGTGCCAGAGGGGTACGCAACGCATTGCAAAGCAATGCGTTGTGTACCCCTCTGGCACTCAAAGGGTTAAAGTGCAGCTCTGAGTCTTCTATATGGCTTTTATAACACTTAGTGTTATGTTTAACACTTAGCACGCAAAGGGTTAATTACTTACAATTCTGTCTTTCAAAAGCTATTCAATCTGAAAGGATCCCCCTCCAGCCCCTTGCCCTGCATCATTCTTTTTTTTTCTTTTTTAATAAACTTTTTTTATTGAAATTTTCAAAATACAGATACAATCATACATGAAAGGTGAGGACATGAGATATTGCAGGTAATAAGTATTATGAAGGAAACCCAACACCAGTGTGTTAGGGATACAGCAAGGAAATCCCTTCCCACAATTGGAAAATGCGTCTACACCGTCTGGACTACTAAATCATTTAAGAAAACTGGGAAGAGTACATAGTACGATTGAATAATAAGCATGTTGTGTAGAAGGCTGCGACCACCAGGGTACCCAGCGGAGCCGTCCCGACAAATAATGTCCTAATTAGAAAATCTGAACAACAAAAACAACACAAAACAAAAAGACAAGAAACAGGTGAACGCCTGCATAATTTTTTAAGTCTGGTCCGGATGGAGTGTGGCGAAGGATAATCTTCAGTAAGCAAAATTAAAATCCTGCCCTCCTTCATCAAGGGGCAAGCATTTTCCTTATAATTACTGTGTGTAGACTGTCCCTCGCTGCGTCCGTGCCGTCCCACGACCAGATTCCATATCTGATGGGAGGCAGCCAGAAGGGGCGTCCTTTCAGCTTGAATATCATTTGAACTACAAAACTGTAAGTAATTAAATGTAGCACTGTGTTATAAAAACCACATAGAAGACTCGAGCTGCACTTTAATATAGACATTACTATCCCTTTGTCATCACCTACAGGGAGAATAGATAGGATTGTACGCTTGCTGAACCTTACTCTATGGGAAATGTATTACCCCACAAAGAACTAGCAGAAAGACAAATAGTCAAACAGATGGTAATCTAAGAAGGGAAATCGGGCAGTATTGGAACCCAATAGCAGGAGGAGCCCAACTAAGAGCTAGAACAGAGGGAGAGCCCCAGACAGAAAATTGAGGACCCCATAGAGTCGCAAGCTCTACAAATTAAGGGAGAGGAGAAGCGGAGAGAGAGGAAGTCCAGGACCAGGATATAGGCTAGGAGAGGTCAAACAAAGCAGGCCCTTAATGGATGGTCAAGGAAGGTAAGCCAAAGGTCAGTGCAGGCAGCGTTCAGTGGATGGTCAAGGAAGGTAAGCCAAAGGTCAGTGCAGGCAGCGTTCAATGGATGGTCAAGGAAGGTAAGCCAAAGGTCAGTGCAGGCAGCGTTCAGTGGATGGTCAAGGAAGGTAAGCCAAAGGTCATACACACAGATGGGAATCAGAACGGAGGAAACAACAAAGGAGCTTACTGAATAACTAAGCGTCGACTAGACTGTGGCACCTAGCTATATAGAGGAGGCCCCCCACGCGTCGTGGATGACGCACCAACATATGACGTCCCACTATGACGCCGTAACCCCGCTGAGCGCCGATGGAGACCCACGTCATGATTGCCCGCTACGGAGCACCGCAACCCTGCTGAACGCAGACACCCTTTAAGCAACTATGAGTTCCTCCTTTCTGACTTTCCATATTCTTCAAGTGAATACCATGTAAAGTCAAATTGCTTATACTTTTTTATTACTTTTTTCATCATTACCTATATTTTAATATCTTGATGTCCTTAACAGTGAACTCACTGTATCTGTTCCAGGGAGATTTCTGTCGGGGACTGTGACAGCAGGTATAGTGATTCAAAGTTTGTGCCTGAGTGGTATATAGTCCTGGGTTGTCTTACAGCCTATACCAGTCCTGGGGGTGGGGCGTGAGTATAATTTTCTTATCCCTGCAAACAGCCTAAAGGCCATTTTGGGGCGACACAGTACTTGTTAGTGAAAGGAGGTTGATAATCGTGCTTTACCTCTTCAGGATCAGAGGGCTGTTCAACACATTGCTTAGCGATCTGTTGCACACTCCTGTCGTTCTTAAGGAGTTAAAAAAATATTTTATTTCTCTTTTTAAAAGAATAGAAATTTAAAACTGAATAAAGTACTCCATAAAGTGTCTACTACTAGGGAATGTTACCAGGACAGTTCTCATAAAATTTCACTCCAAAGTTCACTGTCTTGTAAAGCATGTTGGGTCTCTGCAGCTTTTTGTCTCTCCATTTTCTCATCTTGTATAAAACATTTTTATATTGTTATTTAGATGTGTTCATGGGGACCAGTACAACTGTAACTGCCAATACACATACATACATACATATTTATACAGACATACACATGCGCACACACACAGAGTCACACACATATTCAACAGAAGTACTTACCTAGGTAGGAGTCCATCATACAGCAGTCAGGTGTATCTGCATAATTACTGTGTGTAACAGAAGCACTTACCTAGGTAGGAGTCCATCATACAACAGTCAGGAGTAGCTACGACTGCTATCAAGTTTTTCTCTTTATTTGAAGTGTTAAATAAAGTTTGTCTTTGCTGCTAGAAGGCAGTGGAGAAAGTTCATTGCATAATATGAATCCTCCGTGCTTGCCATAAAATTACTGTGTATAACCTAGGTAGGAGTCCATCATACAGCAGTCAGGTGTATCTATATAATTACTATGTGTAACAGAAGCACTTACCTAGGTAGGAGTCCATCATACAGCAGTCAGGTGTATCTGTATAATTACTGTGTGTAACAGAAGCACTTACCTAGGTAGGAGTCCATCACACAGCAGTCAGGTGTATCTATATAATTACTGTGTGTAACAGAAGCACTTACCTAGGTAGGAGTCCATTACACAGCAGTCAGATGTATCTATATAATTACTGTGTGTAACAGAAGCACTTACCTAGGTAGGAGTCCATCATACAGTAGTCAGGTGTATCTATATAATTACTGTGTGTAACAGAAGCACTTACCTAGGTAGGAGTCCATCATGCAGCAGTCAGACATATCTATATAATTACTGTGTGTAACAGAAGCACTTACCTAGGTAGGAGTCCATCATACTGTAGTCAGGTGTATCTATATAATTACTGTGTGTAACAGAAGCACTTCCCTAGGTAGGAGTCCATCATACAGCAGTCAGGAGTATCTATATAATTACTGTGTGTAACAGAAGTACTTACCTAGGTAGGAGTCCATCATACAGCAGTCAGGTGTATCTATATAATTACTGTGTGTAACAGAAGCACTTACCTAGGTAGGAGCCCAGCGTACAGCAGTCAGGCGTATCTATATAATTACTGTGTGTAACAGAAGTACTTACCTAGGTAGGAGTCCATCGTACAGCAGTCAGGAGTATCTATATAATTACTGTGTGTAACAGAAGCACTTACCTAGGTAGGAGTCCATCATACAGCAGTCAGGTGTATCTATATAATTACTGTGTGTAACAGAAGCACTTACCTAGGTAGGAGTCCATCATACAGCAATCAGGCGTATCTATATAATTACTGTGTGTAACAGAAGCACTTACCTAGGTAGGAGTCCATCATACAACGGACAGGCGTATCTATATAATTACTGTGTGTAACAGAAGCACTTACCTAGGTAGGAGTCCATCATACAGCGGTCAGGCGTATCTATATAATTACTGTGTGTAACAGAAGCACTTACCTAGGTAGGAGTCCATCACACAGCGGTCAGGTGTATCTATATAATTACTGTGTGTAACAGAAGCACTTACCTAGGTAGGAGTCCATCACACAGCAGTCAGGTGTATCTATATAATTACTGTGTAACAGAAGCACTTACCTAGGTAGGAGTCCATCATACAGCAGTCAGGTGTATCTATATAATTACTGTGTGTAACAGAAGCACTTACCTAGGTAGGAGTCCATCATACAGCGGTCAGGTGTATCTATATAATTACTGTGTGTAACAGAAGCACTTACCTAGGTAGGAGTCCATCATACAGCGGTCAGGCGTATCTATATAATTACTTTGTGTAACAGAAGCACTTACCTAGGTAGGAGTCCATCACACAGCGGTCAGGTGTATCTATATAATTACTGTGTGTAACAGAAGCACTTACCTAGGTAGGAGTCCATCATACAGCAGTCAGGTGTATCTATATAATTACTGTGTAACAGAAGCACTTACCTAGGTAGGAGTCCATCATACAGCGGTCAGGTGTATCTATATAATTACTGTGTGTAACAGAAGCACTTACCTAGGTAGGAGTCCATCATACAGCGGTCAGGTGTATCTATATAATTACTGTGTGTAACAGAAGCACTTACCTAGGTAGGAGTCCATCATACAGCGGTCAGGTGTATCTATCTAATTACTGTGTGTAACAGAAGCACTTACCTAGGTAGGAGTCCATCATACAGCAGTCAGGTGTTTCTATATAATTACTGTGTGTAACAGAAGGACTTACCCAGGTAGGAGTCCATCACACAGCAGTCAGATATATCTATTTAATTACTGCGTGTAACAGAAGCACTTACCTAGGTAGGAGTCCATCATACAACAGTCAGGTGTATCTATATAATTACTGTGTGTAACAGAAGTACTTACCTAGGTAGGAGTCCATCACGCAGCGGTCAGGTGTATCTATATAATTACTGTGTGTAACAGAAGCACTTACCTAGGTAGGAGTCCATCATACAGCAGTCAGGCGTATCTATATAATTACTGTGTGTAACAGAAGCACTTACCTAGGTAGGAGTCCATCATACAACGGTCAGGTGTATCTATATAATTACTGCGTGTAACAGAAGTACTTACCTAGGTAGGAGTCCATCATACAGCAGTCAGGTGTATCTATATAATTACTGTGTGTAACAGAAGCACTTACCTAGGTAGGAGTCCATCATACAGCAGTCAGGTGTATCTATATAATTACTGTGTGTAACAGAAGTACTTACCTAGGTAGGAGTCCATCACACAGCAGTCAGGCGTATCTATATAATTACTGTGTGTAACAGAAGTACTTACCTAGGTAGGAGTCCATCACACAGCGGTCAGGTGTATCTATATAATTACTGTGTGTAACAGAAGCACTTACCTAGGTAGGAGTCCATCATACAGCGGTCAGGCGTATCTATATAATTACTGTGTGTAACAGAAGCACTTACCTAGGTAGGAGTCCATCATACAGCAGTCAGGCATATCTATATAATTACTGTGTGTAACAGAAGCACTTACCTAGGTAGGAGTCCATCATACAGCGGTCAGGCGTATCTATATAATTACTGTGTGTAACAGAAGCACTTACCTAGGTAGGAGTCCATCACACAGCGGTCAGGCGTATCTATATAATTACTGTGTGTAACAGAAGGACTTACCCAGGTAGGAGTCCATCACAGCAGTCAGATATATCTATTTAATTACTGCAATGCGTTGTGTTCCTCTCTGGCACCCAGAGGGCTAAGTGTCGGTCTGAATGCCATACTACAGTTACATAGCAGTTTCCCCCCCTGAGTTCCAGCGGAGTGAGTAGCACATTGTAGATTAATGCTTTGCTCACCGCCTCTGGCACTCAGTGGGTTAAACCAGTGACTGTTCTCTGATTTTTGAAGTGGAAATGTTTATAAACTGCCCTGTGGTTTAGCAGAAGCTGAAGTATTCAGTGAGTAATGGAAGGCTCAGTGGGATGTCGGCCTAAAATCCAGCGTTGGCAGCAAGGAGAAGGATTAGCAGGAACCAGCTACTCGTCACACTGAACTCTGGCCCGTTACACCGATGCCACTCTGTTTAAAAACAGACAAACAAAAACTTGTTACCAGCTGGTTTAAGAGCCCCTCGCCTCCTCAAATAGATGCTTACAAAACAAAGTCAGACCTCATGGAGGGGCATCAGGACCACTCCTGATGCCCCCAGCTACTGATCTCACGGCCTCAATAGACTCCCCTGCTTCCATCCTACCCCAAGTACCACGTAGGAGTGGGCAGGATCTCACATTAATGTGGGAAAGTCTCCCTCATTGACGTGAGAGGGTTTCTTGATCCTGCCCACTCCTGCCTGGTACTTGGGGTAGGATGGAAGCAGGGGAGGTCTCTTGGCTTGAGGGAGGGGGCATCAGGAGGAATACTGATGATCCAGTATGAGGTCTGATGTTCAATACAGTTTAACCCTTTGAGTTCCACAGCGGTATCCAACAAAATGTGTTGGATACCTCTCTAGCACTCTGAAAGGGCTAAAAAACCCCCCAAAAAAACAAAAAAAAAACCAACAACAAGGTTCGTTGCACGGGTAAAGTCATGCCACACATCTGCTAGTGTGTTTACATATATGTGTGTGATAGATAGATATAATAATTTGCTAGGATGTTTGTCAGAAGCCACCATGCACAGTAGAGACTGCCCAAACGCACAGAATGCTGGGAGTTCTGTTCTGGGAGCACGGAATGCTGGGAGTTCTGTGCTGGGAGCATGGAATGCTGGGAGCATTCTGTGCTTTCGGGTAGTCTCTACAGTGCATAACTGTGTCGGTGGCAGGACGCAGAGCAGGACTGGCCTCTTAACCCTTTGAGTTCAATGTGTTGCGTACCCCGGACCTTGGCCCGTGTACATAAGCTTTTACACTAGTGTGTTTGTGTGTGTGTGTATATATATATATATATATATATATATATATATATAATAAATAATACTCTGGGCTTTTTTTTTTTTTTTTTTTTTTTTTAAACACAACACACTTTTTTTTACAAAAAAAAATAATAATAATAAAAAAAATATATCATTAAACAATATTGGAAGTGTGATTGTCGTGGAGCCATGTAATACACTTATACACACTGCCAAATGTCGGGGATAAAAAAGTGTCAAAATAGGGTGGGAAAAAGGGATATGGGGATTTTCACCCAGGAGGGGACAGTGTCCACTTTAAACTGTGCATTTTGTAGGTATGACTGGCCGGTCATACTTTTCATGCAGTCTCCATAAAAATTTAACCCTTTGTGCCCAATTGAGCCCAAGAGAAAAAACAAAAATGCTGTTTTTGTTTTTTTTTACTTTTACATTTTTTTTAAATTTTCATAAAGTAAATGGTGGGTTATCCATATATGTGGGGTATCAAAGGAAAGCCCTATTTGTGCTTAAAAACAGTATATAATTTATGGGGGTGAACTAAAAGACTTAGAGGGAAAACACTGTTGAACAAAGACATAGTCAAAAAGGTCAGAATTGCTCTGGTCCTTAAGGGAAAACGACCTTAGATTTTCCCGGGCCTTAAGGGGTTAAGAATGCTTTGCAGCCAGTTGCCACTACTACCTGTGAAAAGCTGTGTGTGGTGGACACAAGATCTTCATAACAACAGCTCCACCTGGCTGCAAAAGAATATATTGAACTCAAGTCTTCAAAATAATACCATGTTAACTCTGTCATAACTTTCAAAAGAAGCATTTTCTCAACAGGAAGATTACTAAAACTTATACATTTTCATAATACTTCCCCTTTAACTCTGTGCATGCCAGGGTTGCAGAATAAATTGCAAAGCAATGCATTGCACACCTCTGACATGTGAAAGGTTAATGTTAATGGCTAAAATACCCCCCCTGTGCTTGATTAGAGAGAGATCTCTGTAAGTGACCTCCTATACTGAACCTGCTGGATGCATTGGGAACATTTCTATTATCCACAGAGTTAAAGGGGAACTACCATCCCTATACAAGTTTGACTCATAATGACCTTCATATAGTGATAAGCTGTAATAGTTGTTTTATTTTCGTACTAGTTGAACAGCCCATGTACCCGGGCTGCAGTGCCAGGTAGCAACGGCCGTGGTGCAGTCATGTGCAGTACAGACTGCCCGCTCCATGGCTGATAACGGAGCGGGGCTCTCCGAATTCAGACGTGCAGAGAGGACTATGGTCTGAATTCGGGGCACCCCGCTCCGTTATCACCCGTGGAGTGAGCAGTCTGTACTGCGCATGACAGCTTCTGACAAACATACATTAGTGAATTATTATATAAGATACAATGTGTGCTGTTGCGAGATGTAAAGTTTTAAAAAGGAGCCGGGGCCTTGCTTCCAGACAGACTGTGGTTACAACTCTGCACTGCAGTCTGTCAATCTTCATATGTTCCCCTACCCATGTAGCCCTTGTTCCAACCTCCTCTGATGACGGCGGATTTCTCCATGTAAGCTGGAGCGGTCTCATTGGCTACAGAGCTCCAGCTTACATGGAGAAATCCTCAGTGATTGGAGGAGGTTGGAAAGTGACAATAATTTGGGAGGGGAACAGATTAAGACTGACAGGCTGCGGGACTGAGTTGTAACCACAGGCCCCGGCTCATTTTTAAAACTTTAAATTTCGCCATAGCCTGCACTGTATACAAAAATAAAACAACTATTACAGCTCATCGCTATATGAAGATCGTTATGAGCCAAATTTGTGTAGGTGTGTTAGTTCCCCTCTAAAGGAAAATAAATTATTTATTGTAGAGCTTCTCCTTCTGATAAAAATGAGAGAGATTCTGGGGAATTCTTTATTCAGACGTTACAACAGTTCAAGATAATGCCTCTCCATTTGAGTGTTTAGAGAGATTTGCAGTTGATTAATGGAAATTCCTCATAGAGGTTAATAAAACAGCAGCATCTGGTGGTCACTTTGTACAGAAGAAATCAACAAGTTTGAACCATCATAACTTTGGAAGGAATTATCTCCCTACGGTGAAAGCATCTGTCTTATACTCATCAGGGAAAGCCCTAATATTCTATCTATCTATCTGTCTGTCTGTCTGTCTATCTATCTATCTGTCTGTCTAGATATCGATCTCTATCTATGTATGTATGTATCTATCTAGATATCAATCTCTTTCTATCTAGAAATCCGTCTATCTAGAAATCCGTCTATCTAGAAATCCATCTATCTAGATTTCTAGATATCTATCTATCTATCTATCTATCTATCTATCTATCTATCTATCTATCTATCGGTATAAAATATTATTTAACCCCTTAGGGACCCTTTACGTACCAGGACCGTCACGGTCCTTGAACTACTCAAGGACCGATGACGGTCATGGTACGTCACGTACTTTTTACTTACAGCGCTCTACCGGGAGCGCTGTAAGTAAAAATAGGGCATGAAATAGACCGCTCCAAGATCGGAGCGATCTCTATCAGGCCCCATAGTGACGCGCCGATACACGTGACAGGTCACGTGTACCGGCGCATCAAAGTGCCCCTATGCGGTCATTATGGGACGGAAATGTCCCACGACCGCTGGTCGTTAAGGGGTTAAAGAAATAGTTATGTTTTACAATAAAATCAAATACAAATGTAAAATAAATAAATGTAGAAGTAAATAACTAATAAGGGCCATATTATCAAAACCCATAATGGATATAAACAAAGTGTGTGACAAACCACAAAATCGCAACTAATTGATACTGCTAAGCAATGTCATTGACCACAAAAAAAAAAGGAGCTCCAATTAATCTTCATATTATTTGGGCACCTCTGAGCAGCAAGACTGTTCGGATGGATCACAGAGAGGGACAATCTTTAGTAATCATAAGGAAAAAACCTGTCAAGGGGGGCAGGGTTTTCCTTATGATCACAGTAAGAAGATTGTACCTTGCTGTGTCCTATCCGGTCAAGAGACCAGATTCCACATCTGAGGTGAGCAGTGTTACACTAGGTAATAGGGGCGGGAGGGGGGATACTTTATCATTCAATTACTCTTGTACTACAATCTGATAGTACTGAAATAACACTCTCCATAGCCCAGATACTAGGAAGATTAATCGGAGCTGCTTTTTTTTTTTGTGAAACATTACTATCCCTTTACAATTTGGGGCCCTACATTAAAAAAAAAGAGTAACTCGGGGTAAGCCAACAGCCCGATAGAAGAAAAATCAAATGTAATTTAAAAGCAAGAGTTTAATCAGACTCTAAACCCTATGACTGTTAAAACGGTCTCCAATGCATTGCAATGCAGAGCAGGGATTAAACGCCCCATTTAAGTCACTGGGACTTTTTATTTGTGTATTTGAATTACTTATTAACCTATGAGTGCCAGAGGTACGCAACGCATTGCAGAGCAATATGTTGTGTGCCCCCTCTGGCACTTGAAGGGTTAAAAGGACTGTAATGTCCCATAAAAACTTTTTTATAGTTTTGTAGAGGTCAAGGAACTCAGAAGAATGGTGCAAACCCCATCTCTCAAACCGCTATGGTTTGAGAGATATTTTCACTGAAAGTCCTTCTCCTGATGTCAGCGTCTAGCTGACAGCAGGAGATTCCGGTCCGGGGACCAGTCGGTGGCTCTGCAGCAGAGCCAACCTAAATCGCTGTATTGAAAAAGAATTAGTTCACTGGAAATGTCTACTTGCTTGCAAACCAGGCACACTTTGTAGACATTTCCAGTGAAGTAATTATTTTGCAGTAACACGATTTCGGCTCTGCTGCAGAGCCTCCTCGAGTCGTACAACTCGAATCTCCTGCTGTTAGCTTTACAGCTGACATCAGGAGAAAGGGGTGAACTTTCAGTGCCTGTATCTCTCAGACCATAGCGGTTTGAGAGATAGGATTTGCACCATTCTTATTTTCTTCAACTCTATAAAAGAATAAAACATTTTTATGGGACATTACTGTCCCTTTAACCCTTTAAGGACCCATGACGGTCCTGGAGCATCATGGGTTGCCGGTCCTTAAGGGGTTAAGAAAGACAAGAATTGTTCATTTTGGAACCAGATGATTTTCCATCAGACGCTCGGTATCACATTTGCAGTGCGGAGTGTTATGAATTATGAAACAGCCGTGGAAAAAAACAGTTGTCTGGGAACGTGTCACGTGGCAGCCAGCGCCTCACGTCTTGGTATCCCCGCTGTATAAGTGATTCTCCTCTATAATAGATGGAGGGTGGTGGTTTGAGATGATTTAAGACACATTGGGGGGAGATTTATGAAAAGTATTCTTAAAGGGATAGTGATACTTAAAATATAAAAAATATATGTTGTAGGGCTTATCACCCAAGTAAAACAAGTGTACTCCCACTGCTGAGAGATATTTTATTAAAAAATTATAACAGCTCAAACTTGAATTTTTTAGGTGTAACATCACACTGGCCTGGAAATTTTACAGTGCAACTGTTGCTACACCATCCTATGGACAGCTCTGGTCTGTAGACCATAAATCTCCATAGGATTATGTAGCAACAGCGCCACTGTAAATTTTCAGGCCACTGTGATATTGTACCTAAAGAAATCAGGTTTGAGCTGTTATCATTTTTTAATAAAATATCTCTCAGCAGTGGAAGTTCCCTTGTTTTACTCAGGGGGATAAACTCTACAAATATATTTGTTTACATTTTAAGTATTACTATCCCATTAACTTTTTCAGTACCAAAGTGGTATGCAATATGTTGCATACCCCCCTTGGTATTCAGATGGCTTTAACCCTTTGAGTTCCGGAGAGGTAAGCGATGCATTGCGTACCCCTCTGGCACTCGTAAGGTTAAAGCCATCTGAATGTTGGTTGTTAAAATGTCCCTAACGCATGCCAAGTCAGGTGCTGTTTATAAATGAGCATGATAAAATATATTATGAATGCATTAAAAGGTTAGTAATGCCCAAAGATAACTTTTATGTTTTATTGTAGATTCAGAAAAAGAAAAGAAATTATGTGCAGCAAACTCCATCTCTCAAACCTTTATGGTTTGATATGGACGTTTAAAGTTTGCTGTTTCCTACTGACAGCTGTAAAGCTGTCAGCAGGAGATTCGTGTCGGTCGACACGCTGGTGCTTGAGAAGTGCCGCAATCTCGTTACTTACACAGAATCCCTTCATTGGAATGGTCTAAAACGTGTGCCTGAACACTAGGGATTCTGTGTAAGTAACGAGATCTCGGCACTTCTCAAGCGCCTCCGTGTCGACCGACACAAATCTCCTGCTGACAGCTTTACAGCTGTCAGTAGGAAACAGCAAACTTTAAACGTCCATATCTCTTAAACCATAGCGGTTTGAGAGATACGCTTTTTTGCATTTAGATCAGCTTTTTAAGCTCTTCTAAATGCAAAAAAGTTTTTTCAGACATTACTAACACTTTCATTGGCTTCCAAGCACACTTTGTAGACCATTCCAATTTTTAGATAGAGCTATTTCGGGTCTGCTGAAGAGTCGCCGGCCAGTCCCAGAACCAGGATCTCACACTGTCAGCTATAGCGCTGACGTCTGTGAAAGGGGCGGGAGAGGGAACTTTAGAAGCGTATATATCTCAAACTATACATGTCTGAGAGACTGGATTTACCTGAGTTAATTTTTTTTTTTTAATATCTACGATATTACATTTTGTTAAAAGCAGACTAATCGTTACAAGTATGTTGGGGTGATGAAAAATCAAGATATAAGCTGTAAAACCTTCACAGATAATGGTGGGAAATACCGTTGCAAATAAACATTGCATTACTATTCCTTAAATAACATCTCAATTGAGTTGGATAACAACAGTGATTATATCACAGAAAAAACATAAAATACCAGTTTGAGAACTATTTGCTACTGAATATAAGATATGGTTTACTGACTGAGAACTTTACTGACGAACTGTGCTTTGGGAACCGTATATATGCCAACGATCTGATGATTTACTGGCGGTGTTTGATTAAAGGGATAGTAATGTTTCACAAAAATAGCAGCTCCTATTAATCATCATAGTATTTGAGCCACAGAGAGCGTTATTTCAATACTAACAGAGTTGTAGTTCAAGAGTAATTGAATGATAAAGTATCCCCCTCCTGCCCCTTTTACCTAGTATAACACTGTTCTCCTCAGATGTGGAATCTGGTTGTAAGACCAGACAGATAGCAGCAGGGGACAATCTTCTTCCTATGAGAACAATGAAAGCCCTGCCCCCCTTGACAGGTTTATCAGGTTTTTCCCCTTATCTTAATTGAAGATTGTCCCTCTCTGCAGTCTATCTGGGCACCTCCCTTTTGATCTGGCTGAGCAGTGTTACATCAGTAAAAGGGGCAGGAGGGGGATACTTTATCATTCAATTACTCTTGAAATACAACTCTGACAGAATTTAAATAACACTCTCCAAGGCCCAAATACGGACCGTGTGTGTTTGACGAGTATCACATATAGCATGAGATTATTATTATTATTGCATTTTATTTTATTTTTGTGCATTGACTCAGATGAGCGTCCTTGTGATTATGATCACAGACAGCAGAACCGTTGTTTTCTCTGCTTGCCAGTGCATTGCGAGCTGGTTCACCCAACTGGTTGGCGGGTATATGTATGGGTGGACATTTACTCTGGTAGTTCAGTTTTGTGATTTATCAGTAGCGAGTTCAGGGTTATGTTGAAATAAACATTGACCCGTTTTCTTGATTATATTACTGTACGTCATATATTCTACATGAATGAGAGTTATAGGATAGTCATTAGTAATTTTTTTTTATTAAAATAGTCATAGTACTCTGGTTTAGTTTTTAATAAAAGTAATTGGAGTATATTATATACTTTTTTTGTATTGATTGTTTATATTATATCTTGATTTTCAGGATATAATAAGATTTATTTGCCTAGCAGAGATTATTATATTCTAAGATATCTCCAATCTTCATTCCTGTATACAATAAGGCTTTGGATATTTTCTATACGTTTTTTTCTTAGATCCAGGTGGGGGGGATTATTTTTTCCTAAGCAGCACCAGGCACGTGCACACGTAGACGCCAAGAGGGGCTTGAGCACCTGCCCTTTTTATCCAAAGTGTCCTCGTGCCCTTTTAACAAAAAAAAAAAATAATTGATTAGTCCGATTTTATCTTATCCCAGTCCGTTTTTCAATTTTAATTACCGGGGAGGGTCCTTTTTAAGTGTAAGGACCCTTTAACATGTCGGCTGGGTCCTTTTTACGTGCCACCGGGTCGTCTCTTCTTGCGTGACGGATCCTCTCCGCTTATGAGAAGTACCTTTTTTTCATTTGAGCCCCTGCCCCCAGAATGTCTGTGCACATCCTTGAACAGCACTGTGGAGGAATTTGTTCCTGCCTAGTTCCAGTTTATGCTCATTCTTGTACACTCTTTTTATTAGCCATTACAATCCGTGTAAGAATATACCTGGCGTTAAAATTCTGGTGAAAATTTTGTTGCAACATTGTCGCAGTTTTTGCCCGCTCTAACATCAGTGCTACAAATATGCCATTAGAGAGTATTACGACTTTCAAAACTGGGGTTGGTAATTTTATAAATGGCGAATTTACATTTGGCTAGTTCTTCGTATTGACCTTGAATGTATTTGTAAATGGTGTGCCAAAGATTCAGCATGCCGCATAATGCGGAAGTGCACAGCTTGAAGAATGAATATTAGAGATGCACTGGTACCCCTTTTGCCTCTTTCTCCCCCTCCTTGACTCTTGATCCCACCCTTTTGCCTCTCTCTCTCTCTTCCTCCTGATCTCCCCTCCTTTTGCCTCTTCTTGGCCCCCCTCCTTTTTTCTCCTGATCCTTCCTCCTTTTGCCTCTCTTTCTCTCTCTTGACCCCCTCTCTGCCTCTTTCACCACCCGCTCTTGATCCCCCTTTGCCTCCCTTACCATCCTCTGCCAGGTGCTCACTGTTCTCTCGCGAGCCCCGGCAGAGGTCAGCGTCTGAGCATTGCCATGGTAACCCGCGGCAACGCTCCGACGCTGCAGGAGGGAGAGAGGCGACCGGGGAGCATTGTGAGTATCTCCTCGGGCTCCCTCTCTGCAGCACCAACCCTGACACAGGGTATCGGTGCTGGCATCGGCCGCATTTGCGCGAGTACGAGTACTCGCACAAATGCCGGTATTGGCACCAATACCAGTATCAGTATCGGTGCAACCCTATTAAATAAAAAACAAAACAAAAAAAAAAAATGTTTCCTAATAGTACTTTAAAGGGATAGTAATACTTAAAATGTAAAAAAAAAAATACGTTGTAGGGTTTATCCCCCTGAGTAAAACAAGAGTACTCCCACTGCTGAAAGGTGTTTTATTCAAAAGTAATTACAGCTCAAAATTGAATTTTTAGGTGCAATATATGGCCTGAAATTATACAGTGGCACTGTTGCTACACCATCCTATGGAGATTTATGGCCTACGGACCAGGCAGCACCACTGTACAATTTCAGGCAATTGTGATACTGCACCTAAAAAATTCAGCTTTGAGCTGTGAAAACTTTTGAATAAAACACCTTTCAGCAGTGAGAGTACCCTTTTTTTACTCAGGGGGATAAACCCTACAATATATAATTTTTCACATATACAGTATTACTATCCCTTTAATAACTAATCATATGATAAAAACTTTTTAAGAGGTGAATGTTCCCCTTTAATATGGTTCAAACCATCTGCACTAGATGGGACCAATACAAATTCTTAAGATTCCCATGGATGAAACTGAGAATTTTAACCCACTGAATGCCAGAGAAGTATGCAGATCCTTTCAAAGCAATGTATTTGTGGTCCACACTAGCATTCAATGAGTTAACATCTTATTTAAATGGGTGATAATGTATGTTTGTCTCCTATGCTGCAGTTGGTTTGCCCCAGAATTGCTTCCATTTATCTTAGTACATTCACCCCATGTTCACATACCTTCCAACATTTCAAATTACCAAAGAGGGACACCTGTGTAATAGGGGGTGTTGCTGGGGGCGTGGTTGGTGGGCGGGGCATTACCAATCATTTTTAGGCTATTTCATGACCTACTGACACCTCGTTGTGTAACCTATTCAATGACTTATAACAAGACTATATTATTTTATTTACACAGACTAATTTATAAACACATATACTGACATTTAAACAAACATTAATGTGAGTTTTATTGCTGTGGAGCAATGTGATACATTTATATACACACCACACAAAATTATATCTTAAAAAGAGGGACATCAGGATGGGAAAGAGGGACAGAGGGATTTGGGTGTAAAAGAGGGGCTGTGAGGGACTAAAGAGGGACACTTGGGAGGTATGTGTTCATGGCTGGGAACTCTCAGGATTTGTCCCGGAGACTCTGGTTTTTGCTGTTAATTACCGGGTCTCCGGGGCAGAAGCCGGACGTGGGGAATTGCTAATGAAACTCCGCCCACTTCTGTTCCTTCCCAGTCTGTTCCTCCCACTCCCCGCCCACTTCTCCTCCTTTCCCAGCTTATTCATTATACTTTTTTCTTCATGTTATAAGCTTTTCCCCCTACTTGTGATTAAGCCCCACCCCTTTTTGACGCAAATTGCATCATTTCCCCCCTATTGGCAGCACCACAAGACTCCCATCTCTAGGGAGTCCACAACAAAAACTTCCCAGGTATGCCCATGGTACTAGTGGGGTACCTCAGGGATCTGTACTGGAGCCCATTCTATTTAATATTTTTATTAGACATATTGCAAAAGGTCTTCAAGCTAAGGTATGCCTTTCTGCAGATGATAGAAAGATCTGCAACAGGGTAGACATTCCAAGGCTTGCGGCTCTGCAGCTGAGCAGAGATCGTGTTAGTGAAGTAGAATTATTTCACTGAAACGGTCTTCTACGTGTGCTTGGTTTGTGCTTGGTTTGTACTTGGTTTGCCAGCACATGTAGAAGACTGTTTAAGTGAAATAATTCTTTGTCACTAACGAGATTGCGGCTCTGCTGCAGAGGAGCCTGATGAAAATCAGACTGGATATCCCTGAAGTCAGTGCAACACTGACTTCAGGGAAGGGGGAGGGAGGGGGGAACTTTACTTTCTGTTATCTCTCAAACCATAAAGCTTTGAGAGATGAACCTGGGGGCTATTCAATTATTTTGCAAATATCTACAATATGAGGGATAGTAATAATAAAGTATTACTATCCATTTAAAGGGATAGTAATGTCTGTATTAAAGTTCTGATTTGAGTCTTCTTTACGCTTTTTATAACACGTAGTGGTATGTTTAAGTACTTACAGTTCTGTAGTTCAAAAGATATTTAAGCTGAAAGGATCCCCCTCCCACCCCTGCTGGTCATGTCACTGATCTTCTCAGTCTGGTCCGGATGTAGAGCGGCGAGGGACAATCTTCAGTAAGCAAAAGGAAAATCCTGTCCTCCTTCATAATGGGGGCAGGGTTCTCCTTATACTTACCGAATGAAGGTTGTCCCTCACTGGATCCGTCCGGTCCCATGACCGGATTGCAAATCTAAGGGTAGGTGGCCAGAAGGGGCGGGACGGGGATTCTTTCAGCTTGAATATCTTTTGAACTACAGACCTTTAAGTACGTAAAGAGATAGTATTGTCAAGTTTTAAAAAAAAGCAAATCTTATAGGCATTGAAAAATGGAACTAAATGCCCCTCGTCCCATCTCCCACCTTTATGGTTTCAGAGATATTCTGCACTAAAGATCCCCCTCCCTCCCCTTTTCCTGATGTCAGCGCTGTAGCTGACTGCAGGGGAATCCGGTCCCAGGACCGTCGGAGGCTCTTCAGCAGAGCCGAGCGCGTTATTGAAAAAGAGATCCTTCATCGGAATGGTCTGCAAAGTGTACTTGGTTTGCAATCACACTTTGTAAACCATTCCAGTGAAGAATTTCTTTTTAGGTCTCTCAATCTCAGCTCTGCTGAAGAGCCTCCGACGGTCCCAGGACCGGATTCCCCTGCAGTCAGCTACAGCGCTAATGTCAGGAAAAGGGGAGGGAGGGGGGAACTTTAGTGCAGAATATCTCTCACACCATAAAGGTTTGAGAGATGGGACGAGGGGCATTTAGTTCCATTTTTTAATGCCTACAAGATTCACTTTTTTTTAAAACTTGGCAATACTTTCCCTTTAAACATACTGCTACATGTTGTAAAAAGCTTAAAGGAGACTCGGAGCAGAACTGTAATATAGACATTACTATCCCTTTAACCCCTTAGTGACCGGCCGCGCGGACGTGTGGCTGGCACTTAACGCCGCAGTGTATTTTTTTTTTTTTTTTAAAGGATTCCAGAGTCCCTGAACGGTGTGCAACCGTGTGGGGACCCGTAAATGAGGGACATACATGTACGTCCTCTGTCCTTAAGGGTCATCCGCCTGAGGACATACATGTAAGTCCTCGGGCATTAAGGGGTTAAAGGTAGGCAGGCAATGTAACTAAGCAGCAGGGATTGGGAATACAAGCAGGGTGCTGGGTTGTATAGCTAGGGCCATTAGTAGAAGAAAAAGGGAAGTGGTCATCTCCAGAAGGATATAGATACTCTAGAGAGAATTCAGGGAAGGACTACTAAAATGGTGAAAGTGGAACTTTCATGCATTTTAACCCCTTAAGGTCCGACGATCCCGCGGTGTCTGGTCCTTTAAGGACCAGATAGACGAGTTCGACGTGCCGTCCCACGTGACTGATCACGTGGGGCGGCACATCTAAAGGAGGACTGAAAGAGATCGCTCCTGTCTTGGAGCGATCAACTTCAGTCCCCGGTATTACTCACCGAGCTCCTGCAGGAGCGCGGTGAGTAAAAGTACGTGACGTACCAGGACCGTCACTGGTCCTTAAGTGCCGGACCAGCGTGACGGTCCGGGTACGTCACAGGATGCGAAGGGGTTAATGTCCCCCCCACCAAAAATAATTTTTAACATAGCGTTAGGTATTTCCATACTTCTATTATCAATAGTAAGTCCAGCATTATTTAGAAATGTAACTTCTTCAGAGACTCCCCAGCAGATGACCGAGCAGACATCTTGCCGAAGAGGCATCTGTTCACCTGAGCAGTCCATCCCTGTCTCCTCTATGATTGGCCAGGGGGAGTTGCATTGTACTTTAAGGTACAGACAGGGACAGACGGAGCAGACGCACACGTGCCTGTACATCAAGATTCCTACCGACGAGTCTCAGAAGAAGCTGAATTTCTAAATAATGCCATACTTACTATGGATAATATGTATGAATATGTTTAACGCTATGTTAAAAAATGATTTGGGGGCACATTAAAATGCATGAAAGTTCCGCTTGAAAGGTTTACAGGAAAAGAAAAATCAGAATAGTAGACTATAGGATCTGAACATGTATAGCTTGGAGGAAAGACTATAGAGAGAGGATATGATAGAAACATTCATATACATAAAGTAATTCCACAAAGTGCTGGAGGGAAGTACATTTCAAAGGAGTAAAAGAGGTCATAGTCTAAAACTAGTGGCACAGAGTCAAAGATGTAACGTATGAAAGTTATGCGTCACTGAAAGGGTAGTAGATAAGTGGAATAGCCAACCATCAGAAGTGGTGGAGGTTAATACAGTGAGGGAATGTAAGCATGCATGGGATAGGCATACGGCTATACTGAATATAAGACAAGACCCATGATCAAATAACAATAGGAAAAATGGACAGACTAGATGGGCCAAATGGTTCTTATCTGCCGTGTTTCTGTTCTCTGCTCCAGTCCTCGGTGCACACCAGCTGGTCAACTTTTAAAGGGATAGTATTGCCTGAAAATAATTTTATTTTATATTGTAGCCCTTAAAAAACATTAAAAATGATATGTCTTATCTCCCAAACCTTTAAGGTTTGGGAGATACTAGCAAGTAAATTTTCCCCTGGAGTGATGTCACTGCTCTAGCTGTCAGATTTGGAATCCGGTCCACAGACCGGCCGTGGCTGTTCAGCAGTGACGAGATCACGATCTTTAAAAATAATTTCTTCATTGGAATGGTCTACAGAGTGTGCTTGCAAGCCAGGCACACTTTGTAGACAGTTCCAATGAAGTAGTTATTTTTAAAGATCACGATCTCGGCACTGCTAAAGAGCTGCCCGCTGATCTGTGGACTGGATTCCATATCTGTCCACTAGATGGCAGACTTGGCTAAAACAGCCAGGAAAAGGGAACTTAATTTTACTTGCTAATATCTCCCAAGCCATAAAGGTTTGGGAGATAAGACTTATATCATTTTTAATGTTTTTTTAAGGACTACAATATAAAATAAAATTATTTTCAGGCAATTCTATCCCTTTAAGGATATCCATAATTAAGCACAAAAAGATAAATTACAATGGCTTGGCCACTTATTACATATCTGTGATAAAGCAGGGTTATCCTGAAAACAAGTACTACAAAGAACTGTGGAGATGTACTATGGTGTGATAGGAGATAGGACAGGAGATAACTTCTCCAGTGAGATAAAATCTCCAGTGATACAAACTCTCCAGTTCCTATGTTATTCTATGGGAGAGATTTAGTTATAGATTACAGGGAGAGATGTACTAAGGTGTGATAAAGAGAAGATAACTTCTCCAGTGAGATAAAATCTCCAGTGATACAAACTGTCCAGTTCCTATGTTATTCTATGGGAGAGATTTAGTTATAGATTACAGGGAGAGATGTACTAAGGTGTGATAAAGAGAAGATCACTTCTCCAGTGATACAAACTCTCCAGTCCCTATGTTATTCTATGGGAGAGATTTAGTTATAGACTACAGGGGAGATGTACTAAGGTGTGATAAAGAGGAGATAACTTCTCCAGTGATACAAACTCTCCAGTCCCCATGTTATTCTATGTGAGAGATTTAGTTATAGACTACAGGGGAGATGTACTAAGGTGTGATAAAGAGGAGATAACTTCTCCAGTGTGATAAACTCTCCAGTCCCTATGTTATTCTATGGGAGAGATTTAGTTATAGACTACAGGGGAGATGTACTAAGGTGTGATAAAGAGGAGATCATTTCTCCAGCGAAAGAAAATCTCTGGTTCCTATGTTATTCTATGGGAGAGCTTTAGTTATAGACTACAGGAGAGATGTACTAAGGTGTGATAAAGAGGAGATAACTTCTCCAGTGAGATAAACTCTCCAGTTACTATGTTATTATGTGGGAGAGATTTAGTTATAGACTACAGGGGAGATGTACTAAGGTGTGATAAAGAGGAGATCATTTCTCCAGCGAAAGAAAATCTCTGGTTCCTATGTTATTCTATGGGAGAGCTTTAGTTATAGACTACAGGGTGTGATTTAAAAAAATGAGTTAACTTCTCCAGTGTGATAAACTTTCTGTTTCCTATGTTATTCTATGGGAGAACTTACGTTATATAATACAGGGGAGATGTACTAAGGTGTGATAAGGAGGAAATAACTTCTCCAGTGTGATAAACTCTCCAGTTCCTATGTTATTCTGTGGTGGGAGAGCTTACGTTATAGACTACAGGGGAGATGTACTAAGGTGTGAGACAGAAGGGAAGCCATACAAAAATTTCTAATGGTTATAATCAGGATTGTCACGATTTAGGTATAGGATGATAATGCGGCCCTTGACTATAGATGAGCTTTGCATGCCTGGTTTAGTCTCTAGATTGCTGTAGAATCCAAGGATTTCTAGAGAAATGGATTAACATTTTTCGGAGTTTAACTATTTGTCATCACTCAGTATATCCCTTTGTGTTCTAATACCAGATTAAACTCTTTCGGTGTAGACAACAAATCCCATCCATTAGTGTTTTCAAAGTACAGGAAATGATCAATGAGTGCAGGAAATTGCTTCCTGATTAGTAAACAAAACAATTTGCTTCAGAAGCGATGATGTGCACTCTTGGCTATATAATATCCTTGTTCGCTCTACTGTAAAGCAATATAGAGTTGGCTGGGAAACGGCTCCATACAGATGGGCCAGAGATGATTATGTCTAAATGATTACATCTCCATGAAGGAAAATGCAAATAGAGTATGGAACTCGGGCCTGGGGGAGAGAGACGCAATCCCATAAAAATCCATATGTTCAAAGACAAATTTGGAGTAATTTAACTGCATGATGGGGGACAAATAAAAATTCTAAAAATTCCCAATGATTTACACAGGGGATATAACTCTTGCAATGCTTGTGAGGTCACCAGCGCTTTGCTTAGCAATGCATTGAAGACCTTTGTAGAATTCAAGGGCATAAAAGTCCAATTTAGATCAATGGAAATGCTTATATCTGTGCTGTCAGTAGGTCATGAAGCAACCTAAAAATTATCGGTCACACCTTCAGCAAAACCTCTAAAAAAAAAAAAAAAAAAAAAAAGTTTCCCTTTTTGGATATTTGACATGTTGGGAGGTATGCAAGATCCTACCTAGAACAGGTTTTTCTATGTAAGATGACTGTGGGGAACAGGTGGCATGTGACAAGAACTGGTTTTGCTAATTCACAACAAATTTCGGGAGGAAAGATTTTGCTGAAAAAAAGGAATGTTAAACGGACAGGTCGCAATCTTTAGCTTCAAGGTGGAAGAACTGTGAGTTATTCTAACCCTGTGGACCTCAATCTGGATTCTATGGAATCCAAGGGTATCCTGAAGAAGACAGGTTCCACCGGACAAATGTAAGTAATGTCAGTGGAACAGGGGTCGGTGTATGTGTGATTTTTATATTTAAAGCAAAACTTTCACCTCAGTATAATCGTGGCTTCATCCCTTCCCTTGTGTCCCCTGTCTATATTGTGGTGTGTAATTTTGCTTAAAAATCCATATAAATGCAGAAACAGAGACATGATTTCTGTACCTGATGACGTGTCAGTCGGTTATAGCTGTACCGCCGTTCACCATATGATGCAGAAGACACTCCCACTGGGCTTGTGTTTCAATTGTCCGTCCTGCCCCTGAATCCTACATCCTTCCCTGCTAAACCATGTGACCTGACGCGCTCCTTGAATTGTGCGCATCCATGTTATGTACTGGTACTGAGAGGGCACAGTCTGCTGAATAATACACAGTGTATGATGTGCGGATTCACAGAAACACCACAAATTATCACTGGTACTGAGAGGGCATGGTCTGCTGAATAATACACAGTGCATGGTGTGCGGATTCACAGAAACACCACTAATTATCACTGGTACTGAGAGGGCATGGTCTGATGAATAATACAGTGTATGATGTGCGGATTCACAGAAACACCACAAATTATCACTGGTACTGAGAGGGCACGGTGTGCTGAATAATACACAGTGCATGGTGTGCGGATTCACAGGAACACCACAAATTATCACTGGTACTGAGAGGGCATGGTCTGCTGAATAAAACACAGTGTATGACGTGCGGATTCACAGAAACACCACAAATTATCACTGGTTCTGAGAGGGCACGGTGTGCTGAATAATACACAGTGCATGGTGTGCGGATTCACAGGAACACCACAAATTATCACTGGTACTGAGAGGGCACGGTCTGCTGAATAATACACAGTGTATGACGTGCGGATTCACAGTAACACCACAAATTATCACTGGTACTGAGAGGGCACGGTCTGCTGAATAATACACAGTGCATGGTGTGCGGATTCACAGGAACACCACAAATTATCGCTGGTACTGAGAGGGCACGGTCTGCTGAATAATACACAGTGTGTGACGTGCGGATTCACAGTAACACCACAAATTATCAGTGGTACTGAGAGGGCACGGTCTGCTGAATAATACACAGTGTATGACGTGCGCGTTCATGTACAGTGCTCGCACTCTATAAATGCATGGATGAGAAGGTGATGTCACTCCTCTTCATTTGCATGCGCGCCGCACATTGTTGCTGACTGACAGGCCCATGGAGATCGCGCACACGCGCAGTTGAAGGAGAAAGCTAAGATGGCCACGGTGTTATCGATCTCCGTGCCAGGAAAACTGTAACGATAATGAAATATAGAAACAACATTGGGAAGTTTCACATACATATTCCAAGTGACTAAGGGGGTATCTTGCTTCACAACCTTTGGTTACTTTTGCGTGGTAGTTCCGCTTTAACATTAGACATTTTCTGTTATATTTCTCTTATAAAACACTATATCATAGCACCTTTTAAATTGGAACTTTCACCTTTAATTAACCATGTCTCCTATTATTAGTGTAATGGAATGGTTTGTACTTTGCAGGGTTTTTTGCTGTAAGTCCATAGTTTTGGAGAAATTTGCTCTCAAAATTAGCCTTCATGTACCCACTTCCACAGGGTAACTGCGGAGGAGGACTTCTCAGTCCTGAAATTATCCCCCTACCTCCCTCCCAGCGATCTCGTTAACCCTTCCCTTCGTATTGATGAGCATTATGTCTGTCGTTACCACAAGCTCCGTTTGTCATTATCCGGAGCTTGCAAGGTCAGCATAATGATAAACGGAGCTTGCTGTAACGATAGACGTGATTCACATCAATACGAAGGGAAGAGTGAACGAGCTCCCTGGGAGAGGTAGGAGGAGAATTTCAGGACTGGGAAGCCCTGTTTGTTGTTTTTAATTGCACCACACTGGGACCTACAAATGACAATAAAATATCATATTATTATTTAAAGGCGTCCCTTCTGATGCGTTTCAAAATAACTGTTTTAATTTTAATTTAGATAGTATTTGTAAATATATTAGAGTAGGACTTACCATAAAGTGAGATACCTTGGCGTGGTGGTAAGCTTACACACAGATTGGCCAATATGTGGAACGAAATTCTCACTTATTTCACTAAGATTTATCACAAATTATTATATATGCCCATTGCATGGCACACATTATTCACAGTATATAGAGGAGAGCAGGTCTGTTTGTATGTGTTTTTCACTTTTGGGTCTAGGCCTAATGTCAGGGGGACTGGAGAACCCTCTCATTCTCTGCTGCTATCTATATCTTTCATCTATATACTTATATTTAAATTATATTTAATATTTGGATATTTTAGGATGAGTTTAGCGCTGTGAGTTTTCTTTTTCTATTTTCTGTTTGTATTACAGCAAAAAAAACCCTGCAATCTACAAACCAGTACACTACACTAATAATAGGAGACACGGTGTATTAAAGGTGAAATTTCCGCTTTAAAGGGAAACTGACACTTTATACTTGGGTTTTTTTGAAAGAGCTTTCAGAATCACCCATGTTTATGTCAACAATTTATTTAAAACTATAGTCTATGAAATAGTTAAGCTAATTTATTTTATGTGATTCAGCCAGTACTCCCAGTAGGAAGTGACAGTTGGGAGAGAGAGTGGACTATTAGTATCTCACACACCAGACTGTGCAAGCCAGTACTGCTTAATTTGCAGAAACTGACACACAAATAATGGCGTGTGCGCATGATTTTTAAAAAGCTATATCAACATCACCCCATTAATTATAAGCGGTTAGTCCCATTAACCCTTCGATACCCCTCTGGCATGCAAAGGGTTGCCGAAAGTTTGTGCAACAAAAAAACAAATGAACCAATACAATTACATTAGACTTTGTAATGGTATGTTAATAAAAATTGACTTTATGTTACCAGTTCCATTAGCATTCAAATACATGTAAGCAATTTTCGTTACCAGTTCATATATTGAAGTAATGCCCAGTTTATATACTTAGTTTAGTTTATATATTGCTATAATGTCCAGTTTATATACCAACCTGGCAGTCATTTCCCAGTTTATATATTGCTATAATGCCCAGTTTATTTACCAGCCTGGCAGTCATTTCCCAGTTTATATATTGCTGTAATGCCCAGTTTATACACTAATGTTCCAGTCATTTACAAATTTGTATAATTAAATAATGTAAATTTTGTTTACTAATTTGGCTAGTTTATTTACCAGTTTAAATATCTCTGTAATGCCCAGTTTATATACTAATTTAGACAGTTTATTTACCAGTTTCTTTCTGTAATGTCCAGTTTATATACTAATTTGGCAGCGTTGTTTACTAGATTATATATTGTTATATACAGCTTGTATACTAATTTGGCACATATATGTAACAATTTCTATATTGCTGTAATATCCAATTTATACATTAATGGGAGAGTAATAGTTCATTTTACACATAGCTGAAAGCATTGAGCATGTGTAATAGTTGTGTTCCTTGATGTATATCTGACGCACAACTTGCTACTTACAGTGTAATGTAATGTTAAATATGATCCCCACCCCTTTCCCTGACATCATGGTTTTTGTCCCAGATCCATCTACAGATCACTCCGAGGGACAATCTTCACGCAGTATTAGGAAAAACCTGCCATCCTTCATCAAGGTTTTTCTTATACTGAACAAGGGAAGATTGTCCTTCATTGTGATCTGTCCGGACTTCAGATCTGAGGGGAGGTGGCTTCACATAAGGGAAATGGGTGGGAGGGATCATCTTTAAAGGGGACCTATCACTTCTTTACATGTTGGTCTCAATTGTTAGTTTATGTAGCGGTAAAACATTTAAATTTTTTTAATAAAATCTCTATTTTGCTGAATTTAATTGAGCAAATATTTCCCTGCGCCCTACTTCTGGACAGATTGCGATTATCAGCTCTGTAACGCAGTCTGTCACTCTTCCTCTGCTCCCCTCCCACAATCCAGCCTCCTCCAATGACGGAGGATTTCTGTAAACTGGAGTACTCTCATTGGCCAGAGACCTCTCCAGCTTACAGGCAGAAGTCCTCCGTCATTGGAGGAGGCTGGATCGAGGGAGGGGAGCAGAGGAATAGTGACAGACTGCAGGTACAGAGCTGGTAACTGCAGTTTGTCCAGAAATAGGGCGCAGGGCAACATTTACACAATAAAATTCAGCAAAATATTTATTTTATTAAAAAAATGAAAGTGGTATACCAGCTAGTCGCTACATAAATGAACTATTGAGACCAACATGTATAGGGGTGATAGATCCCCTTTGACACTGAAGTTATGTGGCACATGTATATCGCAGATCACAACTATTACACATGCTCAGCTCTCTGATCTATGTGTAATATGAACCATTACTATCCCTTTAATTTGACCAGTTTATTTACCAGTTTATATAATGGTAAAATATACAGTTTATGTACTAGTGTGACAGTCATTTACCCATTTATATATTGTTATAATATTCAGTTTGTATACTAATTTGGCCAGCATGTCCAACAAATGACTACCCTGGCCTAGCTGTTAGATTAATGGCCTGTGCAAGCACCACACTGTCACTTTAAAGGGTTAAAAATGTACTTTTCCATTTTGTCAGATATTATCAGTACGTTCAATCAGTAATAACTATTGGACACGATGTACTTGCAAAAACAGTTAATAAAGTATTTTTTTAAATCAGATTTTCCCTTTGGGTGAAACAGAACGTTCCCTCTATATATTATTTTTCATAGGGTTATGAACATCCATTTTAAAGGCTATAAACTTGGATGAGGTACAGGAAACATCGGGTTCGCATTTTATTTTAGTATTTAGTAAGAAAAGAGTTGCTGTGTGGTTTTTATTTTTCCTAGAAGTTCATAGTTCATGAAAAGAAATATTTCCTTTGGCTTCAGATCTCCGTTGCTGGAAATTTCAGCAAATATGCGTCCAAGTTCTTACACCAGTATTGATAGACTCCAGTGCTTAACCCTTTAATGACCAGAGCACACACCACGGGCCCTTAACCTTTTGAGTGCCAGAGAGGTATCAATTCGTAGAATACTCCTCTGGCACTCAAAGGGTTAAAGTGGATTCATGTTAATCATTCTCACTTACAAATCTTGCAGAGGGCAATAGTTAAAGTGATAGAAATGTCTATAATAAGGCTGCGCTTCGAGTCTTCTACATTAGGGTGACCACATTTCCATTCTTCCGGGACATGTGGTCAACCTAGTCCCACGGCTGAGGCTCCCGCCGGCGCTGACCATCTTTCTGAGGCTGACATAGTAAGAGTTCCCAGTGAGAACAGCTTCAGAAAGATGGTCAGCGCCGGCAGGAGCCTCAGCCGCGGGTCTCACTTGCAGCTCCAGCATACCAGTCCAGCCAGCCAATGAAATGTATTTGCTATATGGTCCTCATTGGTTGGCTGAGCCAGCCAATGAGGACCATATAGCAAATACATTTCATGGGCTGGCTGGACTGGCGCGTGTTGCTCAATTCCGGGACTCTTTGTTGTCGTGGTAGGGGGTGACCCAGGATGCAGGACACAGACCTCCATTAAGGGACAGTCCCGGACATTCCGGGACGTGTGGTCACCCTATTCTACTTTGATTTTATAACATGCAGTGCTAAGTTTAATAACTTACTGTTCTGTACTTCAAAGTATATTGAAGCTTAAATGATCCCCCTTCTGGCCGCCTTCCACTGAATCTGCAATCCGGTCATGGGACCGGAAGGTTTAGGGTTAGTTGCTTTCCCTGCTGCAATTGCAGGGACTTCATGTACATCTTTAGACACTTCTTCAGTTCATAGGCGTAACTAGAACCCTCCGTGCCCTGGTGCAAGAAGTGCCATGGGCCCCCCACCCCCGACCACATTGGCCGCCGGGCCCTCCACAATGCCCCCATCTCCTACCTCCCAATCCCTGGTGGTCCAGTGGAGTGGCAGGAGAGCCGGGCTGGCGTGTTGTGCTCCCATGCTGTCCTCTTCTGTAATGCAGAGCGCTGGGAGATGATGTCATCTCCCAGCGCTCTGCATTACTAGAGAGCCGGAGGGAGATTGCGGGCGCCAGGTGGAGGGGTCGCAGGGGGCAGCCGGACCCCTGGAGTGGCTGTCGTGGGTGCGACCCCTATAGTTACGCCACTGCTTCAATTACTTAAGTAACTTGCCGTCTGGCTTGCAATAGTATTTCTGCATCTCCTACAATTTTGATATTTTTATCCTATTTTGTACTAAGATGTGGAAAGTTGCCTACGTATAGAGAATGAATGGAAATCCCTTCCTCCTGAACATGGGCAAATACGCTCAAAAATTATCTTCATTCCTTCTGGGGTTTGAGCAAATATAATCCGCCCTAATACGATTAGGTCCCTTGCAAGAGGTCAGCAAAACTCTGCAAAAATGTATAATCCACTTAGCGTAAAGCACAAAATTAACTATTTTTCCTCTCCCCTCCAATTCAGCTCTAAAGGAGCTCTTTAGTCCTTATTCTGAAGGCTAACGAAGAGAAATTCTAGGGGGCAAATATAAAATTCAGAAGACTGACATTAATTTAAGGGAGCAGTAAACTTTTGCTTTGGGAAAAAAAAACATATTGTAGGGTTTTCCATGCTGAGTAAATTAATTAATTCAAAAGCTATAACCATTGAAATGATTATTTTTAATATGAAATGGTTAGCAACATTGCCACCTAGTGTCCAGACAGTTATTCTGGACTGTTATTCTGTTACATTCCGGGCAGATGTGAGCTGCTTCCTACAGTTCCCCACTGAATGTGAGTAACAACCCCAGCACTTCAAGTGTAATAATAATTTCTGAATAATTTCTTAATAAAACTTTATTGATCATTTAAATGGGGCTTTTTAACCCCTGGAATGCTCTAAAGATCTCCAACGCATTGCCTAGCAATGCTTCAGTGACCTCGTTAGCATTCAAGGTTTTAAAGGGATAGTAATACTTAAAAAGTAAAAAAAAAAATATGTGGTAGGGTTTATCCCCCCGACGAGAGGCATACCACTTGAAGAGCCCATTAGACACGGAAGGCACCAGATAAGTACAGGGTGGATGTGTGTGTGTAGAGATTCATATTCACTGACAGTGAGTAGTTGCATATTACCACACTATATTTTCGAGATAAACCCTGTTGTAAGGTGCACCATGATATCCATAACAATTTGTCTTTAAGAAGATCTGTCTCCGTATACAAATACCGTCTTTTCTAGTTTATACAACACAAATTAAGGTGGGAATACAACTGTACCTGTGATACTAAGTTGTTTTAAATAAAGTGGAACTTTTACATAACAGCGATCATCCACTCTTATTGAGCATTGCCTTTAAAGGGATAGTAATACTTAAAATGTAAAAAAAAAATATGTTGTAGGGTTTATCCCCCTGAGTAAAACAAGAGTACTCCCGCTGCTGAAAGGTGTTTCATTCAAAAGTTATTAATTTTCAAAGTTGAAATTTTTAGGTGCAATATCACAGTGGCCTGAAATTGTACAGTGGTGCTGTTGCTACATGATCCTATGGACAGCTCTAAATCTCCATAGGATGGTGTAGCAACAGCTCCACTGTACAATTTCAGGCCACTGTGATATTGCACCTAAAAAAATTCATCTTTGAAAATTAATAACTTTTTAATGAAACACCTTTCAGCAGTGGGAGTGCTCTTGTTTTACTCAGGGTGATAAACCCTACAGCATATTATTTTTTACATTTTAAGTATTACTATCCCTTTAACCCCTTAAGGTCCGACGATCCCGAGGTGCTGGTCCTTTAAGGACCAGATAGACGAGTTCGACGTGCCGTCCCACGTGACTGATCACGTGGGGCGGCACATCGAAAGGAGGACTGAAAGAGATCGCTCCAGTCTTGGAGCGATCAACTTCAGTCCGCGGTATTAAAAGTACGTGACGTACCTGGACCGTCACTGGTCCTTAAGTGCCGGACCAGCGTGACGGTCCGGGTACGTCACAGGATGCGAAGGGGTTAAAGAGCTTCATCTAAATCATTCACAATGTTTTACTTGTTACCTGTGATTCAGCTTCTTTAAATTCTTTAGTCCAGTCATATGACTTCCTTATATTTAGGTATGAAGAGTATATAGACTTTTACTGCCTTGGGAAACTCAGCAGGAACCTGGCGTACTTAAGTTGTTGATGGTAAATGTTCTTTATTGTTTACTAAACAGAATCGCAGAGGAACAGCAGAAGGGATTACAAAAGCAGATCTAGAGACTGATTGAGCAATTATCACATTTTATCTGTATTGTCAACTGTTTCTACACTGTGATGTCAAAAATGAAATGTTTTGTTCTAAACCAGCCAAGAAATTAGACAGAATCCTTAACCGTGTAAATGCTGGAGATGTTATCCAGCTTATTGCTTGTCTTAGGAAGTTCCCATTGGACTGAGCCTGAATCACTTGAAGTACAGTCTCTTGGGTTGAGCCTGAATCTCTGGTGGTTCTAAGTCTCTCCTGCACGAAGTCCGAATCTCTGGAGGTTCTAAGTCTCTCTTGCACGAAGTCCGAATCTCTGGTGGTTCTAAGTCTCTCCTGCACGAAGTCCGAATCTCTGGCAGATCTTTCTCTATTATAGGTTGGGCCTGGATGTCGTTCAGTTCCATGTCACTTGGGATGATCTGGAATCTTTAGCAGTTCTGTGTCATTCTTACAATGATCCTGAATCTCTGACAAGTTACTATCTTGGCCTCAGTCTGAACATTTGTTGGTTCAGTGTCTCTTTTCGAGAGTGACTAAATCTCTGTCAGTTCTGTATCTTTCTTAGGCAGAACCCGAATCTCTGGTAGTGCTATGTCTGCAGAGCTGAGCCTGCATTTCTGGTAGTGCTACGTCTCCTGAGCTGAGCCCAAATCTCTGGTAGTGCTATGTCTCCTGAGCTGAGCCCAAATCTCTGGTAGTGCTATGTCTCCTGAGCTGAGCCCAAATCTCTGGTAGTGCTATGTCTCCTGAGCTGAGCCCAAATCTCTGGTAGTGCTACGTCTCCAGAGCTAAGCCCAAATCTCTGGTAGTGCTACGTCTCCAGAGCTAAGCCCAAATCTCTGGTAGTGCTATGTCTCCAGAGCTGAGCCCTCCCAAATCTCTGGTAGTGCTATGTCTGCTGAGCTGAGCCCAAATCTCTGGTAGTGCTATGTCTCCAGAGCTGAGCCCAAATCTCTGGTAGTGCTACGTCTCCTGAGCTGAGCCCAAATCTCTGGTAGTGCTACGTCTCCTGAGCTGAGCCCAAATCTCTGGTAGTGCTACGTCTCCTGAGCTGAGCCTACATCTCTGGTAGTGCTATGTCTCCAGAGCTGAGCCCAAATCTCTGGTAGTGCTATGTCTCCAGAGCTGAGCCCAAATCTCTGATAGTGCTATGTCTCCAGAGCTAAGCCCAAATCTCTGGTAGTACTATGTCTCCAGAGCTAAGCCCAAATCTCTGGTAGTGCTATGTCTCCAGAGCTGAGCCCGCCCAAATCTCCGGTAGTGCTATGTCTCCAGAGCTGAGCCCAAATCTCCGGTAGTGCTATGTCTCCAGAGCCGAGCCCAAATCCCTGGTAGTGCTATGTCTCTAGAGCTAAGCCCAAATCTCTGGTAGTGCTATGTCTAATTATTTGGCTGTTCTGTGTCTCCTTTGGGATGAGCTTGTATCTCTGGTAGTTTATGGTTTCTTTTGGTTTGAACCTAAATATTTGACAGTCCAATGCCTTCCTTGGGATGAGCCTGACTCTCTGGTAGTTATGTGTTTAATTTCAGCAACAGCTGACTCTCTGGTAGTTCATAATCATTCTTGGACTAAGTCTGAATATCTAGCAGTACTGTGTATTTCATAGGCTAATCCTAAATTTCTGGCAGTTCAGTGTCTCTTTTGGACTGAGTCTAAATCTCTGGTAGTTCAGTTACTCCCTTGAACTGAGCCTAAATCTCCGACATTCTGATTCTGAATCTTAGGCATTTCAGAGTCTCCATTGGGCTGAGTCCTAATATCTGGCAGTTCTGTGTCTCCCTTGGGCTAAGTCTGAATCTCTGGTAGTTCAATTACTCCCTTGGGCTGAGCCTAAATTTGTGACAGTTCTGTGACTCCCTTGGGCTAAGTCTGTATCTCTGGAAGTATTGCATCTCCCTTGGGCTGAATCCTAATATCTGGCAGTTCTGTGTCTCGCTTGGGCTGAGTCCTAATCTCTGGCAGTTCTGTGTCTCCCTTAGGATGAGACTAAATCACTAGTAGGTTTATTTCTCTTGTGCTAAGCATGACTGGTGATTATAATAGTACCTTCTGTGTACCTGTATAACCCCCCATTAGCATTAGCTTTGCCTTCTCTGCTGAACTTGCCTATTCTTTACCTCTGTATCATGACTGATCATTTCCTGATTACTATTTAATGATATGACACTGGCTCTGTGCTGGGCGCTAATCGATGACTTATTATTTTCTGTATTAATTCACACAGCAGCAGCAGATGGCGACGCCAACGCTTTTCTCTGAAAACAAATCAATTAAAAGTAAAACAACATTTATTTTCTGTCTGTATTTTTAATTTTTAACTATTTTTACTAGGAACCTTTGAGCATTTTCTGTTTCAGAACTATGGCAGTTTGTATAAAACTCTAAGGGTCATATTCACACAAAAAAATGGATGAATTCTGAAGCAAGCCAACTGCTCCATAGGATCAAACACACATTCCCATTGATTAAGCGGGGCTGTTAAACCCTTGAATGCTAGGAAGGTGTCGAACACATTGCTTTGTTGCATTCTTAGGGTTAATATTACCATTTAAATCCCTGAGAATGTTTGGGAGTGTTTTTTTGTTCCATATGGCGCTGTTAGTGTCTCTGCTTCCTTTGTGTAGATGGCCTTATGTTTTTGACTGCTCTTTGCCTTGATTTCCACTTGTCGTCTATTATTAACCTGGTCACTTTGCTTTATAGAAACCGCTAAAGGATTTATCTTGCTATGGTGATGTAAAAAAATATAATGTTTTGGCAGTGAAGGGCAATGGGGCTGTATCTCTCTGATTAACCCTTTGAGTGCCAGAGGGGTACACAACGCTTTGCTTTGCAATGCGTTGCATACCCCTCTGTCACTCAAAGGCACGGATGTTCAAGAGTTCTCTAAAAGGTTGCGAAGCAATGCATTCTAGATATGTCTAGCATGTAAAGGGTTAATCTTCAAGACTTTTTTTTTTTATTTTTTTTAAGGGGAAAAGAGAACATAACGAAAAAAAAAAAAACACATTTTTACAACACTACACTGTATTACTTGGTGCTGTTTCATCATTATTTCCCTTTAAAGTGGAAGTACACCTTTACTATGAAAAAACATTAATAATAGGGCTTTTCTTGTGGTGTTAAACGTGGGTACACTGTGTGCTTTGTTCCAAAGTTATTACATTTCAAACTGCTGTTTTGTTTTTTAAAAAATAAATGTTTAGCAACACTGCTATCTAGCGTCTGTATCATTCACCTGTTGTCCAGACAGTTATTCTGTTGCATTCTTTGGGAGAGGTGAACCACTGGTCACATGATCTCCAAAGAGCGCACACCTACCAGCATTTCAAATGGCCAAAGAGGGACACTTGGTGCTGCTGGGGGGGCGCGGCTAATGGGCGGGGCATTAATAAGAATGTTTAAGTTATTTCAAGACCTATTGACACTTCTTTATGTAACGGAGTACGTGATTTAGTACAAGAACAGGGTTTTATTTACACAGACTAATCTATAAACACAGATACTGAAATTTAACCCCTTAAAGCGGAACTACCACGTTGGGTAAAGTCGTCCTGCAGTACTTAGGCAGGTGTCGACTAGCTTAACCCCTTGAGTGCCAGAGAGGTACGCAACGCATTGCAGAGCAATGAGTTGTGTACCTCTCTGGCACTCAAAGGGTTAATAGTTATGTTACCTATCAAAAGTAGCTGATTGTAAAGAAATCCTTAATCTTCTGAGACTGACGGTCAGGTTGGTGCAGTCTGCGTGCCTGTGCCGTCAGTCCCTTCCGGTGCCTTGCGGGACAGTGCGATGCTTTTTAATGGAGACCAGGACTGACAGCGCAGGCGCTTAGACAAGATGTCTGCGCTGATGCCTGGCTTCTGGTCTTGGAAGATTAAGGGTAACTTTACATTCGGCTAATTTTGAGAGGTAATATAACTATTATTAAGCTAGTCGCCACCTGCCTAATTATTGCAGGGCGATTTTACCCGAGCGTGGTAGTTCCGCTTTAAGGACCAGTCTCATGGCTGGCACGCAGCCACACAGGGAGTCCTGAATTCCATGACGTGCCAGGTCCATCATAGGTCCTTAAGTGCCGGACAGACGTGATGGTCTTTGCACGTCATGTGTCCTTAATTAGTTAAATGAATTAGATTCACCCACTTGTAAGTATACTGTTTATGTATTAAAAATATATATTGATAGCTACATTTAAAAAGTAAATAATACAATCCATCCACAGCACCGGTACAATTAAATGATCAACAGTCTTGAGCAACATAGTTCTACTTAAAGGGATAGTAGCAATTTAAGATGGTACATATTCTTCAAATACATAATATGTATAGGCAAATTACCTTTTTGTTTTTTTAATTTAATCTTCAATTTTTTTTTTCCACATTTTATGTTCCAGACAGTGAGCCCCCTGGATCTCTGTTTCTAGAGAGCTCTCTGGTTAGTCTATCATCAAAACAGGACAGTGATACAATGTAGCACTACCCCAATACTCTTTATGCTATTTTTCTTTATTCTATCACTCTACCTTCTTCAGTCATTCGTTGACATAACCAGATCCGGGGAGCTCTCTGTCAGAAACATAATCATGTAAAAATTAGGGGAAGATGGGGGTGGGATATATATATATATATATATAGAATATGATGTAAAGAAGGGTTGCTATCCCTTTAAAGAGTATATAAACTCACTCATTAAATGTCCTAGGTTGATGTATGTTCAAAGGAAAAGTGGAGGAGTTCTAGGGTAAGCCATTTCCACTACAGGGAAGAACTAACATTTCGGAGAACTCTCATAGATTGAAATTGGACTTTTTAATCCCTTGATTGCTAGAGAGGTCTCCAGCGTATTGCATTGCAATGCGTTGGAGACCCCTCTAGCATTCAAGGGGTTAAAATCCCCTTTTATATCAATGGAAATTGTTAATTCTCCCCTAGAGTGCAAATGATTTGCCCCACTTTTGCTCCACTTTTTTTTTGAATACACGGCTCGTCTACAGGTCCCACACAGCGCTCTGCTAGTTCAGAGAGATGGAATTATAGTAACAGTAATGTCAAATAAACATTTTTTTCTTGTTTCGTAGGTTTTTAAAAAAATTAATTATGTTGCACAAATCCCACCTCTCAAACCTTTATGGTTTGAGAGATATTCGCATCTAAAGTTCCCCTTCTCAGGTGTAAAGCTGACAGAAGGAGATTTGCGTGGGCCAATACGAGACGGCTCTTCAGCAGAGCTGCAATAGTGATACCGGAAAACAATTACTTCATTGGAACGGCCTACAAAGTGTGCTTGCAAACCAGGAACACTTAGTAGACCGTTCCAATGAAGTCATTCTTTTCCAGTATCGAAATTTCGGCTCTGCTGCAGAGCCGCTGGCTGGACACAGGACCGGGATCTCCTGCTGTCAGTAGAGCGCTGACATCAGGAGAAGGGGAGGGAGGGGGGAACTTTAGCCGCGAATATCTCTCAAACCATAGCGGTTTGAGAGATGGGATTTGTGCCACGAGTCTACAAAACCAGAAAAAATTTTTTTATGGGACATTAGTGTCTCTTTAAAGGGATAGTAATACTTAAAATGTAAAAAAAATATGTTGTAGGGGTTATCCCCCTGAGTATAACAAGAGCACTCCCACTGCTGAAAGGTGTTTCGTTCAAAAGTTATTAATTTTCAAAGTTGAAATTTTTAGGTGCGATATCACAGTGGCCTGAAATTGTACAGTGGCGCTGTTGCTACACCATCCTATGGAGATTTATGGTCCCGGGACCAGAGCTGTCTATAGGATCGTGTAGCAACAGTGCCACTGTACAATTTCAGGCCACTGTGATATTGCACCTAAAAAATTCAACTTTGAAAATTAATAACTTTTGAATGAAACACCTTTCAGCAGGTGTTTTTTTTTACATTTTAAGTATTACTATCCCTTTAAAGGGATAGTAATGTTTCAAAATAAATGCAGCTCCAATTATTATTTATAGTATTTGGGTCATGTAGAGCGGTGTTATCAGTCTCTACGATGTGTAGTTCAAGAGTAATTGAATCATAAAGTATCTCCCTCCCTCCCCTTTTACCTGTGTAAGCCACCTCCCTTCAGATGTGGAATCCGGTTGCTTCACCAGACAGCTCCCAATGAGAGACAATCCTCTTACTGTGATCATAAAGAAAACCCTGCTCCCCTTGAATGAGGAGGGAAGGTTTTTTCCTTATGCTAACAGAAGATTGACCCTTGCTGCAATCCATCCTTATGGTCTTGCTGTGCAGCTTTATATAGGTAATAAGGGTGGGATGGAGGCTATTTATAATTCAATTGCTCTGAAACTACACACCTTAGAGAATGATAATAACACTCCACATGACCCAAAAAACTATAAAGAATAATCGGAGCGGCATTTATTTAAAAACATTACTATCCCTTTAAAGTTCTCACTTTACCATTCTCTCTGAGAGGAAACGGCAGTCCCTGAGACAGACCAAAGGTCGATATTTTGGCCCTGCTGTTATTGCACTACATCTCCAGTCATCGTCAGCAAGCCTCCAGCTGTTGTTGAAATACAAGCCTCATCGTCCTCCGCCAACCAACAGGGAATTATGGTCCATCAACAGCTGGAGGAGATCCACAGGTTGACCACCACTGGTTTATGCTTAAACCAGCTGCAATGACTTTTGGATGCAGGATTCCTCAAAGCAAACTGTGCGAATTCTGTATTTATTTTATTTTTCTTTTAAACCTCCTCTGTAGAAATCGTGGATTTGCCCCTGCAGCCTCAAATGTATTTTTAGCACAATTAACAAGCTTTGTGGTTATCGTGTCGCTCCTTGAGGCTATTAATTACATGTGATATAATATATCATTATATGAGCTGATAAAGCATTAGGGAACACGTTCAATGGACTTGTTCTTTCATAATCTTAAAGGGATAATGATATATATAATGAAACTCCGCCCACTTCTGCTTCTTCCCAGTCTGTTCCTCCCACTCCCCACCCACTTCTCCTCCCACTTCTCCTCCTTCCCGGCCTATTTGTTGTACTTTTTTTTTGTCACTTTAGAAGCTCCGCTCCCACTCACAGCTAAGAACCACTGCTTTTTGACTCAAATTTCATCATTTTTCTCCCCCAGCGGCACCACAAGACTCACCTCTCGGGGGGGGGGGGCACAACAAAAAGTTCCCAGTCATGGGTATTGGATAATGTAGAGCCAGTTACCCCCTTCTCCGCTCCCAGATGCCGGGATGGATTTACATCTCAGGAGCCTGTAGGCACAGAAATCTGAAGCGCTCCCCCATTTTCCATCTCCGCTGGACACCTCCACAATGCTCCAAATCTCCACGTTACCCCCCATATCCATAGAGCCCCCCATCAGCTCCATATTGCCATCAGCTCCAACTTATCCCCCATCAGCTCCATATTGCCCTCACATTGCCCCCATCAGCTCCAACTTGCCCCCGTAATCTCCACATTGCCCCATCATCTACAGCTTGCCCCCATCATCTCCACATTGCCCTCACATTACCCCCATCATCGCCACATTGCCACTATATCAGCTCCAACTTGCCCTCACATTGCCATCAGCTCCACATTGCCCACATCATCTTCACATTGCCCCCACTTTGCCTCCCGCATACGTTTCCTACCTCCCTGGTGGTCCAGCGGCAGATGTCTGTGCCTCCTTCTGTAGCTGCTGTTGCTCCCGCGCGGTCTCTTTAGGAATGATGTCATCTCCCAGCGCTCTGCATTAGAGCCGACGAGGGAGCAACAGCAGCTACAGGTCTGTGCCTTCTGTCTGAGCCAAAGAAGGCATGGACCTTACCATGCGGTGGGCGGGTTGTTACTGTGCACAGCGCTGTGAACAAAAATATATCATTTTTTTTTATTTCAATGACAGGCGCCCCTCTGTGGGGTGCACCTGTAGGCAGATGCCTACTCTGCCTTATGGCAAATCCGGCCCTGCCCAGATGCCAGGCAGAGTCACAACTGCACCCTTTGATCCTCCCATTGTAATGCCCTGTCTATAACTGTAGTTCGTCATCCCAAGAATGTGAGCATTATTTGGGGACTGGGTTGCCTGGATGGGAAGGGGGTAATTTATGCCCAAAAAAGTTTTGATATATATATATATATATATATATATATATATTACAGCAGTAAATGCCAAATGTTTATTTGAAATGACAAGATGTGAGTAAAGCCTATATTAGTGTTAAAGTTTAACCCTTTGAGTGTCAGACAGATAGACTTACAAAAAGCACTAACTGCACTAATACATGTAGTAACTATACATTTATTGTCCATATCTGCCATCGTCATATTTTGAGGAAGGCCAGATATTCTTACAGGAAAGTTTACAATAAATGTATAATTACTATATGTTTTAACCCCTTAAGGAGAACTTGAAGCACTGTGTTGCACAAGGTAAACTTTGTTTTAATGAAAATATATGTATATATATTGCAAGGTCTTTCCTGCTGATTAAAGCGGAACTTTCAGATCTTACTAAGTCGTCATGCATTCATTAAGCGCATGGTGACTAGCTTGGAAATAAATGTCTTACCTTTAAAGGAGCAGTAAACTTTTATTAAAACACATATTCTATAGAGCTTTTCCTGCTGAATAAAACAAGGTCACTCCCATTACTGTCAGATGTTTTATTCAAAATTTATAACAGTTCAAATAATCAGGAAGTGAATTTACTGTGTTTACTTCCAGATAGTTCTAACTGACAGGAAGTGAATTTACTGTGTTTACTTCCTGATAGTTCTAACTGATAGGAAGTGAATTTACTGTGTTTACTTCCTGATAGTTCTAACTGACAGGAAGTGAATTTACCGTGTTTACTTCCTGATAGTTCTAACTGACAGGAAGTGACAGGCAGGTTCTATCACATTCTATGGAAAACTGTATGTCTCTGACTTTTCTGACTTTCCTCTCCATTAGAATCTAACAGGAAAACTAATTAGAATTTGACCACTAGAGGGCACTGCTAATGTAAAAAAAAACATGGGTTTAAACTGTAATAACTCTGGAAATATAAATCTCTCAGCAGTGGGAGTACCCTTATTTTACTCAGTAGGAAAATCCCTACAATATATATTGTTTTCATAAAAAAAAAGTTTACTGCTCCTTTAAAAAATAGCAGATTCTAAAGAAATCCTTGCCATTTGGAGACCAGAACCCAGGCCACATTGTAGACATCTTGTCTGCGGCCCTGCGCTGTCAGTCCCGGTCTCCTTTGAGTAGCACTGCAGTGACCACAAGGTAACCGGAAGGGACTGATGGTGCAGGCGCGCAGATAGCACTAACCTGCCTGTCAGTCTCCAAACGGCAAAGATTTCTTTAGAATCTGCTATTTTATTTTTTTAAGGTAAGATGTGGATTTTCAAGCTAGTCGCCATGCGCTTAATGAATGCATGGCGACTTAGTAATACCTTAACGTTCCACTTTAAGACTAGGCTATGTTATTACAGTTTAAACTACATTAACAGTGCCTTCTAGTGGTCAGATTTCAGGTACTTATTCTGTTGCATTCTATGGGAGAGGCGAGTCACTGACAAATAATTCTCCATAGAATCTGACAAACTCCGGAGTCACTTCCTGTCAGTTTGAACGTACAGGAAGTAAACGCACAGTAATTCCCTTCTTGGTATTTGTGAACTGTTGCAACTTTTGATTAATACAGCTGCCAGCAGTGGGAGTCCCTTGTTTTACTCACCAGTAAAAGCACTATTCCATGTAGGTATGCCATGTAAATCTTCGGATGTGCCTTGGGGACCGGTGTTTAGAGTTAATTACAGGGTCCCCAGGACCAGAGGCTGATTCTTTTGCTTTATTGAGTTTCCAGGGTAACGCCACCTACTTCCCATCCATTTATCCTAATTCCCACCCTGTTCCGCCCACTTCCTGCCCACATTTCCTCCTCCTCAATCCTGCCCACCCAGTTAAGCCCCGCCTACTTTATGACCCAACTTTGCAGCATTTAACCCATTACATCTCTCCAGGAGTCGGAATAAGTTATTCTCAGTAATGTGTATTGGTTTTTATAGGGAAAAAAGTTTAATGTTCCTATAAGGGGTTAAATACAGGTCCCCTATCCAAGTACCCATCTGACTTGTAATTGTGGCTCCACAGCTTCCCGTCGTGGTCTTCTGCTCCTGCCAGATAAATGCTCCCTCCAAGCAAGGCGTCTGGGCTGTACTGCTTTGGGCTGCTGCTCTAACCGCATCTTGATTTGATTATTAATGATTTCTAACCCTATTTCATTTGGAAATTTGATTTGCATCCTTCCGGGGACATTTTATCCCTTTGATTGCTACTGCTTTGCAATGCATTCCATACCCCTCTGTCAATCAAAGGGTTAAGGATCACTTCAACATGATACTATTAAACTCAAACTTTACATAAACTGGGAAAAAAAAATCTTAAAGGGATAGTAATACTTAAAATGTAAAAAATATGTTGTAGAGTTTATTCCCCTTGAGTAAAACAAGGGTACTCTCACTGCTGAAAGGTTTTTTTTTCAAAAGTTATTACAGCCCAGACTTGAATTTTTTCAGATGCAGTATCAAAGTGGCCTGAAATTGTACAGTGGCAATGTTGCTACACCATCCTATGGAGATTTATGGTCAACTGACCAGAGCTGTCCATAGGACGGTGTAAGCAACAGTACCACTGTACATTTTCACGCCACTGAGAGACTGCACCTAAAAAATTCAAATTTGAGCTATAATAACTTTTGAATAAAACATCTCTCAGCAGTGGGAGTACCATTATTTTACTCAGGGGATAAACCCTACAATATATTTTTATTTTTATATATTAAGTATTACTATACCTTTTAAAGGGTTGCTTCGAGTCATCTTTATGGTTTTTATACCTCGTAGCGCTCGTCATAGCTTACCTTGTTTCCAGCGCTGCTGCTTCAGAGACCCACGGCGTCTTTCCACGCATCATCTGCAGACGCAAGGCTTCAGAGTGAAGCAGGCCTCTGTTTTATGCCATGCTTCCTGTCCTCCGAGCCTGCTCCTCCTACCTACTTCCTGAGGAGGGGTTTAAAGAGCAGTCTGAGTCCTGACTCAGTTGCCCTTGCGTTGTTGTTCATAGCAGTTCTATTACCTTGGGCTCTGTGTATGACCTGGCTAGTCTTCCATCCAACCTGGTGCTGACCTGTGGCTCTGTCTGACTATTCTTTTGTCTGTCCCTATAGTGGACACCCAACCTGGTGCAGACCTGTGGCTCTGGCTGACTACCTGAACTGTGTATGACCTGGCTTGTTTGACTATCCTCTCTGGTACTGACTTGTGGCTCTGTCTGACTATTCTTACGTTTGTCCCTTGTACCTAGCAGACACCCAATCTAGTGCAGACCTGGGGCTCTGGCAGACTAACTCTGATACTGACTGCAGACGTGAGTCAGGTATCCATTTCCCTATACTGACTGCAGGCGTGAGTCCGTATTCTCGCTACGTCGGATCAAGATCCTGTGTTCCTGTTCCTGCTCTTGGTTGCCGCAGAGACTACCAGTGGCTGAGGCCTAGTCTCCAGCAGTGCGGTCAAGCTTGGCAGCCTATTATTCCTGATAGCAGTGCTCACTGGCTGTAACCCCCTGCTTGTTCCTATTGCATTACTTGCGTACTACCTTTCTTATATTATAATAAATTGCATTTAAAGGGGAACTACCACCTGAACACAATGTACTCTCTAAGTCTTTGTCTTCCTAGCGTTATTACCAATCCATAGTTAGTTTTCTCCAAAAAAGCATTGTAAGAGCACAATCTTTATACTAAATTTCTACCTGATGACGTCTTGCCCCTTGAATCCGTTATGCGCATGACTGCTATCGAGCCACTTGGCTCCATTGTATCTCCCTCCGTCTTGTTCATCACTCGTACGTTATTGTCCTCAGCACCACGTGACCTGCTGCTCTCCTGGCATCAAGCGCGGTGAGGTCATTTCAGCCTAATGAAACAGACTGGTGGTTTATATATAGCGAGTGCTTCACATGCACCCGCTCCCACTGGGCTGAAATGACCTGACCGCACTTGATGCCAGGAGCGTGGCAGGTCACGTGGTGCTGAGGACAATGACGTACAAGTGATGGGCAAGACGGAGGGAGGTACAATGGAGCTGAATGGCTCCATAGCGGTCATGTGCAGAACGGATTCAAGGGGCAAGACGTCATCAGGTAGAGATTTAGTATAACGATAGCGCTCTTACAGTGCTTTTTCGGAAAAAACTAACTATGGATTGCTAATAACGCTAGGAAGACAAAGACTTAGAGAGTACATTGTGTTGGGGTGGTAGTTCCCCTATAACTATACCGTACTGACTCCGGAACATCTTTGGGGAACCGTGACAGAACTATATTTCTTTACTTACTATATTTGTAGTTTAAAGGGATAGTAATACTTCGTTTTATCTTTATTTTATTTTGTAGGCATTAAAAAAACATGAAGAACAATATTAGTCTTATCTCTCAAACCTTTATGGTTTGAGAGATATTCACAAGCAAAGTTTCCCCCTCCCGCCCCTTTTACCTAGTGTAAGCCATCTCTTCTCAGATGTGGAATCCAGTTCATAGATAACAGAAGGGGACAATCTTCTTTGTATGAAAACAATGAAAGCCCTTCCCCCCCCTTGACAAGTTTTTCAGCTTTTTCCCTTATCTTAATTGAAGATTGTCCCTCTCTGCAGTCTACATGGGCACCACCCTTCTGATCTGGCTGAACGGGGGGGAGGGATACTTTGCTTGTGAATATCTCTTAAACCATAAAGGTTTGAGAGATAAGACTTATATCGTTCTTCATGTTTTTTTAATGCCTACGAAATAAAATAAAGTTAAACCAAGTATTACTATCCCTTTAAGAGCTATTCAAACCCAAAGGATCCCCTTCTGGCCCCTCTCCTTAGATGTGGAATCCGGTCCTGGCACTGGACGGGTGCAATGAGGGACAATCTTCAGTCAGTAAGCATAAGGAAAAACCCGCCCCCTTGACGAAGGAGGGCTGGATTTTGTTTTTGCTTACTGACTGAAGATTGTCCCTCGCCGCTCTCCATCTGGACCAGACTGAGATGCAGCGTGACGCAGAGAAAGGGGAAGGCGGGGGATCCTTTCGGACTGAATAGTGTTTGAACTACAAATCTGTAACTAAAGAAATTATCTCTACGTGTTATAAAAACGATAAAGAAGACTCGGAGCAACACTTTAAACGGATAGTAATGTTTCATAATAAAAGCAGCTCTAATTAATCATCATAGTATTTGGACTTTGGAGAGTGTTATTTCAATTCTGTCAAGAGTTGTAGTTCAAGAGTAATTCAATGACATAGTATCCCCCTCCCGCCCCTTTTACTGATGTAACACTGCTCAGCCAGATCAGAAGGGAGGTGCCCAGATAGACTGCAGAGAGGGACAATCTTCAATTAAGATAAGGGAAAAACCTGAAAAACTTGTCAAGGGGGGCAGGGCTTTCATTGTTCTCATAGGAAGAAGATTGTCCCCTTCTGTTATCTGTCTGGTCTATGGACTGCATTCCACATCTGAGAAGAAATGGCTTACACTAGGTAAAAGGGGCGGGAGGGGAAACTTTGCTTGTGAATATCTCTCAAACCATAAAGGTTTGAGAGATAAGACTTATATCGTTCTTCTTGTTTTTTTAATGCCTACAAAAAAATAATAATGATGAAACGAAGTATTACTATCCCTTTAATAGCAACATTACTATCCCTTTAACGGCCCTGATTAGTAGGGTGACCAGACCTCCCCTTTAGCCGTGGACACATATGATAAATGCATACTAAAGGGCTGTATTTCAGTGCAGTCCTGAAATACACCTATTTCCTACGTGTCCCAGTTAAAGGGGAGGTGTGGTCATCTTAGCTGTAAGCCTTACTGAAAATAAAGTGTAATTATAAAGAAACAAATGCGTCATTGGGGGTAAATGAAAGTTACCATTGGCTTAAATCCACCTTTAACCCTTTGATTGCCAGAGAGGCAAAAGCAATGCATTGGTATGCTTTTGCCTCAATGGGGTTAACCCATTGTATGCCAGGGAAGGCTCGAGCAGGTAGTGCTTCTCAGTGTTAGTCCAAAGGCCATACCAACCATGCCATGTTTTCAAGCTATCCAAGCCTAAATCCCAGGGGGGTAATTAGTGGCTTAGTGATTTATGATTAATACACCTGTGCTTAATTAGTGATATCCTGAAAATATGACCCATTGGTGTCCCCTGAGAACTGGATCTGAGAATCATTACTGTAAGGTGTGCCTCCCTACCCTCCCAGGTGCACCACAGTCATCTCTTCTCAGTTTGGATTGCTCTTTTAACCCCTTAATGACCAATGACATGCCAGGACCGTCACCATTTTTTCCTCCGCTTAAGGACAGGAGACAGTCCTTGCACATCACGTACTTTGTGCTTACAGAGCAACGGGGTCTGAACTCGACTGCTCCAAGACCAGAGGGTATCTTTCAGACCCCCATTCAGCGCTCCAGTGCACGTCACCGCATGTACCAGTGCGCCGACAACAATCAAAGTGGCCCTTAAGGGAAACTCACTTCCCTAGACCGCTGGTCGTTAAGGGGTTAACCCTTCCAATGCTTGGTCGCTCACTCCTGCTCAGGGGGATCTCTGGTTGGCTTCTAGGATTTTATAGCCATAGTGTAATGTAAGTGTGCGTGTGTGGAGAGGTCAGTATATGGAGGTGTCGCTTGATCTGTAATGCTTTGGATGACAGAGTGGTACCCAACGCATTGCAATGTGCTGGATACCTTTCTGTCACTCAAAGGGTTAAGTTATAGAACTCTTAGCTTGCATTTTCATTTGGACTGAAAATCGTAACGGTTGCGTTTTTTGTCCTCTGCAGGAGTTGTCCTTGCGTTAAACATAATCCCTGTGGTCTACCTGGAATTTGTGATCCTGAAACCTGCCAAAGCACACGCATAAAACCAACCAATTTACCATCCGGGCATTTTACAAGGTGAGTTTATAGCAAAAAGGTATATAATCTTTCCTTATTTAGGTAATAATCCCTTCCTGGAGGACAGTGAAGCTGATGTATGGTGACCACATATTACTTTAAAGCGGAACTATCATCAAAATTAAATTGCCCCCAAATCCTTACTAACATAGCAATACATATATACATACTTTCATTATGCTGAATAAGTCCGGAGTTATTAAGAAATACAACTTGTTCGGCAGGCATCAGCGGGCAACAGTGCAGACATCTTATAGAAAAGGCATCTGTGAGTCTGCGCTGTCCGTCCTGTTCACCACCAGGATTGGAGAGACGATTTCCTTGGTACCTTAAGGTACAGGAAGGGACTGACTGCGCAGAGATCACCTACAGCAAGATCCCTGCGCTGATGCCTGCCGAATAGGGTGACCACATTTCCATTCTGCCATTCCGGGACATGTGGTCACCCTAGTCCCGTGGCTGAGGATCCCGCCAGCGCTGACCATCTTTCTGAGGCTGACATAGTAAGAGTTCCCAGTGGGAACAGCCTCAGAAAGATGGTCATCGCCGGCGGGAGCCTCAGCCGCGGGTCTCACTTGCAGCACCAGCATACCTGCTCCATCCCAGCTGTCTCTCATGCACCAGTCCAGCCAGCCAATGAAATGTATTTGCTATATGGTCTTCATTGGTTGGCTCAGCCAGCCAATGAGGACCATATAGCAGATACATTTCATTGGCTGGCTGGACTGGCGCGTGTTGCTCAATTCTGGTACTCTTTGTTGTCCCGGTGGGGGGTGATCCGGGACACGGGACACAGACCCCCAATAAGGGACAGTCCCGCGCATTCCGGGATGTGTGGTCACCCTTCTGCCGAACTAGTTGTATTTCTCACTAATGCCAATATATATATTAATATATACATATATTAATAACAATATGTATATGTTTATCACTATGTTAAAAAGGATTTGGTGGGGCAATTTAATTTTGATGGTTCTGCTTTAAATCAGGGAAGCTTATCAAAAACACACACTGCAGGGATCCATTGAATCCTGAGCCGTACTGAAAAAAAAAAAATTAATAAGTGTTCTTGAATTAACCCTTTACATATCAGAAGAGTCAAATGTTGCACCCCCCCCCCCTTTCCCTTTAACTTATTATGGCAAAAACAAATCCTAATTAGGGATTGAGTACAACATTCGCACAAAGAGAGAAAATTAGTATTTTTTACCTTCTATGGGAGTTCCCTCAAAAACTACAGTTTTTCCTGCCGTGACCCCCAGCCTTTCTCTCCTGCTCTAGAACCACACATACCGACCCCCAGCCTTGTCCTATGGTAGCCATAGAACCACACATACTGACCCCCCGCCTTGTCCTGTGGTAACCATAGATCCACATATACTGATCCCCAGCCTTGTCCTATGGTAGCCATAGATCCACACATACTGACCCCCAGCCTTGTCCTGTGGTAGCCATAGAACCACACATACTGATCCCCAGCCTTGTCCTATGGTAGCCATAGAACCACACATACTGACCTCCAGCCTTGTCCTGTGGTAGCCATAGAACCACACATACTGACCCCCCGCCTTGTCCTGTGGTAACCATAGATCCACATATACTGATCCCCAGCCTTGTCCTATGGTAGCCATAGAACCACACATACTGACCCCCAGCCTTGTCCTGTGGTAACCATAGATCCACACATACTGACCACCAGCCTTGTCCTGTGGTAGCCATAGAACCACACATACTGACCCCCCGCCTTGTCCTGTGGTAACCATAGATCCACATATACTGATCCCCAGCCTTGTCCTATGGTAGCCATAGATCCACACATACTGACCCCCAGCCTTGCCCTGTGGTAACCATAGATCCACACATACTGACCACCAGCCTTGTCCTGTGGTAGCCATAGATCCACATATACTGACCCCCAGCCTTGTCCTATGGTTGCCATAGATCCACACATACTGACCCCCAGCCTTGACCCATGGCAGCCATGGGACCACACATTCTGACCCCCAGTCTTGTCCTATGGTAGCCATAGAACCACACATATTGACCCCCAGTCTTGTCCCATGGTAGCCATAGAACCACACATATTGACCCCCAGTCTTGTCCCATGGTAGCCATAGAACCACACACACTGACCCCAGTCTTGTCCTATGGCAGCCATAATAGTTGCTTGCAGTTTTTCCAAACTGAAGCCTTCTTAACCCTAAGAGGACCACAGGAGCGTGCACTTTAAAGCAACATTTTGTAATCCCCTTCATGGACATGACTCCCAGAAGTGATTGGAGATGATTTTGTCTTGAGCAGAGGCACAACATCAAAATTCATAGAGGTCATTAGGATTTTCTGGCCATAGTAACAAAGACGAAGGAATTTTATTAGGAAGTGATAGTTATATTTTAAAAAGAGCACGGTCCCCTACTTACCATTATAAAAGTTAATATAGAACTGGCTGGGGCTGATGGGAGCTGTAGTTTGGCAGCCAGAACTATGCCTGGTATAAAGGCATATCATTATCTCATATAAGGAGTTGCTGTTTCACTTCGTTACCAGCATGTGATCTCAGGCAGCTGACTCACCTGTCTGTACCAAGCAACAAATGTTTAAAAACTCAATAGTTTTCCTCGGAATCACATATCGCTGTGTTACACAACGGCTGAGAACGTGTACAAATGCACAGCTAGATCACTTCTCTCCTCAGGGCTGGAGAGGACTCGGTGAGACACAGGCGCCTGTCCTGTCTCGCCCTGAATACCAGTAATGTGCACGGGCTACTGTCTGGTTAACACCTACCCTGACAAATGGAACCAACCGTGTAAAAGTATTTAACCCTTTGAGTGCTAGAGGGGTATTCAATGCATTACTTTGCAATGCAACACACACACTTTAGTTTGATCGAAAGGATTTATTTATAGAATCTTTTAACCCCTTGGAATCTGAGAGAGGAAGAGAGTGTGTGTTGAGCACATGGAAAGAGGAGGAGGCTTGGGCATAGTTTAGCGGCAATGCATTGCATACCCCTCTGGCACTCAAAGGGTTGAAAAACAGAGGTGTGAGTGCAGTGCATTGCCAGACAATGCTTTGTACACACACACTTCTGGTCCTGAAAGGTTTAATTGAAAGGATTTATTGATAGAATAGCACTTGGAAAGAGGAAGGCTTGGGCATCCCCTCTGACAGATCAGCCGCAATTCTTTGCATACCTCTCTGGCACTCAAAGGGTTAAGACCAAGCAATGCTTTGCAAACACTTCTGGTCCTGAATGGTTTCATTGAAAGGATTTATATATAGAATATTTTAACCCCTTAGCGACCCTTGACAGTCCTGGCACATCGTGGGTAGATTTGCGTTAAGGACCCATGATGTGCCAGGACCGTCATGGAATTCAGGGCTCCCTGCGCGGCTGCACGCTGTTGGGGGATCCCGGAAGCGGCAAAACAAAAAAAAAGGGCCATGGTCCTTAAGTGACGGCTGCATGCTCGATCAGCCGTTCTTAAAGGGACAGTAATACTTAAAATGTAAAAAAAAAATATGTTGTAGGGTTTATCCCTCTGAGTAAAACAAGGTTACTCCCACTGCTGAAAGGTGTTTTATTCAACATTTATTACAGCTCAAAGTTGAATGTTTTAGGTGCAATATCACAGTGGCCTGAAATTGTACAGTGGCGCTGTTGCTACACCATCCTATGGAGATTTATGGTCCCGGGACCAGAGCTGTCCATAGGATGGTGTAGCAACAGCGCCACTGTACAATTTCAGGCCACTGTGATATTGCACCTAAAAAAAATTCAACTTTGAGCTGTAATAACTTTTGAATAAAACACCTTTCAGCAGTAAGAGTAGCCTTGTTTTCCTCAGGGAAATAAACCCTACAACATTTTTTTTTGTTTTACATTTTAAGAATTACTATCCCTTTAAGGGGTTAACCACTTGGAAAGGTGGGTAGAATGTGTGCGCGCGCGCTTGTTTGCTTTTATGCCCAATAGATCAGCTGCATATCCATATGTGGACATGGGAAGAGGTGGCTCTGTGGAAACCCTCTTCCCCCTGAATGCATTTAACCCTTAGAGTGCCAAAGAGATGTCAAATGCATTGTACTTATACATTAAAAAAAAATAGATCACCTGTCACTAAAGTCTTGGCACCCCCTTGTCTTAACAGAATTTAAGACATATAATATAATGTGCGGAGGTAATCTTGTTTATGTTTTGTTTTTCTCCGTTTATCTGCAACATACTGGAGGAAGCAATTTTCCTAGCACTCGTGACTTCCTGGTCCGGAGGCTTTGCTGTACTGTGTAAGGTGCATCAGGAATGAGGAGTGCAAAGGGAAATGGCTTCCCCTAGCCTGCTGAAGTTCTATCAAGATATGGGAATTATCTATTTGTCTGTCTAGCATGTATCTCACCAGCTATGTATCTATCCATCTGTCTGTCTGCCTGTTTAGCATCTATCTATCTATGTATCATTAATGTTACAACATGCTTTTTTTTTTTAGATGAAATAGAAAGTTGTATTTATTATATTAGATTGTATTTTTTTTAATCTCTCCTATTCCAGGCATCAATATTAACCCTTTACAACACACTGCAGAGTAATGCTGTGCAGTGAGCATTTGGCACCTGTGAAATGGAAGGGGTTAACACTTTGAGTGCTGGGGAGCTGTGCAACGCATTGCACACCTGTCTAGAACTCAAAGGGTTTATTGATATCCTCCTATTCATCCCCTACACTTCCCCATTCACCATTGAGATGCAAATTGTGGGGCGAGATTAGCTATAGAGGATAAGAGGTAACTTTTCTACCCAGTAGCCAATAGAAATCCCCCATTGCTCCACAGACCTCACACATGTCTTTTGTCCTGATATTCTTTTCTCTCTCTCTCTCTCCTCTCATTTTCATGCTTATCTGATGCCTTCACAGCCCATTCTACACCGCACCAAGACGCTGAGATCTGGGCATTTGTGAGTGTTGTGACATCGTGATGTTGCTCAGCAGCTTGTGAAATCCTTTAAAAAAAACAAAACGTTTTCTGTTTTTTCACTCTTTCTGTTGAACTTCCGTCATTACATTTCCAGTACAGTGGTTTTGTTTAAAGAAGGCCCTTAAAAAAAAAAAAAAAGTCAGAAACCACAGTTTTCATTGAAGATTGAAACTCACATGAGGACTTTTACAAGAGGGTTCAGTTGTGTGCATTGCGAGTCATCCGTTTGGGGATAGAAAAATTTTTTTGACACTTTGGGATGGAAGAAGCCTGACTTTGTAGCAACACGAGGAAATCCTAGTTTTCTGTGCCTAGTTCTCCAGACCTTAGTCTTTATGAGGACTTGTTTGTGAGTCGTTGTGATTAAAGGTTTGTCTCCTCGTCTTGGCAGAGCTGGGCTGTGCTAAGACGAAGATCGTATCCACCCACCTCCCTCTTTCTTTTTCCCAATACAAAGTACGGAGGTCTTGAACAAGCTTAGTGTGCTGCTACCAAATGCTCAGACGGGCACTGACTATGAGGACTCTTCGCAGGTCGAAATTCATGAGTTCGCCCAGCCTCAGTGACCTGGGCAAGAGAGAGCAGGCAGCCTTGGATGAGAGGGGCACCCAACAGAAGAGGGCTGGGTCCAACGCCACCTGGAACAGGTAAATCCACTTTTGAATATGCCGATTTATTAATTTTGTGTTGAAAGTAAACCTTTATATATAGTTAACTCTTTAACCCTTTGAGTGCCAGTGGAGTATGCAACGCATTGCTTTGCAATGCGTTGCATACACCTCTGGAACTCAAAGGGTTAACCCTTTGGGTGCCAGAGGGGTACGGAATGCATTGCTTTGCAATGCATTCTGTACCCCTCTGGTACTCAAAGGGTTAAGGATCAGAGGGGATGCAGTTCATTGAATTGCAAAGGCCTTCTCATTTGCACGGCCCTTAACCCCTTAAGGACCATTGACCTACCCGGACTGTCACGCTGGTCCGGCACTTAAGGACATCATATACTTTTACTGGTCCGGCACTTAAGGTTACGTCACATACTTGTACTGGTCCGGCACTTAAGGTTACGTCACGTACTTTTACACACCGCACTCCTGCAGGTGCGCAGTGAGTAATACCGGGGACAGAAGTTGATCGTTCCAAGTCCCTCGTTCGGCGTGCCGGCAGGGCACACGTGATCAGTCACGTGGGGCGGCACGTCGAACTTCCCTATCTGGTCCTTAAAGGACCACACACCCCAGGACTGCTGGTCCTTAACCCTTTGAGTGCCAGAGAGATACACAACGCATTGCAAAGCGATGATTTGCATACCTCTCTGGCATTCAAGGGGTTAAAGGGTTAATCTGTGTTCTTTTTTTTTCACCCTTATCTTTTTTTGCATCACACTGGGGGAAGCCGATTTACTTTTCACTCATTACTTCCTGGTCAGGCAGCTGTACTCTGCTGTCTAAGACTCAGCAGGAAGTGAGGAGTGCAAACAATAATTGCTTCCCTTCAGGCTACTGAAGTACTCTTAAAATATGCAAGGTGTGTTTTCTGTTGTTTAACCCTTTAGCTACCTTCTCTTGTGGACCACTTTGCAGAATGCCGGAGCGCTGGCACACATGACCTGTTACGTGCGCCGGCGCTCCGAGCAAGGGTCTGATTTCAGACCCAGTTTTATGCAGGAGCGCTGTAAGTAAAAAGTATGTGACATGTCAGGACCATCACCGATCTTTAAAGGGATAGTAATACGTTACTTTTACTAATCCCCATTATATACAACTTAAAAAAAGATTGTTAATGCCCCAAATCGCATCTCTCAAACCTTTATGTTTTGAGAGAAAATCAGTTTCAAAGTCTCCTCCTCCCTCCCCTTTCCCCGATATTAGCATCTTGCTGACTGCCCGGGAATCCGATCCTGGTGCCATCCGGTGGCTCTTCAGAAGTGCCAACATCTCGTTAATGAAGAAACAATATTTCACTTCAACGGTCTTCTACATGTGATTGGAAACCAAGCACACGTAGAAGACCTTTGAAGTGAAATATTTTTTTTTCATCAACGAGATCTCGGCACTGCTGCAGAGCTGCCGGATAGTCGTACGACAGAACACTGCTGGAGTCAGCTAGAACGCTGATCTCCGGGAAAGGGGAGGGATGGGGAGACTTTGAAATTGATTTTCTCTCAAACCTTTATGGTTTGGGACATTAACAATCTTTTTTTTAAGCTGTATAAAATGGGGATTAGTAAAAGTAAAGTATTACTATCCCTTTAAGGGAAAAACCGTTGGTGGTCTTGGCACATCACAGAGTCTATAAGGGGTTAAGCTGAGCAGAGCGCCGTATGCACAGTCAGTGGTACAGTTCTGTAGTAAACCATTGTCACCATAGGTAAAAATAACACACACATTCCCAGGAATCCCACTGATTGTATTCTATAGAGCTTTCCAACTCTGTGCGAAACAATGCACTGGAGACCTCTAACATGCAATGAGTTAAAAGACCAATTTAAATCAATGGGAAGTGTAAGTTGTCTCCCATGGTACAGCTGGCTTGTCTCACAGCTGATCTGTTTTTGTCATTGAGCATAACTTCCGTTATCAACATATATTAACCCTTTGGGTGCCAGAGAGGTAGGCAACGAATTGTAGAGCAGTGCTTTGCGTACCCCTCTGACACTCAGAGGGTTAATTCACTGACCTAATGCTTTGGTTCTTCCCCTCCAGAGTAATTCAGAGGTTTTATCCATATATGTTTTTATACCGGATCATATGAAATAGGTATTTTGATATTATCAGTCTCTACACATTTAACTCTTTGAGTGTCAGAGGGGTACGGAATGCATTGCAAAGCAATGCATTTCATACCCTTCTGGCACTCAGAGGGTTAACCCCTAGGATGCTTTGCAATGTGCAAGAGACTCTCTTGCATCTAAAGAGTTAAAGGCAAGGAAATCTTAAAGGGATAGTAATACTTAAAATGTAAAAAAAAATATGTTGTAGGGTTTATCCCCCTGAGTAAAACAAGGGTACTCCCACTGCTGAAAGGTGTTTCATTCAAAAGTTATTAATTTTCAAAGTTGAATTTTTTAGGTGCAATATCACAGTGGCCTGTAATTGTACAGTGGCGCTGTTGCTACACCATCCTATGGAGATTTATGGTCAACTGACCAGAGCTGTCCATAAGATCATGTAGCAACAGCGCCACTGTACAATTTCAGGCCACTGTGATAGTACACCTAAAAAATTCAACTTTGAAAATTAATAACTTTTGAATGAAACACCTTTCAGCAGTGGGAGTACCCTTGTTTTACTCAGGGGGATAAACCCTACAACATATTTTTTTTTACATTTTAAGTATTACTATCCCTTTAAAATATAAAATAAGTATATATTGTAGGGTTTATTCTCCTGACTAAAGCAAGGATATGCTTACTTTGGAGAGGTGTCTTATTCAAGTTATTGCAGCTCAGACCTTTTTTTTTTGTTCAGTATCTCCATGGCCTGAAATTGTACAGTGGCGCTGTTGCTACACCATCCTATGGACAGCTCTGGTCAGTTGACCATAAATCTCCATAGGATGGTGTAGCAACAGTGTCACTGTTTCACGCAGTTGCACCTAAAAAAAAATAAAGTTTGAGCTGTAGTAACTTTTGAATAACACACCTTTCAGCAGGGGTTGTACCCTTGTTTTACGCAGAGAGATAAAGCATACAACATTTTTTTTTTTTACATTTTAAATATTACTATCCCTTTAAAATAAAGTGAATGCTAAAATACAACATACCTTAAAATGCCTTAAGAACACTCCCGGCACATAAAGGGTTAACCTTTTGAGTGCCAGAGGGGTATGCTTTGGATACCCCCTCTGGCACTCAGTGTTGGGTGGAACACTAATCCCCTCCTAATAATAACCTCCCACTAATCTTAATCTGGGCATAAAATCCTAATGCCCAGTATCAATCAGTTCTGTTCTCCAAAATTCATCTTGAATTAAAGTGATATCAGATATCAAATCCAAGGAGGCAGACATGATAGCTTGTTGTGGGAGTCTAGGACCCAAAACTCCTCCCACTGAAATCTTACTTCATAAGACATTTCATTAGGGATTTGGGGTCCTAGGGTTCTTTAAAAGAATCATCTGTGTCTCTGTGGATATGCTATCTAGTACTAATTTGAATAGCCAGTCCACTCAGAATTGGTCCATAGTGGCCATTTGGATTTTCTGCCCATATTACGGTAAATGGGGGATTATTATCGGGAGGCACTAGTGTTAGTTATTGCAGCTTAAACGTTTTTTTTTTTTTTTATTAACCCCTTCCCGACAAGTGACTTACCAGGTACGTCACGAAAAAATGTCACTTAGTGACAAAGGACGTACCTGGTAAGTCACGGAAGTCATTCGCTACAATGAAGAAAAAAAAAACCCCCGTCAAGTGCCGGCCACGTGCACTCGCGGCCGGTCACTAAGGGGTTCATATATATACTGTATTACCTCTGAAAATGGATGGGGGCGCTCTTGTTACATCAGTCTATGGAATCTATTGTCAGTGATAAAAAAAAATCTCCATTGCATGCAATAGCAAAAGCGCCACCATAAGATTTTAGGCCAGGGAATTACTGCTCCTATGTAATAATTTTTTAATAAAATGTCCCTTACCAGTAGAAATATCTTTGATTTATTCAACAGGATAAACCCTGAAATATGTTTTTTTCCATATTACGTGATCGTTTCCACTTAAGAGTTAAAACCCTTGTGGACTTTTAGTACCAGTTATACCTGGCAGCGATTGGCAGACACCGTGCCTGTTGGAAGTGACGGAAACCGCTGAGAATTTGGATGGTGTCATTTATTTATTTACAAGCCTAAAACACTGCACAGCTTTCAGTTTGTCTTACCGAAACAGAGAAAATAGCTTCTATGTTGTACAATATGTTTTTGGACCTAGAGACACCAAGGGCTGGATTCAAATGCAGGAGATAAATGTTACCTCCCATTTCATCAAAAGTGTTCCTATTGAAGTCTACGGGGATACCTGGAGATAAAAGAAGAGATAAAATTAGCACCTGCATTTGATTTCAGCCCCTAGACGCTGATGCGCTAAACTGGAGTAATTCTCGTGCAAACCATTGGTACCATAGGAGACAAATCAAAGCCGCCCTTTGATTTGGGGTAAATAACCCACTAATCAACAGCCCTATCCGGCGTACGTGTGGCCGTTAAGGACCACAGAGCTTTTATTTATTTTCAGCAATTTTAATTCTGGGATGGCAATAAAAAATAAAAATTAAACAAATAAAAATAAAAAAACACAAATTAATGATAATAATCTCTGATAAGACGGGAAGGGGTATTTTATAAACCCCTACACACTTATATATGTATATGTCACATCAAATTAAAGCCCTTTCTGCCCTTTAAAAAATGGTATATAATATGTGTTTGTGCAATAAATGTGAAAGAGAGGAATTATGGTTGACCGCACACATTGCAAAAATGGCAAAACTGCTAGTGTCCTTATGTGGTTAATATCTGCACTTTGCATGGACTGTAAAGCACCCGTTTTACCAGATCTATCTTTAGTAGGATGTAGCAACATTGTAATAGTGTCAGACGGGAAAGCGCCGTCCGAATTTCCGAAATTTACACGGAAATTTCGGACTAGGTCCGTTTCAGATTATGATTTTTTTTTTTCTTTGTGGGCTGACCTTGGCTTTCGGAAGGTCCGAATGATCCTGAATTCGCCTTATTCGTCCGAAATTAGTTGAAATCGCACAAGTCTAAGAACTATCACTGCTAGATCATACACAAGACAAGGAGGACTACTCTATATGGCACCAATTTAGAGAACAGCCAACAGCTGGTTGGGTATGGTGGGAGTTTTACTTCTCCACAGCTGAAGGTCAAATTATAGACCACCCTTATTCTAAGAGTCATGTCACTGGAGGACTGGCAATGAGAGGTTAAAAGGGCACCGAGGTTGCCTTGTCTGTGGAAGCCTGGAATGCTTACTGTGCTTTATCTATACCCTTCACTGACATAATATCCAGTATCTAACCTGTGTAACTTGCACGTGTGTGTGTTTGTGTGTGCACTCCTTTATGTATTTATCATCCTATTCATCAGCTTGAGGAGCAGTTACATGGGATTATTATTATTATTAATATTCTTTCTTTATATAGTGCCAACTAATTCCGCAGCGCTGTACAACTGGGAATAGACATACAGAGGTATTAAATAGTACAATCAGATGTGGAGAACAGGAGGATCAGAGGGCCCTGCTCGTCGGAGCTTACAGTCTAGAGATTCCACTGTTATTCAGTATTGTGCAAACTGGAACCTTCAGGGGTGCAGCTGGGGGTTCAAAGTCCTTCTAGGGAAGAGATAGGAAACCTTTGCCTGTAGTTACAGCTCCCTTCATCCCAAGTCAGCAAGTCAGACCGGGGAGGGGGAGAGGGAAAGTAAGAGGGAGACTTTATATAATATATATAGACTAGCTGAAGAGACCGTTTCACGGGCCACAGTGCCGGTCGGTCGCAGTGCAGTCATGCCCACACCGCTCAGTATCAGACACGGAGCGGGCAGTCTCTGCTGCGCATGACGGCTTCTGACAAACCTTAGTGAATTATTATATAGGATAGATATATAATATAAATTCTGGTTCTTGTTCAGGGGTGGTGATTTCCACAGGAGTGGGCGAGGGGTGGAGCAGTGAGACTGACTGCTTCAGAGGTATAGCAGGTCCCAGAACGCCATGGCATGCACAATCGTATGGGCAAAGCCGTCCCCCATTTGCTGCTATATAGATATGTATTTTTTTTTTCACCTATATCTTTACACTTATGTTCCTGACAGTAAGCTCACTGAATTTCTGTCTAGTTGAGTTTTCTGGTCAGTACCTGTCAAAGCAGTAACTCAATGTATCACAATCCATGCAGCAGTATTCAAAAGGGCTTTTTATCTCAGACCTTTTAAAGATAATCCTGGACAATCAGTGGGAGCCCTGGAAAAGGCAGGGACAGCGGCTCCCTCAGAACATATGTTAGACTAGATTTTTGGCATCAGAAAACAAAAATGTATATTTTTTTTTTTTTGCAGAAGGTAATATATAGTGCAGGGTACTTAAGTGTACAGAACCTCAGTTACTTTTCAGGTTTTAGTGTTTGTTTAATAGGAAAGATCTTACTCCAATTTGAAATCTGTTTTCAGTTGCCTTTATTCACACTTTTTAACCTTGTGAGAGCCAGAGATGTATCCAATGCATTGTGTTACAATGTGTTGGAAACTCTCTGGCAATCATAGGGTTAACTTTTATTTATTTATTTTTTTACAACATTTGCACAACTAATCCCGCCCCCCAGAAAGCTATAGTAAAATGGAAAGAGTAAGCCCACATTCACCTTTATTACAAATGCAGCTCTTACGCTCATTGGGCCATTTGTACAAAAACTGGGACAATTCTTTAGAAAACCAACAGCATTATACAGGACAAATAATTATTTCCCAAAATTTCCAATGGTTGACATGGAGCTTTTAAAGGGATAGTAATATATAATATGTAAAAAAAATATATACATATATATTGTAGTGTTTATCCACCTGAGTAAAACAAGTGAACTCCCACTGCTGAGAGGTGTTTTATTCACAAGTTATTGTAGCTCAAACATGATTTTTTTTTCAGTGGCCTGAAATTGTACAGTGGTGCTGTAGCTACACCAGCCTGTGGAGATTTATGGTCAACTGACCAGAGCTATCCATAGGATGGTGTAGCAACAGCGCCACTGTAACATTTCAGGCAATTGTGATATTGCACCTAAAAATTCAAATTTGAACTGTAATAACTTTTGAATAAATCACCTCTCTTCAGTTGGAGTACCCTTGTTTTACTCAGGAGAATAAACCCTACAATACACACACACACATATATATATATATATATATATATATATATATATATATATTTTTTTTTTTTTTTTTACAGATTAAGTATTACTATCCCTTTAACCCTTTCTGTGCCAGAGGGGCACGCAACGCATTGCAGAGCGTTGCGTGCCCCTCTGGCACTCAAAGGGTTAACCCCTTGAATGCTAGAGAGATCTTCTTCAGCACATTTTGAATCAATGCCCTGGCGATCTCTGTTATTTAGTGGGTTAAAATGAATGGTGATTTATTGTGATGAAATCTCATTCAAATCATTGATCGTTTTTATTTGCATTATATGGGGCAAATATTTTTCCCCAAAATAAAAAAATAAATAATGTGCAATAGAAAAAAAAGAAGCAAATTTAGAGCAAACCAACATGTCTGTTGAGGACAAATACAATGCCCCAAATCCCCATTGATTTAAATGTGGATTTAACCCCTTGAGTGCTAGGGAGATATTGAGTTGGAGTAAGCTCTAGCAGTCAAGGGGTTAAATCCACATTTAAATCGATGGAAATGTTTATTTGCCCCCTGTAATGCAGTTGGTTTACTCCAGAATTGTTCCTCTTCTTCCAAGAGGAAGATTTCCTTAACCCCTTAATGACCCTTGATGGTCATGGTACATCATGGGTAAAAAGTGCCTGAAGGTCCCATGACGTACTAAGACCATCATGGATTTCAGGGCTCCCTGCGCAGCTGAACACCATTCGGGGAGCCCTGAGTCGGATCGTCAAAAAAAGAAAAAAAAAATGGTCCATGGTCCTTTAATGTCGTTAAATAAACTTGAGGTCCGAGTCTTCTTTACATGTTTTTAAACACATAGCTCTATATTTTGCCACTTACATGTCTGTAGTTCAAGAGCTATTCAATCGGAAAGGATCCCCCCCCCGCCCCTTTTCCCTGCGTCACTTTGGCTCAGTCTGGTTCAGATGGAGAGAGGTGAGGGACAGTCTTCAGTAAGGAAAAGGAAAATCCTGCCCTCACCTTAATCAAAGGGGGACAGGGTTTTCCTTATACTTACTGAATGAAGATTGTCCCACTCCTGGATTCCAGATCTGATGGGAGGTGTCCAGAAGGGGCGGAGGGGGAGGTCCTTTCCAATTGAATTGTACTTTAACTACAATTGGAAAGGATCCTCCTCCTGGTCCGGATGGATGCGGAGAGGGACAATCTTCACACAGTAAGTATAAGGAAACCCCGCACACCTTGACGAAGGAGGACTGGATTTTCCTTTTGGTTACTGAAGATTATCCCTCGCCGCGCTCCGTCTGGACCAGACTGAGCCAAAGTGATGCAGGGGAAAGGGGAGGGAGGGGGATCGTTTCTGATTGAATAGCTCTTGAACTACAGACATGTAATTCGCAAAATATAGCGCTATGTGTTTAAGAACCTATAAAGACTCGAACCTTAAGTTTAAAGCGGAACTACCACCCCTTAGAAACATGGCCCCCAATAATTACACATCTGGTGACTAGCTGCTCAGTAGAGCTAGTCGCCAGAATCATTACCTCGTTCATGAGATTTATAGACTGCTCCGGTAACGACAGGCAGGAAACTGTGCAGACATCTTTCCATAGTGATGTCTGCACTCCTGCGCTGTCAGTTCCAGCCTGCTCTAGGAGGCGCTGCTAGGAGCCGTTCGGCTCCAAAAGGGACTGACAGCGCAGGCACGCAGACGTCACTATGGAAAGATGTCTGCGCGGTTTCCTGCCTGTCATTCCCGGAGCAGTATATAAATCTCATGAAAGCGGTAATAATTCTGGCGACTAGCATTACTGAGAAGCTAGTTGCCAGATGGGTAATTATTATTATTTGGAGCCATGTTTCTAAGGGGTGGTATTTCCTCTTAAATTCAGTTATTACTATCCCTTTCATTTAGCCGTTCTATCCAGCGAGGATTTGCTGCGCCGCTGGAAGTCTGAAAGCAGCAGCCGATTTTTGTTTTACGTTTATTGATTAACCCGGCAACTACATGAAACATCTGTTCCCCACATGCATAAAAATTGTTGGGCTTTTAACCCCTTTGAGTGCCAGAGGGGTACGCAACGCATTGCTTTGCAATGCGTTGCATAACCCTCTGGCACTAAAACGGTTAACTTCTTGAATGCTGGAGAGGCTTTTAACACGTTGAAAATCGGTACATTGAAGACTTCTCTGCGGTGGATGGCGAGTTAAATGTCTCATATAAATCAATGGCAATTTTAATTTTCTAATGTTTAGTCCAGAATGGTATCTCTTTAGCACTATAGGGGAGATGTATAATAACCATTCTTAGTCTACGTATAAAAATTGTCACTAATATATGCAACAACGGGCCCTGTTTGTAAAGCAGTAATGTAAAGTTTATAAATATGTCTCCTCCTTAGAATATTCTGAGAAAATTCGCTAACGAGTTTTTTTTTTTCACATTCACATATTATACACTATCACTGTATACTTCCATTAAAGGGATAGTAATACCTTTAACCCCTTAACGACGAGTGTTGTGCTATGTCACGCGGATTTTGCGTTAAGGACCAGTGACGGTCATAGCACGTCACGTACATTTTACTTACAGCGCCTCCGGGAACGCGGTAAGTAAAAACTGGGAGTGAGATTGACCGCTCCAAGACTGAAGTGGTCTCTCTCAGTCCCCAGTGCGGAGTGCCGGTACGCATCACAGGTCACATGTGCCGGCACGTCGGATTCTTCAAAGCGGTCCTTAAGTGAAGGTTACTTCCCAGGACCGCGGACGCCAAGGGGTTAAGTAAAAAAACGCAGATCCTATCAGTCCTCCTATGAGGCCATGTAACACTGTTTCAATATTTTCCTTTTAGTGGTTCAACAGTAATTCAGTGCTATAGGATCCCCCTTCGTCCCTTTTCACCTGCATCATGCTGCCTCTCCCACCTGCCCAGATAGAGTGCAGCGAGGGACAGTGTTCATTGAGCATACCAATGTGCCTTCATTAAGGGGGGGTGCAGAGGGTTTTCCTTATACCCAGTGGATGAAGATTGTCCCTCGCTGCGCGCTATCCTGTCCCAGGACCGGATTCGACATCTGAGGGGATGTAGCATACAGGATGTAAAAGGGGCGGGAGGGGGATACTTTAGCTTTGAATTACTGTTGAACTTCTAAATGGAAAATATTGAAACACAACACTACATGCCCCGCGTTATAGGAGGATCAATCTGAGCTACATTTTTTTTTTAAAGTATTACTATCCCTTTAAAGACCTAGTAATGTCCCAGGATAAATAAAGGTTCAATAATTCCTTATACTTAGTAATAACAATCACCGCCATTGCCAATGTTCATATCGGTCTAGTTGATGTGTAATTATATTATAAAGTTTCCCCCTCCCGCCCCTTTTACTGACACCACCCTTCTATCCTCGGAGCAGAAAGCCGGTCCGACGAGGGACAGTCTTCTGTCAGCATAAAACCTGCCCTCCCTCACTGCGATCTGTCTGGTCAATTGACCTGATTTCAGATCTGAGGGAAGAGGACTGAGATATGTAAAAGGGGCGGGAGGGGGAACGTTATAATATATTTACACATCAACTAGACCGATATGAACACTGGAAAAATAGTACGTTATTACTAAGCGTAAGGAATTATTGCACCAACATTGATCCTGAGACATTACTATCTCTTTAAAGTGATAGTAATGTTTCACAATAAAAGCAGCTCCAATTAATCTTTGTAGCATTTGGGTCATGGAGAGTGTTATTTCAATACTGTTAGAGTTGTAGTTCAAGAGTAATTGAATGATAAAATGTCCCCCTCCCACCCTTTTACTGATGTAACACTGCTCACCTCAGAGCAGCAAGACTGTCCAGATGGATCACAGAGAGGGACAATCTTCAGTGAGCATAAGGAAAAACCTGAAAAACCTGTCAAGGGGGCAGGGTTTTCCTTATGATCACAGTAAGAAGATTGTCCCTTGCTGAGATCTGTCCAGTCAAGAGACCAGATTCCACATCTGAGGGGAGATGGTTTACACTTGGTAAAAGTGAACTACAACTCTGACTGTACTGAAAGAACATGGCCCATGATTAATTGGAGCTGTTTTATTTTGAAACAAGTTATGCCTGACATTAATATTTAATCACTCAAACTGCCTTTCAGTTTGGTGCAGTTAGCAAATTTCTATATACATACATTGTGACACAATTCTTATCAGACACTTTTCAAAAAAGTCGACTAACTGGAGTTAGAAACACCTAGCAACATTTACAATATACTATGTATCTTTATGTTACTGTGAGACAATTTTAGACACTTTTTCTTTATTTCTACCTCTTGTTCAGAAAAAATGGGGAGTAATTCTGGGGCAGACCAATTGCACCACAGGGGTCAAATAAAAATGTGCCAAATTTCCTTTAATTTAAATGGGATGCTAGAGAGACATCTGGTACATTGCCAAACATTTGCATTGTAGCCCTTGCTAGCATCCCAAGGGTTAAAAGTCCCACTGAATCAATGAGAATATTTATTTGATTCCCTGTCATGGATTTGGTTTACCCCAGAATTACTGCCCTTTTCTTTTGAACATGGGGGCCCTTACATGTGCTGATTTACACACCTGCTGTATCCTACCCTACAAGTTTTTCCGTTTACTGCCTTTATCTCTGGAATTCGCCCCACACCCAGTTCACTTCTAAACTATGAACCGACGATTAACCCTTTGAGTGCCAGGTCACCATATTCTTGGTAGACAAAGAACGAAAAAATGTACAGATAAAGGTACCATGTTACCAACGATAAGCACACACCTGTGATCTGACTCAGAGACGCCATTTTTTTTTTTTTTTTGTACTTCACCCAATGCTTTGTGTACCGCTCTGGCAATCAAAGAGTTAATGACTCAGTTTCTGGGGACACAGGCAGATTCTCTGGGTTCAATGAGTTTCCTTGTGCCTCTTCCCAATTTGCTGCCAGTTCCTGTCCTATCTCCACCCACCTCCCCACTCCAATCAAGCCCCTCCTACTCCAATCAAGCCCCTCCCATTTTAAAATGAAATGAGTCATTGTGCTATTCACAGGCATCCTTGGGCGGGGGGGAAGAGGAAGCACTTTGCTCCCCCCTTACTCCCCTCCCCTGGAATAAACATAGGAGCTGGGGGGGGGGGTATATTATGGCAATGAGAATTTTGTTCAATGAAGTGCAGTTTGCTTTCTCCAGATTTTCTCCTATTTTATCTTAACTGATGTGCCCCAATTGTTCTCACGCATGCCCCAGATGTGTCTATTTAAAAACTAGTAATTAGGGCATATGATAAAAGATGAAAATGGATCATTTCTAGGGCACAAGTGCACTGTAGAAAACATGTTAAATTAATTACAATTCCCTTGGATTTAAACCTTTGCGTGCCAGACAGGTTGCAATGTGTTGGGTACATCTCTGGCACTTAAAGGGTTAGTAATGTCGCTATATAAACAAACGTAATATTGTAGCTAATAGAAAAATAAACTAAACGATCCCAGTCCCATCTCTCAGACCTTTATGGTTTGAGAGATATAGAAGGCTAAAGTTCCCTCCTCCCAACGCTTTCCCTGACGTCAGCTGTAAAGCTGACAGCAGTAGATGTGTGTTGGACAACTCGAGGCGGCTCTTCAGCAGAGCCGAGATACCGATATCTAAAAAGAAATACTTCATTGGGACGGTCTACAAAGTGTGCCTGGTTTGGAAGCACACTTTGTAGACCGTTCCAATGAAGTATTTCTTTTTAAATAGCGCTATTTTGGCTCTACTGAAGAGCCGCCTGCTTGTCCCGGGACCAGGATGTCCTGCTGTCAGCTGACGTCAGGGAAAGCTGAGGGAGCGCGGAACTGTAGCGTCGTATATATATATATCTCAAACCATAAAGGTTTGAGAGATGGGACTGGGATCGTTTAGTTTATTTTTCGAATAGGTGCAATATTACATTTTTATATAGCGACATTACTAACTGTTTAAAGGGTTTTTTAAACCCCTTATGTACAAAATAATTATCTTCCATCTACCCCAGTTGTTCCTCGCTATGGGCCCTCTGATCCTTTTGTTTTCCGTGTCCCATTTGTACTATTTAAAGGAACAGTAAACGTTTTTTTATGAAAAAATATATATTGTAGGGATTTTCCTATTGAGTAAGATAAGGGTACTCCCACTGCTGAGAGATTTATATTTCCAGAGTTATTACAGTTTAAACCCATGTTTTTTTACATTAGCAGTGTCCTCTAGTGGTCAAATTCTAATTAGTTTTCCTGTTAGATTCTAATGGAGAGGAAAGTCAGAAAAGTCAGAAACATACAGTTCTCCATAGAATGTGATAGAAACTGCTGAGTCACTTCCTGTCAGTTAGAACTATCAGGTATTAACCCCTTAAGGACCGGACATTATGGGACATTTCCGTCCCATAACGTCCGCATAGGGGCACGTTGACGGGCCGGTACACGTGACCTGTCACGTGTATCGGCGCGTCATTATGGGGCTTGAAATAGATCGCTCCGATCTTGGAGCGGTCTATTTCATGCCCCATTTTTACTTACAGCGCTCCCGGAAGAGCGCTGTAAGTAAAATGTACGTGACGTACCAGGACCGTCAAGGGTCTTTCAAGAAAGTTTACCCTTGACGGTCCTGGTACGTCAAGGGTCCCTAAGGGGTTAAACACAGTAAATTCACTTCCTGTCAGTTAGAACTATCAGGAAGTAAACACAGTAAATTCACTTCCTGGTTATTTGAACTGTTATAAATTTTGAATAAAACAACTGACAGCAGTGGGAGTGACCTTGTTTTATTCAGCAGGAAAAGATCTATAACATATGTGTTTTCATAAATAAAAGTTTACTGCTCCTTTAATATCTCTGTACGTCTATTCCCTCTTGTACAGCTGTTGGTGCTATATAAATAAAGAATAATACTAATTATGACAAAATCTCTGCCACCAATAAGGTGATGCCGGCTTCTGACGCAGTGGGTGGAGGAACTCCTTGCTTCTCGATCCAGAATATCAGGAAAAGCCCTGCAATATAGGTTTTCATAACATCATTTTAATGATCATTTAAAGTGGATCGATCACATATAGATATCTAATGCTCATTAGTTAGAGCATTTAACGAAAAAGTTTAATATGTTAGTCATTTTTGAAAAAAAACTGTTATCTTCGCAAAAATTCAAGTTTAAAAGGTGCCCAGCAGCCTACTTCCACTTGCCGCTACGGCAAGCTGCTTGCCGCACAGAGGCTGCTCCCATCCCACTACGCAGCATCCTCCGATGATGGAAGATGTCTGTCTCTAAGCTGGAGTGATCTCATTGGCTAGATATCGATCTCTGCCAATGAGATCGCTCCAGCTTAGAGAAGGAAAGCCTCCGTCATTGGAGGATGCTGGGTAGTGGGACGGGAGCAGAGGCAGTGCTGCAAGCAGGAAGTAGGCTGCTGGGCACCTTTTAAACTTGAATTTTTGCACAGATAACGTTTTTTTTTTTTAAAAAATGACTAACATATTAAACTGTTTCGCTAAATGCTCTATCTAATGAGCATTAGATATCTATATGTGATAGATCCACTTTAACATTTTGAGTGCCAGACGGGTGTGCAACGTATTGCAAAGCAATGCGTTGCACACCCCTCTGGTAACTCAAAGGGTTAAAACCTTCGGTTGCTGAGGATGATGGGAATTCTATTCCTAGCTGGAAGGCCTCAGGCTGCCCTGCCCCAGCTTTAAACTGTTACTATTGGAAGTTCTTATCCTTGTCTCCTAATGACATCATAGTTCCCCAATGGCCAATGAATCAAGGTCAGACCAACAGATGGATTCTGTTATTTTTCAGGAACAGGGGCCTAGAAGGAGGAAGAACAAATACTACAATCTAACAAAAAGGAAAATTCACAGCACTAACTAACCATAAAAATATTCATATAATAGAGTTTTAATGTAAATCTAAAGATTAATATATAGATGGCATCAAGGAATGAGAGGGTTCTTCAGTCCCCCAGGCAACAGGCCAAAACCCAGACTGCAAACACAAACAAAGACAAAACCTTTGCTTCTTTATATAAAGTGTACATATGTGCCCTGTATTGAGCATATATAATACTTAATAGTAAATAAGTGAGATTTTAGTCTCACAAATTGGCCAATTCATGTATAAACTTGTCACCCTGTCAAGGTATCTCACTTTGAGGCAAGTCCTACATCTAATCCTATATAATTAAAGCAGAACTACTACCCCACCTAAACTTGTCCCTAAAAAATTACCCATCTGTCTACTAGCTGCTCAGTAGTACTAGTCGCCAGAATTATTACCTCCTTTTAGAGAATTCCTACTTCTCCCGGGACTGACAGCCAGGAAACAGCGCAGACATCTTTCCATAGTGACGTCTGCGCGCCGACGCTATCAGTCCCTTACGGTACCATGCGGCTCCTAGCAACACCTCCTAGAGCAGACTGGGACTGACAGCGCAGGCACACAGACGTCACTATGGAAAGATGTCTGCGCTGTTTCCTGGCTGTCATTCCCGGGAGCGGTAGGAATTCTTTAAAAGGAGGTAATAATTCTGGCAGCTAACACTATTGAGCAGCTAGTCACCAGATGGGTAATTCTTTAGGGGCAAGTTTAGGCTGGGTGGTAGTACCGCTTTAAAGGCCAGATGTATGTTTGTCCGATGCAGTCATGTGCAGTAGAGACTGCCCAAATGTCCGATGCAGTCATGCGCAATAGAGACTGCCCGAATGCAGGTGCTGGGAGGCCTGTGTACAGGGGCTTTAACACTAGTACATCTATAAAGTCCTATCTAAATTAAAAATTCTCCAAGGAAATGTTGTAGGAAACACATTAGAGGGGACCCTTTTAAATAATGTTTTAATGTTTATGTAATTATTAATGTTATTGTGGGTCCCAGTGTATTGCAATTAAAAACAGAAGGCAGACAGATAAATAGTACAATCTGTTTCTTTCACATGTTGGCTTTCTGTTAGCCTGGCTTCAGTAGTACTTGAAGGAATGTCTGTTCTCCATTTCTTACGCTTGATTAAAAAAGCTGATTTTATAGGGTTTATGAGCTAATCCAGTGTTTTTCCAGTGTTCGTCCTCAGAGGCACAGCAACAGATCAGGTTTTCAAGATCTCCTTGCTTTATTGCAGGTGGATAATCAGGGGTTTAGTCATTACGATTGAACTGCTCATGATTAATTAGGGCTATCCTGAAAACCTGACCTGTTGATTTTCTCATGGGGACTGGTTCTAATCCATTTGAGCAGAGGAGGCTGTTTTCTTAAAGCGGACCGGTCACCATATAACAACATAGATGACTATGAAAGAGCTTTCAGAAACACCTATATGTTGTATTAGCCATTCTTTTTATCCAGAACACTAGTTTCTGAGATATTTAGATTTATAGACTATGCTAATTAAGTCATGCCATGCAGGCAGACTAGCTTTGATACTGACTGCAGGCGTGAGTCAAGTATACGCTTCCTTATACTGACTGCAGGCGTGAGTCAGATATACGCTCCTTTCTAACTGCAGGCGTGAGTCAGAGATACGCTCCATTCTGACTGCAGGCGTGAGTCAGATATACGCTCCATTCTGACTGCAGGCGTGAGTCAGATATACGCTCCATTCTGACTGCAGGCGTGAGTCAGATTTCTCTCTACCTCGGATCAAGACTTCGAGTTCCGGTTTCTGTTCCAGCTCCTGCTTCCTGCAGAGACTACCAGTGGCTTTGGCCTAGTCTCTAGTAGAGTAGTCTTCCACGGCAGTTTACTATTTCTGGTAGTTGCACTTGCTGGCTGTGACCCTTTGCTTGTACCTGCTATTTTCCCCTGTTTGCTATCTTATTGTTTAATAAATTGTATTTTACTATAACGTACTGACTCCTGAACATCTCTGGGGGACCGTGACACCTTCACAGTGATGACTTTGTGATCATATCACCCACAATTGAAAAATCTTTGATGCCTCCTTTGGGTGGCAGAGTGGTATCCAACACATTTCAACGCAATGTTTTGGAGACCACTCTGCCACTCAAAAGGTTAACACATGAGCTTTTACAGACCCTGCGGTACTCTAGATATTTACCATGCAGCTGTGTATGAACTGTAGAGGAATATACAAACTGTTTAACCCTTTGATTGCAAGTGGGATACGCAAAGCATTGCAATGTGTTGAGACCTGTCTGGCACTCAAAGGGTTAATGTTATCACAGGCAGTATTACATAAACATATTCTTTCTTATAAGAGCAACTAGCATCTTGACATGAGATTTAAACATTAGTGTTCCTGAGAAAGATTTATTGTAGAGCCGGCTTTACCAAAATCCAAGTTCAAGTGCTCTCATGTTTCAGAGTATTATATATCCCCTGAAGCCGTATGCTTTTACATTTATGGTGAGCTACCCGGGATTATGGGAAGTCCTATGTATTAAAGAGGCAGTGCCTCCTAGATTCAAAAATATATATTTTTGTTGATAAATTCAGCATGGGAGAGGTTATACGTTATAAGTGACCTAGTACGAGCTAAGAGAGCTGAATGGGATTTTGAGCTGCTGACATCACCAGAAGAGAGGAAATTCTTCCTATTGCCACAGCAACACAGTAATTGTTTTTTGACCCTTTGAGTACCAGAGGCAAAGCAATGCGTTACGTGCCCCTCTGGCACTGAAAGGGTTTTAACATTTTTTCTGTGAATTAGTGATGTGAGGACAAAAATAATAACAAATATTTATTTCTTCCCTTTATCACGTTACTGTACTTATTTAAAAGGATAATAATGTTTCATAAAAAAAGCAGCTCCAATTAATCTTCATAGTATTTGAGCCATAGAGAGTGTTATTTCAATTCTGTCAGAGTTGTAGTTCAAGAGTAATTGAATGATAAAGTATCCCCCTCCTGCCCCTTTTACCTAGTGTAAGCCGCCTCCCCTCAGATGTGGAATCTGGTCTCTTGACAGGACAGATCACAGCAAGGGACAATCTTCTTACTTTGATCATAAGGAAAACCCTTCCCCACCCTTGACAGGTTTTTCCTTATGATCACTGAAGATTGTCCCTCTCTGTGATCCATCCGGACAGTCTTGCTGCTCTGAGGTGAACAGTGTTACATCAGTAAAGGGGGCGGGAGGGGGATACTTTATCATTCAATTACTCTTGAACTACAACTCGCATACTATTGAAATAACACTCTCCATGGGCCAAATACTATGAAGATTAATTGGAGCTGCTTTTATTGTGAAATATTACTATCCCTTTAAATTTTGTCCTGGAAAGCATTTCCCTTTTGATAGATGTGGCATATAGAAATGGATTGCTATGTATTGCTTAGACTGAAATTGCTGTTTGAAATAGTAAACCTCTTTACACTGCTCAAATTTTCGCTTTAAAGGGATAGTAATACTTCATTTTAACTTTATTTTATTTTGTAGGCATTAAAAAAACACGAAGAATGATATAAGTCTTATCTCTCAAACCTTTATGGTTTAAGAGATATTCACAAGCAAAGTGTCCCCCTCCCGTCCCTTTTACTGATGTAACACTGCTCAGCCAGAGCAGAAGGGAGGTGCCCAGGTAGACTGCAGACAGGGACAATCTTCAATTAAGATAAGAGAAAAACCTGAAAAGCTTGTCAAGGGGGGAAGGGATTTCATTGTTCTCATAGGAAGAAGATTGTCCCCTGCTGTTATCTGTCTGGTCTATGGACTGCATTCCACATCTGAGAAGAGATGGCTTACACTAGGTAAAAGGGGCGGGAGGGGAAACTTTGCTTGTGAATATCTCTCAAACCATAAAGGTTTGAGAGATAAGACTTATATCGTTCTTCATGTTTTTTTAATGCCTACAAAATAAAATAAAGTTAAAACGAAGTATTACTATCCCTTTAAAGGGATAATAACTCTTACTGTATAAATAAATATGTATGCTAGCTGGGCTGTTCATTCAGTGGAGGCTGTAATGACCATAGCGACTTCCAACCCTGGTGAGAGGTCTGACAGTGACCCGGGACCCTTCTTACTGCTACTTTACTGTGTTCATGAGGGAAAACAGTATAGTTGCAGCATTCAGGAGGTGTTATCGCACGAGGCAATACTCACCCATGTGAAAGGCACCATCCTATATAATAATTTGCTACAAAGTTTGTAACGACGCAGTCATGCGCAGTAGAGACTTCCCGTGACAAGAGTATCAGCCGTGGAGCGGGCAGTCTCTACTTTGCATGACTGCCCCACGACCGGCTGGCAGTAGCACTGTGGCCTGTGTAACGGACTTTTCAACTAGTTGTCTATAAATTATTACTATATTCAACTTGGGTGACGAAAATTTAACGAAACAGGAGGGTGTTGCAGTTCTCAGCTGCCCGACCCGAACCCTTACTCCATGAGTTCAAAGAAAAATACAAATAAAAAACACAACTCGTCTGGTGCTTGAGTAATTAAAGGGATAGTAATGTTTCATAATAAAAGCAGCTCTAATTAATCATCATAGTATTTGGACTTTGGAGAGTGTTATTTCAATTCTGTCAGAGTTGTAGTTTAGGAGTAATTCAATGACAAAGTATCCCCCTCCCACCCCTTTTACTGATGTAACACTGTTCAGCCAGATCAGAAGGGAGGTGCCCAGGTAGACTGCAGAGAGGGACAATCTTCAATTAAGATAAGGGAAAAACCTGAAAAACTTGTCAAGGGGGACAGGGCTTTCATTGTTCTCATAGGAAGAAGATTGTCCCCTGCTGTTATCTGTCCGGTCTATGGACTGGATTCCACATCTGAGAAGAGATAGCTTACACTAGGTAAAAGGGGCGGGAGGGGAAACTTTGCTTGTGAATATCTCTCAAACCATAAAGGTTTGAGAGATAAGACTTATATCGTTCTTCATGTTTTTTTAATGCCTACAAAATAAAATAAAGATAAAACGAAGTATTACTATCTCTTTAAGGGACTACACTAAATTGGGAAAACAGTGACAGAGAACAAGAGCCACATGAACATATTGACATAACAATACCATATCAGATCATATATCTATATAAACAATCAATAAGACAGATGATATCAAAGGGTTTATATTCACCACTATATGGCAAATGACACCAATAAAACAGATGATATAAAAGAGTTTATTTTCACTGCTATATGGCGAATGACACCAATAAAACATAAATTATTGGTCACAAAAAAAAAGTTGAAAAGGCTCTGGCCGTGCCACCTCCCACTAAAGAGATACGGCACTACCTATGTCTAACAACTATAGAAATGCTGGGATATGTCTCTAGAGCACCATAGACACATACAAGACTAGGCTGCCACAGACGTATCCCTAGAGTACTGTACACAATTTAGCCAATGGGTGGTTTAACTCCAACCCCTGTCAACAGTTTCAATAAATAAAACATAAATATATATCTGCAATAAAAACTCCTCACTGGCACTAATGTCTACACTATAAATATCCCAATCTAAATGATGTACCATACATCCCGTCCCTATCTATATACTGGCATATGTATAAAAAATGCAAAAAATAATAAAAAAAAAAAGAGAGAAAATATGAAAAAAATGAAAAATGATAAACAATTATAAAAAATATTGATGGCACAGAGTGGGACGTCTCAAATTGGTAGATGCAATACAAATGAAGCACCTTATGAGACGGTCTACCAGCCAACGATTCCTAGAAGCTGATAATTCCTTAAAGGGATAGTAATACTTAAAATGTAAAAAAAAATATGTTATAGGGTTTATCCCCCTGAGTAAAATGAGTACTCCCACTGCTGAAAGGTGTTTCATTCAAAAGTTATTAATTTTCAAAGTTGAATTTTTTTAGGTGCAATATCACAGTGGCCTGAAATTGTACAGTTGCGCTGTTGCTACACCATCCTATGGAGATTTATGGTCAACTGACCAGAGCTGTCCATAGGATCGTGTAGCAACAGCGCCACTGTATAATTTCAGGCCACTGTGATATTGCACCTAAAAAATTCAACTTTGAAAATGAATAACTTTTGAATGAAACACCTTTCAGCAGTGGGAGTACCCTTGTTTTACTTAGGGGGATAAACCCTACAACATATTTTTTTTTACATTTTAAGTATTACTATCCCTTTAAAGGCAATGCTCAATAAGAGCGGATGATCGCTGTTATGTAAAAGTTCCACTTTATTTAAAACAACTTAGTATCACAGGTACAGATGTATTCCCACCTTAATTCGTGTTGTATAAACTAGAAAAGACGGTATTTGTATACGGAGACAGATCTTCTTAAAGACAAATTGTTATGGATATCATGGTGCACCTTACAAACAGGGTTTATCTCGAAAATATAGTGTGGTAATATGCAACAAGTGCTCACTATCAGTGAATATGAATCTCGACACACATACATCCACCCTGTACTTATCTGGTGCCTTCCGTGTCCAATGGGCTCTTCAAGTGGTATGCCTCTCGTTGCTGACACTTGCTACCTTCTAGTTCATGACAGGCGAATATCCGGCGTCTTGAGTTGTACCTCCACACACTTATTATTTTTCTCACGTCTTTATGATCACCGCTTTCAGTCTCACACCGCATATATCCGGCATCCTGAACTGCACCTCCACGCGTCTGCTGTTCTTCTCGTGTCTTTTGTGTATTGAATGGATCGTGCCGATCACTGCAATCTCATCTCATTTCAGCACTTGTGAAAATAAGTCCTTCTGTTACACACAGTAATTATATAGAGACACCTGACTGCTGTATGATGGACTCCTACCTAGGTAAGTGCTTCTGTTACACGCAGTAATTGTATAGATACACCTGACTGCTGTATGATGGACTCCTACCTAGGTGAGTCCTTCTGTTACACACAGTAATTCTATAGATACACCTGACTGCTGTATGATGGACTCCTACCTAGGTAAGTGCTTCTGTTACACACAGTAATTATACAGATACACCTGACTGCTGTGTGATGGACTCCTACCTAGGTAAGTGCTTCTGTTACACACAGTAATTATACAGATACACCTGACTGCTGTGTGATGGACTCCTACCTAGGTAAGTGCTTCTGTTACACACAGTAATTATACAGATACACCTGACTGCTGTGTGATGGACTCCTACCTAGGTAAATGCTTCTGTTACACACAGTAATTATATAGATACACCTGACTGCTGTGTGATGGACTCCTACCTAGGTAAGTGCTTCTGTTACACACAGTAATTATACAGATACACCTGACTGCTGTGTGATGGACTCCTACCTAGGTAAATGCTTCTGTTACACACAGTAATTATACAGATACACCTGACTGCTGTGTGATGGACTCCTACCTAGGTAAGTGCTTCTGTTACACACAGTAATTATATAAATACACCTGACTGCTGTATGATGGACTCCTACCTAGGTAAGTGCTCCTGTTACACACAGTAATTATATAGATAGATATACCTGACTGCTGTATGATGGACTCCTACCTAGGTAAGTGCTTCTGTTACACACAGTAATTATATAGATACATCTGACTGCTGTATGATGGACTACTACCTAGGTAAGTGCTTCTGTTACACACAGTAATTATATAGATACACCTGACTGCTGTGTGATGGACTCCTACCTAGGTAAGTGCTTCTGTTACACACAGTAATTATACAGATACACCTGACTGCTGTATGATGGACTCCTATCTAGGTAAGTGCTTCTGTTACACACAGTAATTATATAAATACACCTGACTGCTGTATGATGGACTCCTACCTAGGTAAGTGCTTCTGTTACACACAGTAATTATATAGATAGATATACCTGACTGCTGTATGATGGACTCCTACCTAGGTAAGTGCTTCTGTTACACACAGTAATTATATAGATATATCTGACTGCTGGTGATGGACTCCTACCTAGGTAAGTGCTTCTGTTACACACAGTAATTATACAGATACACCTGACTGCTGTATGATGGACTCCTACCTAGGTAAGTGCTTCTGTTACACACAGTAATTATATAAATACACCTGACTTCTGTATGATGGACTCCTACCTAGGTAAGTGCTTCTGTTACACACAGTAATTATATAGATAGATATACCTGACTGCTGTATGATGGACTCCTACCTAGGTAAGTCCTTCTGTTACACACAGTAATTATATAGATACATACCTCCCAACATTTCAAATTGCCAAAGAGGGACACTTGTGTTTTAGGAGGTGTTTCTGGGGGCGTGGCTGGTTGGTGGGGCATTACCAGGAATTTTTAAGCTATTTCATGACCTATTGTCACCTCCTAGTGTTACCTAATAAATGATTTAGAACAAGACCAAAGTATTTTATTTATACAGACTAAGTTATAAATACATATACTCATATTTAAACAAACAATAATGTGAATTTTATTGCTGTAGAGCAATATTATACACTTATATGCACACCACACAATCTGATCTCCTAAAAAGAGGGACATCAGGGTGGGAAAGAGGGACAGAGGGATTTGGGACTAAAAGAGGGACTGTCCCTCCTAAAGAGGGACACTTGGGAGGTATGTAGATACACCTGACTGCTGTATGATGGACTCCTACCTAGGTAAGTGCTTCTGTTACACACAGTAATTATATAGATATACCTGACTGAGGTATGATTGACACCTGATATATGGATGACCGCTGTAAATCCTTCATTTAAACAACTTAATCCAAGGGTATAATTCCCCTTTAAAGGGATAGTAATACTTCGTTTTAACTTTATTTTATTTTGTAGGCATTAAAAAAACATTAAGAATGATATAAGTCTTATCTCTCAATCCTTTATGGTTTAGGAGATATTCACAAGCAAAGTTCCCCTCCCCGCCCCTTTTACCTAGTGTAAGACATCTCTTCTCAGATGTGGATCAGGTTGTATGACAGGACAGATAACAGAAGGGGACAATTTTCTTTGTATGAAAACAATGAAAGCCCTTCCCCCCTTGACAAGTTTTTCAGCTTTTTCCATTATCTTAATTGAAGATTGTCCCTCTCTGCAGTCTACCTGGGCACCTCCCTTCTGATCTGGTTGAACGGGGGGGGGATACTTTGTTTGTGAATATCTCTTAAACCATAAAGGTTTGAGAGATAAGACTTATATCGTTCTTCATGTTTTTTTAATGCCTACAAAATAAAATAAAGTTAAAACGAAGTATTACTATCCCTTTAAGTACATCAGTAACGTTGAAGAGATTGTATTCAGTTTATCTCTGCCGTAGACGAGTCAGAAATATGCAGCGCAATGATTGGCAGAGCTCCAGGGAATGTATGTGTTAACCATCTGTGTGCCAGAGGGTGGTTCATCTCATTGCAGAACAACATGTTGCACCCTACTCTGCCACTCAAAGGGTTATCAATGTTAATTATATGCCAGAGATTTCAAACCTCTGGGAAAACTGGTATAAGTAGGGAGGGACGAAGGCTGACAGTGATTCAGTGTTCCCGAATCTGTAATATCTGCCAGATGTATTCCAAGTTGCCAGCTTGATTCATTGATGTAGGCTGGTAATGCCATCATAATATTGCTGGAGGCTTTAATGAAGACATTTGGAAAGGTTGAGTCAGAGCAAGAACCCCTTTTTATTCTCCATATTTGTTCTTTGAACAAGATCCATGTCTGTGAGCTTGCACCTTCATTTGGAGTTGACCCTTAACCCTTTGGATGCCAGAGTGGCATCCAACAAATTGCAACGCAATGCGTTGGATACCTCTGTGACACACAAAGGGTTAAGTGGAACTGTCATTTGAAAAAATTAAGAAAAAAAGTTTGCTTATTAATAAACGACAAGTTAAATTGACAGTCAGTTTCCTTTTTTACAAAGTACATATCATGTTCCTGACGATGAGCTTCCCTGACTTTTTCCAGAGAGATCTCTGTCAGGGACTATGAATGCAGGGATAGTTATACAATGTAACACTATTCCTGCAGAAGAAAGTCCTGACTTCAATCTATTAAATATAGCATATAGAGTATTGACTGCTGCTGCAATAGTGTTTTTCATTGTATAACTATCCCTGTTTTCATAGTTCTTGACAGAAAGCTCTCTGGAAGCAGGTACAGGGAGCTCACTGTCAGTGAGCTAATAGAAAAATAGGGGTAAAAAAAAACATAAACAAGTATAGGCAATTTGAGTTTACATAATATACATTTGCACAATATTTAAAGTGAAAAATGAAGTTGACTGTCAATAAATATTAGTAACTATACAGTGTGTTCTATTCTTTTTTTATAAGATACACATTTGGCTTTCATTTTGTCTCAAGAGTTGAACTTTGGATGACTTCTGCTGTGTGTTTGTTTAGGATTGTGCTTGACCACATTTCTCAATATGCAAAGTAGGCAACGGGCCAGAGCTCCAAGCTTTGAGGGACGTTGTATCAGCTGTGTTGGCCACACCCACGTTCTGGACTGTGGGTGTGGCCAGAGCAATCTCATATGTCCCTGCAGCAGAATAATAGCCCTGTATGGTTATTAGGGTAGAAAGAGCAAGCTTTTCCTTTTCTTTTTATCTTGCTTGTTATAGGTTAAAGGAACAGTAAACTTTTTTTTATGAAAACACAAATTTTATAGATCTTTTCCTGTTGAATAAACAAGGTCACTCCCATCACTGTCAGATGTTTTATTCAAAATTTATAGCAGTTTAAATAACCAGGAAGTGAATTTACTGTGTTTACTTCCTGATAGTTCTAACTGACAGGAAGTGAATTTACTGTGTTTACTTCCTGATAGTTCTAACTGACAGGAAGTGACAGGCAGTTTCTATCACATTCTATGGAGAACTGTATATCTCTGACTTTTCTCTCCATTAGAATCTAACAGGAAATCTAATTAGAATTTGACCACTAGAGGGCACTGCTAATGTAAAAAAACATGGGTTTAAACTGTAATAACTCTGGAAATATAAATCTCTCAGCAGTGGGAGTACCCTTATTTTACTCAATAAGAAAATCCCTACAATATATCTTTTTTCATAAAAAAAGTTTACTGCTCCTTTAAGGGTATTTTCTGTGCCATGCAGCAGTGGATGGGACTGGGGGTGGGGTCCTGTGCATAATGGGGGTGTGGCAAGGGGTGGAGCTAAACGTTCCTAGACTGACTTGCCTAGGGGTGCCTGGGATATAAATCCTGCCCTGGAAGTGTGACATGTTGGGCTCCATAGGACAACCTGTTGATTGAATACCTCTACTGCTTTCAGTGGCGTAACATTAGGGGTCACGGAGGTAGCAACTGCGACCAGGCTCGTCAATCCAGGGGCCCGGCCACCCCCTGTGACACCCCAGCGCCCCGAAACTAGCTGATGTCTGTGCCTTCTTCGGCACAGACCTCTATTATCAGCTGAGCTCCCTCTTTGTCCCAGCACACTAGTAATGCAGCGATCCGCATTACTGGAGAGGACCGTACAGGAGCTCCAGCTGCTAATAGAGGTCTGTGCAGAAGGATGCACAGACCTCTCATGCCATACCACTGGACCACCAGGGAGGTAGGAGATGGACACTGGGAGTCAATGGGAGCAATGTGGTAGCAGGGGGGCCCATGGCAATTTTTGCACCAGGGCTTGGTAGCTTATAGTTACGCCTCTGACTGCTTTTACTATTTCAGTATAAAGACGAATTGAAAGAATATAGCGATTGGCAACTGAAGGCATCAAATACTGCTAACAGCATAGGATGTGAGTAAGGGAGGACCAGAGGAGGCTTAGCTTTCCCACAAGAAGCACCCACACTAGTGGCAGCAGTCACCAGATTAAAAAAAAAAAAAAAAAAATGAAAAAAAAAAAAAACCTAATAATTTACACACAAGAAACCCCTGCTACTATAGCTAATAGTGCAAGATTTAACCCTTTGAGTGCCAGAAGGGTATTCAACACAATGCGTTGCATACCACTCTGGCACTCAAAGGGTTTAGGAAATCCCTTCCAGACTACATGTAGATTAGCCAGGGCCGGATTTACATCTCAGGAGCCTGTAGGCACAGAAATCTGAAGCAACCCCCCATTGGCCATTTCCGCAATGCTCCAAATCTCCATATTACCCCCCATCAACTCCACATTGCCCCCCATCAGCTCCACACTGCCCCCATATTGCCCCATCAGCTCCACGTTGCCCCCATCAGCTCCGCATTGCTTGCCCCCCATCATCCCCATATTGCCCTTACATTGCCCCCATCATCTCCACATTAAGCCTCACATTTCCTACCTCCCTGGTGGTCCAGCGGCAGGAGAGATCTGTGCTTCTGCACAGACCTGTAGCTGCTGGAGCTCCCGCGTGGTCTTCTCTTTAGGAATGCAGAGCGCTGGGAGATGATGTCATCTCCCAGCGCTCTGTATTGCTAAATAGCTGGGGGAACTCAGCAGCTACAGGTCTGTGCCGAAAAAGGCACAGACCTTACATGCGGTGGGTGGCGTGGTGCAGCGCGGCATGCCACTTAAAAAATAAATAAATAAAATTGATTTATGTGGCAGGCGCCCCTCTGTAGAGTGCGCCTGTAGGCAGATGCCTACTCTGCCTTATGGAAAATCAAGCCCTGAGAGTAGCCAGTGGCTCAATCACTTTTGTTGATTCACTAGAAATATCCTGAAAACTTGTACCGTTAGCCACGCTGTTAGATGCACAGTTCTCGTAAGTAAAAGTCTGACCAATGACACATGAAGCAAACTTGTATGACCTTTTCATAAAAAGGTCCATGTTTATGAAACCCCACTGTTGGCAATCAATTTAGCAGCGGCCAACACAGAAAGATTGTCCCCTGCTGAGACCTGTCCGGTCAAGAGACCAGATTCCACATCTGAGGTGAGCAGTGTTACACTAAGTAAAAGGGGGAAACTTTATCATTCAATTACTCTTGAACTACAACTCTGACAACTGCTATAACAGGATGCAAAATTTTTTGTAAAGTTGATACCTTTATTGGCTAACTAAACAGATTTAAAATGTAAGCTTTCAATACCTCTTAGGTCTCTTCCTCAGGCATGTTATACAGATAAATATGAAAACTTCTCTCTTAAATACAAGTACACATTACATTGTTTATAATGGAAATCAGATAAGAACGTTAGTCCAGATACCAATTCCTTGATCAGTCAATGGTAGAGGATGTGATTTAAATAGAGAGGATGTGATCATACCTACCAACATTTCAAATGACCAAAGAGGGACACTTGTGTTTTAGGTGGTGTTTCTGGTGGCGTGTCTGGTGGGCAGGGAATTTTTAGGTTACTTTGTGACCTACTGACACCTCTTTGTGTAACTGAATAAATGATTTAGAGCAAACCCAAAGTATTTTATTTACACAGATTCATTTACAAACACATATACTGAAAATTAACTAAACATTTATGTGAATTTCATTGCTGTGGAGCAGTGTGATAGACTAATATATACACCACTCACTCTGATGTCATAAAAAGAGGGACAACAGGGTAGAAAAGAGGGACAGGGGGATTTGGGTCTCAGAGAGGGACACTTGGGTGGTATGTGTGATTTAAATAGATTTAACTCTTATCTATAATTGCTATAACACTCTCCATGGCCCAAATACTATGAAGATTAACTGGAGCTGCTTTTTTTTGTGAAACATTACTATCCCTTTAAGTCTGAGAGTTATCTAGTACTTTTCTTTTACTGCTTATGGGATAAGAGTGTGACTTTTTAACTGACTTAGCATTTTTTCTGGTCACATAATCATTCCTCCAGTAGGCCCCAAAGTTGAACTTTCCTGTTGGATACCGGCCATATCTGTCAGACAACACAACTGTTTGCTTAACAAATCGGAATTATCGCTTTGATCTCTGACACTTGTGACTCACCCTGATTGAACTTCCTCCGTCTCTCTCTTGAAAAAAAAAAATGTCTTCATTATTTTCAACAAGTAGCACTCTGCTCATTGGCTTACTAGTACCGAATCACACTTATAGACTCTCAAATAAATATACTCATATCTCTAGCCTGTTCCTTGTAACCACAAAAGCTGTGAACCACTGCCCTTAGCTCAGAGGCGTAACTAGAAGCCTCCGGGTCCTGGTACAATAAGTGTCACAAGCCCCCTCCACAATGCCCCCATCTCCTACCTGGAGCTCCCGGTACTCTTTGTAATGATGTCCTCTCCCAGCGCTCTGCATTACTAGAGCGCCGGCAGGAGATTGCGGGTGCCAGGCAGAGGGGTCGCAGGGGGAGGCCGGTCCCCTGGAGTGCACTGGCCCGGTCGCGACCACTATAGTTATGCCACTGCCTTAGCTGTACTGGCACTCCTTCAGTCAAACCTTTAACCCTTTTGAGTGCCAGAGTGGTACTCCACACATTGCGTTGCATACCCCTCTGCCACTCATAAGGTTAAAGCGGAACTACCACCTTTAACAAACATGGCCCCAAATAATTCCTCATCTGGCGACTAGCTGCTCAGTAGCGCTAGTCGCCAGAATTATTACCTGGTTAATGCGAATTATCCACTGTTCCAGGACTGACCGGCAGGACAGAGCGCAGACATCTTTCCATAGTAACGCCTGCAGGCCTGCACTGTCAGTCCCTTTTGGAGCCGAACGGTTCCTAGCAACGTCTCCTAGAGCAGGCTGGGACTGACAGCACAGGAGCGCAGACATCACTATGGAAAGACATCTGCGCTGTTTCCTGCCTGTCAGTCCCGGAGCAGGGTATCATTCTCATTAACCCCTTAACGACGGATGACTTACCAGGTACGTCCTGCAGAAACTGTCACTTAGTGGCAGAGGACGTACCTGGTAAGTCACGGAAGTCCGGGTCTCCATGCGGCTGCATGCTGCTCGGAGACTCCGGACTTGTTTGGAAAAGTGCGTTAAGTACTAACGCGGCTGTCACTAAGGGGTTAATCGGGTAATAATTCTGGAGACTAGCGCTACTGAGCAGCTAGTCGCCAGATGAGGAATTATTTGGGGCCATCTTTGTTAAAGTTGGTAGTTCCACTTTAAAGAATGATCTGCTGGTTCCACTTTTTTCCTCCTATGTATCACAGTTGGAAAAATCAGCCTCTCTGGTGGATGGGCAGGCTTTCAGTCGCTCGAGTGGTTCTATCTCCCTTAGAGCCAACCATCCCTTGGAAAGAGAATCGCTCTGTTTACTCCATACTGACTGAAGTAACGCTCACTGGGCGTAGGAATACTCACAGAAGTCATTGGCTAGTGGGGGGATGATGGAAGTTGTAATCCAGCAGCAGCTATAGGTCCTCACATTGACCATCCCTGCTCTACAGCATACAGATCAGTGCTGCAGGGAAACTGCAACATTTTGTGAATAAATCTGCTTTTGCAGTTCATGGCTGATGAGCTTCCTGGAAACTAAAATTCAGTGAGCTCTCTGTCAGGGATGTATAAATGAAAAAATATGTGAAGAAGAAAGAACGGGGGATTGTTATTTCACCTTGCTTTATATTGCTTGCTCGTTGGTGGGTGCAGGATGTTCACAGCTCACCACAGTGATTCACCAACACTCACCAACCCATTTAAATAATTGGGAATAAGCATTTATCGTCAGCTAGGCAGTTAGTTTCACCTCCCAACATTTCAAATGGCCAAAGAGGAACACTTTTATTTTAGGGGGTGCTGCTGGGGACGTGGCTGGTGGGTAGGACATTATCGAGATGTTTTAGTTTATTTCATGACCTATTGACACCTATTTGTGCAAATGAATAAATGATTTAGAGCAAGACCAAAGTATTTTATTTACACAGACTAATTTATAAACATATATACTGATGTTTATACAAACATTAATGTTTTATTGCTGTGGAGCAATGTGATACATTTATATACACTCCACACAGTCAGATCTCCTAAATAGAGGTACCCCAGGGGGAAAAGGGGGACAGAGGGGTATGGGTCTCAGATAGGGTCACTTGGGAGGCATGGACCAATAATATCTCCTAAAGAGGTACACTTGGGAGGTATAGACTTCTAATATCTCCTAAAGAGCGACTTTTGGGAGCATGGACCCCCTAATATCTCCTAAAGAGAGACACTTGGGAGGTACAGACCCCTAATATCTCCTAAAGGGGGACACTTGGGAGGTACAGACCCTTAATATCTCCTAAAGTGGGACAATTGGGAGGTACGGACCCCTAATATCTCCTAAAGAGGGACAATTGGGAGGTACTGACCCCCAGTATCTCCTAAAGAGGGACACTTGGAAGGTACAGACCCCTAATACCTCCTAGAGAGGGAAACTGGGAGGTACGGACCCTAATATCTCCTAAAGAGGGACACTTGGGAGGTACGGACCCCTAATATCTCCTAAGAGAGGGACACTTGGGAGGTGTGGACCCCTAATATCTCCTAAGAGAGGGACACTTCAGCGGTACAGACCACTAAAATCTTCTAAGAGAGGAAAACTTGGGAGGTACGGACCACTAATATCTTCTAAAGAGGGACGCTTGGAAGGTACGGACCCTAATATCACCTAAAGAGGAACACTTGAGAGGTTTGGAGCCCTAATATCTCCTAAAGAGGAAGACTTGGGAGGTACAGACCCCTAATATCTCCTAAAGATGGAAACTTGGGAGGTATGGGTTTGTTCCTGAATTGTAACTCTTAAGCTTATTGAATTGCATTTTTTATCATATCTTAGTGCATGAGCCTCATGGCAGTTGTCATCCTCTGAAATAGTGGGCCTGTTTACTCTGAGAATGTCATCAAGCTGGTAGGGCCATGGTACTTGGTGAAGATACCTTGGAACATTTTTGACCACAACACCCCTCCCACCCTCCTAGTACTACGTAGAGCTGAGGTGGGAGTGTCCTAATAATGTTTTACATCACACTAGGGTGGACTTATTATCGGTGGACGCAGGTGAAATGGGAAGGAAGCAGTAGAACAGGGTGTTGGAAGTGAGCGGAGTCACAAGGGAACTCGCCAACTGGTGAAAGATCAGATGTCCCTGGAAACCCTGTGATAATGCGAAATCCAGTCTCTTTAGGGCGGATCTGGAGAGTTCTCAGAGATGCTGGAAATGCACACGTTTTCCGCATCCTATTTATCCAAAGCATGCTTATGAGAAACAATATGGGCTGTAGAAACAAATTTGCTACATATACTCTAAATGGGAAACAACTTGGGAAATCCTCATTAGAGAAAGATTTAGGTGTACTGATAGACAATAGACTTCACAGCAGTGTGCAGAGTCACTTAGCTGCTGCAAGAGCAAATAGAGTACTAGCCTGCATAAAAAGAGGTGTAGAAGCAAGGGATGCTAATATTATCCTACCTCTGTATAAATCCTTGGTTAGGCCTCATCTAGAATATGGAGTACAGTTTTGGGCGCCTGTTCTAAAAAAAGACATTACTGAACTGGAAAAGGTGCAGAGACGTGCAACAAAACTGATAAAGGGATTGGAGGATCTGAGTTATAAAGGGAGACTAGCCAAACTGGGTTTGTTTACATTAGAGAAGAGACATCTAAGGGGTGATATGATTACCATTTACAAATATATTCAAGGTCAATACAAAGAACTGTCCAATAAATTATTTAAGCAAAGAGCTGAGCTAAGAACAACAGGTCATCCATTAAGACTAGAGGAAAGGCGCTTTCGATTAAAACAAAGGCAGGGATTCTCTACAGTAAAGGCGGTAGGGCTATGGAATTCTTTGCCTCGGGATGCTGTGCTTGCAGATAATGCAACTGCATTCAAAAAAGCAATGGATGCCTATCTAGCACAGAACAATATTGACAATTATGACAGATGGCTTCAAAGCAAATAGGATATTGATCCAGGGAACTACCAATTGGAGTTGGGAAGGAATACATCCCCCCACACACACACACACACTTGGGGCTACATTGGAAATGGCTCCAAAGGGCTTGTTTTTGCCTTCCTCTGGATCAACAGGGTTGTTTTTGGCATGGGCTGGACTTGATGGACGCATGTCTTTTTTCAGCCTTATCTACTATGTTACTATGAGCCTTCACCAGCATCCAAAGAGTAGGGTGACCACGGGTCCCGGAACGTCCGGGACTGTCCCTTATTTCAGGGCTATGTCCCGCGTCCCGGGTCCCCTTCAACCGGGACAATGAAGTGTCCCGGAATGAAGGCAAGCCGCCCTGGATGTCAGCCTGCAAGCGGTGTGTCACATCATGGACGCCGCTCGCGGCGTCCATGATATGACACACCGCTTGCAGGCTGACATCCAGGGCGGCAATGCAGCTTACCTGGAGGCAAGCGCTCTAGTAATACAGAGCGCTGGGAGATGACATCACTCCCAGCGCTCTGCATTACTGGCCATACCGCGCGGGAGCTTCAGCTCTGTGCCGGAGGAGGCACAGAGCACATTCTACGCCGCTAGACTACCAGAGACTTAAGGTATGACGGGGCAACTAGGGTGACCACGTCCCGGAATGGCAGAAGGGAAATGTGGTCACCCTACCAAAGAGTTAAACATTTAAAGTAGGGTCATGTGAATGCAAGTTCATTGAGAAATTAATGCATCTGAATTATGCATTTAGATAGTCTCCATAACGACACGGCTGGCAGTATTGGAGATTAATCACCATCTTGTGTTGCCTTGGGGCTAGGATGTCATTTATATTCATCCTGTCTCTGTGCATGTGTTAACTGCTCATGTGATCTATGTATATTTCTTCTACAGTTAATATATATATATATGGATATCAGAATAAAGAGGGAGGCAGCACCAGTGGGACTTCATAAAGGTATTTTTATTAAGCAAAAGTGGCAACAAAATTGGTCTACGTTTCGGTCCCTAACCGGGCCATATGTCCAAAGAAAGTGGAGTAATTTTGAAACAAACCAAAGGGAACATAATCAACTTTCTAAAAAGTCCCATTGATATAAATGGGCATTTTAACCCCAAGAATGCATTCAAGAGTTTTAAAATTCTGATGTAAAACAGAGAGAGTTTTTTTAGTTCCGTATGGTGCATTTGGTTTGAATCAGAATTGCTCCCGGTGCAGAGTTTATATCCCATCAGCCCCCCACCCCAGCAGAATTTGAAATGGTGGTCCCCAAATATAGGGTACCATTTAGGATCCTTTTAAAGGGATAGTAATGTTTCACAAATACAGCAGCTCCAATTAATCATCATAGTATTTGGGCAATGGAGAGTGTTATTTCAATACTGTCAGAGTTGTAGTTCAAGAGTAATTTAACCCTTTGAGTGCCAGAGGGGCACGCAACACATTGCTTTGCAATGCGTTGCGTGCCCCTCTGGCACTCAAAGGGTTAATGATAAATTATCCCCCTCCCACCCCTTTTACCTAATGTAAGCCACCTCCCTCAGATGTGGAATCTGGTCTCTTGATCGGACAGATCACAGCAAGGGACAATCTTCTTACCGTGAGAACAATGAAAGCCCTGCCCCCCTTGACAGGCTTTTCAGCTTTTTCCCTTATCTTAATTGAAGATTGTCCCTCTCTGCAATCCACTTGGACACACCCTGCTGGTCTGAGGTGAGCAGTGACATCAGTAAAAGGGGCGGGAGGGAGATACTTTATCATTCAATTACTCTGGACAGAGGATTCCAGCATGTGAGCTGGAGCGGTCTCATTGGCAAGAGAGCAATCCAGCTCACATGGTGGAATCCTCTGTCATTGGAGGAGGTGGTAATGGGGAGCTGCTGGGGAGGGGGAAGAGGCTAAGAATGACAGGCTGCGGTACACAGCTGTCCTGCAGCCTGTCATGAATGGATGTCGTGGGCTTACAGTAAGGAACAGTTTTCTACATCAATATAAATTTTTTTTTTAAAAAAGAAAACCAGGTTTAAAATGTATTGGCATAGAACAGTCATATGAAAAGCACTTTACTGGAGGTAAGACTTCCTCTTTATGGACAGGTTGCAGGAACGCTGTAAGTACAAACGGATCTGAAATTGACTGGTCTCTGTCAGGTTCCTGCTCAGCACGCCGGTACACGTCACAGGTCACGTGTGCCGGCACACTGACAATGATCAAAGCGGTCCTTAAGGGATGGTAACTTCCCTGGACTGCTGGTCATTAAGGGGTTAAATGAAATGGGTCTTTTAACCTCTTGAATTGCGAAACAATGTATTGGAGACCTATGGCATTCAAGAGGTTAAAAAAACTCAATTCAAGTGCATGGGGATTTAGACATTTTTTAATGGTCTTTATAGTACATTTGGTTTACTCTAGTATAACTCCAGTTTGCTTTTATAAATATGGGCCTTTGCCTTCTAGTTCTCCTAGACATGACTCATGTTTGTTTTTTTTCTATTAACAATAGAGATGCACCAATACCACTTTTTTATTAACAATAGAGATGCACCGATACCACTTTTTTATTAACAATAGAGATGCACCGATACCGATACCAGTATCGGTATCGGTGCAACCCTAATTAACAATGCCCTCTAGTGGTCAGATTCAAAATACTTATTCTGTTGCAATCTCTAGTAGAAGTGAGTCACTGACAAACTGTTCTCCATAGAATGTGATAGAAACTGTTGAGTCACTTCCTGTCAGTTAGTACTTTCAGGAAGTCATCACACTGTAATTCACTTCCTTTCAATCGGAACTGTTTGAGTAAAACAACTGGCAGTAGTGGGAGCTTCTTTGTTTTACTCGGCAGGACAAGCTCTATAGCATATATGTTTTCATAAAAAAAAACTTTACTGCTCCTTTAAGAACTACTGTGCTAGTGTGTAAGACAGGTTGTCAGAGCAGAGATAAATTAGATGTCATGTATTCTAGCTCTGTTACCGAGGTATTTCACTCTTTTCCCTGTCTGTCTCTGTGTCTTTGCCATGAGGGTTTTTCATTGTGCTGTGTTATTAAGGAAGACAGAGCTGCATTCAGCCAGAAACCCTTATCCAATTCTATACATAGAGAACATTCAATCACAGGCTCTCCCTGTGACAGGATTTCCCAGCTGTCTGGGCATGTAGAGCCCAGTTCACAATAGAAGGGCACACTTGGGAGGTATGCACCCCTAATATCTCCTAAAGAAGAACACTTGGGGGGTATGCACCCCTAATATCTCCTAAAGAAGGTTACTTGGGAGGTATGGACCCCTAATATCTCCTAAAGAGAGACACTTGGAAGGTATGGACCCCTAATATCACCTAAAGAGGGACACTTTGGAGGTATGGACCCCTAATATCTCTTACAGAGGGACACTTGGGAGGTATGGACCCCTAATATCTCCAACCGCACCGTAGAATTAAAGAGATATTAACAGTTGAGAAGAAATGTAGCTCCGATTAATGCTTGCATATTATGGTTCATGTAGCACTATATTTAAATTATATCTGACTTGTAATTCAAAGGTAAATCAATTTTAAAGTATCCACCTCCCACCCTTTTACCTATGTAATGCGCTGCCCCAGCCGGTCCACACAGCGCACAGTGGGGGGACAGTCTTCAGTGAGTTTAATGAAAATCCTGCCCTCCTTTGTCAAGGGGGGGCAGGGTCTTCATTGTGCTCACAGTGAGAAGATTGTGCCTGTGCTTGGATTCCACACTTGAGTAGAGGTGCATCCGAAAGGTAAAAGGGGTGGGAGGTGGATACTGTAAAACTGATTTACTTTTGAACTACAAGTCAGACATAATTTATATACAGCGTTACATGAACCAGAACATATGAACATTGATCGGAGCTAAATTTATTTGCATTCATTTACCATCCCTTTAAAATATAAATTCTCATTGATTTAAATGGGGATATTTGTTTTCTGCCCTAGAGAGCAATCAGCAGGGGTGATTTTCTTAACCCCTTAAGGATTGGGAAAATCTGGGTGGATTGCACTTAAAAGGATAGTAATACTTAATGATTACTAATCCCTATATTAAAGACATATTAAAAAGAAATGTATTGCCCCCAGTGTCATCTCAAACCTTTTATGGTTTGAGAGATAATCGCTCCTAAAGTTGCCCTCTCCCTCCCCCTTCCCCGAAGTCAGCATTGTAGCTGACTGCAGGGAAATACGGTCTTATGATCATCAGGCGGCTCAGCAGCAGAGCCGCGATCACGTTAACAAAAAAGAAATCTTTCACTGAAATGGTCTTCTACGTGTGCTTGGTTTGCTCTTGGTTTGCAAGCACACGTAAAAGACCGTTTTAGTGAAATATTTTTTTTATTTTTTATTAACGCGATCGCGGCTCTGCTGCAGAGCCTCCTGATGATCGTAAGACCGGATTTCCCTTCAGTCAGCTAAAACGCTGACTTCGGGGGAGGGAGAGGGCAACTTTAGGAGCGATTATCTCTCAAATCATAAAGGTTTGAGAGATGCCACTGGGGGCAATACATTTATTTTTAATATGACTTTAATGTAGGGGGTAGTAATTATTAAGTATTACTACCCCTTAAAGGACTGGAGTAATTCTGACCTTTTTGACTATGTCTTTGTTAAACAGTGTTTTCCCTCTAAGGCTTTTATTCCATCCCCATAAATTATATACTATTCTTTTATGCACAAATAGGGCTTTCTTTTGATATACCATTTACATGGATAACCCACAATTTACTTTATTAAAATTAAATAAAAGGTAAAAAAATGTAAAAACACGTCATTTTTATTTTTTCTCTTGTTATTATTTGGCCGCGATGGATTACATTTTTATGGAGACTGCATGAAATGTATGACCGGTCATTCATACCTACTAAATGGGCAGTATTGAGTGGGCACTGTCCCCCCGGGTGAAAATCCCCATGTCCCTCTTTCACTCCCTATTTTTCCACTTTTTGATTGATAGGATTTGGCGGTGTGTATTATTACATGGCTCCACAGCAATCACACTCCCGTTATTTACTGTTTTTACAGATGGCAGATTTACGTAATGAATAAAATGTTTAAACAAATATTTTCTCTTTTTTTTAATGTATAAAAAAGTTGCTTTTTAGCAGGTCATAAATAGACATCCATCTAGCCTGCCCCCTGCACCAGCACTGAAGGGGTTAATACCCCCAGCTATTGACAGATTTAACTCGTGTATGTGTCTGCTCTCTGCTTCTCTCTCCCTTACTTTAATAGTAAGGAAGAGAGAGGCACAGGGCAGACACAAAGGCAGTGTGTTAAGCACACTGCCTTTTTGAATCAAAATGCCGGTACATGTGATTGCTCCTGGAGCAATCAGGTGTACCAGCAGAAGCGACACGGGCTGAAACGGAATGCTCCGGTCCCAGAGAGCTCAGTTTCAGCTTGAACTCAATGATAGCAGCGTGCACTGAGGCACACTGCTATCATTTAACCCATGACAAGCCAGAATCGTCATGGGTCCTTATAGGAATTTTATCCGTGACGGTCCTGGCACGTCATGGGTCGTTAACGGGTTAAAAAGACAGTTACCAGGCCATCTTTTTTTGGTGTACAAAGTAACAAAAAAAATGTACACCAACAAAAGGTCCCGGGTCACTTGTGCTGGTCTGATCTGGCTGACAATAATTTCTAGCAATCAGGGGAGTAACTACAACTTACTGAGTCCTAATGGCCAATCTGAATGTTTGCCCCTACACACTCCTGGTCTGAAGCTAGTTAGAATAACAAGCGCTGGGGCAGACAACTGGAATGTGTTGGCCACCTGCTTGGTGCAAAAGGAATTAATAAAGAAAAGGCTCACCGACGCTGTTCTTATCTTACTGGTTGACAGCAGAAGTATTTGATGATGTCAGCAGACGCTGGTCTGATTCTAAGGGGTTGCAGGACAGTATAGAGCCAATAAGCCCAGTTGGATCTGAGGCCCTGCTACACTGCCTGTTTAACTTTCCTTTACAGCTCAATTACCATGGGTGACTTTCACAGCAATATGTGTGAACTTAAAGGGATAGTATTACTTCAAAATTACTATCCCTCATATTGTAGCCCTTAATAAACTGAATTAAATGACACCAGCCGCTTTCAAAGTTTCCTCTCCCCTGCTGTCAGCATTCTGCTGCCAGAAGGAGAATCCGGTCTCTGAATCAAGCGGAGGCTCTTCAGCAGAGCCAATATCTCGTTATGGAAGGAAAAATGATTCATTGAAACAGTCTTCTACGTGTGCTTGGTAACCAAGCACACGTAGAAGACTGTTTCAATTAATCATTTTTCCTTCCATAACGAGATATCGGCTCTGTTTAAGAGCCTCCGCCTGTCCCGGGACCGAATTCCCCTGCTGGCAGCAGAACGCTGACAGCAGGGGAGAGGAAACTTTGAAAGCTGCTATCTCTTACACCATAAAGGTTTGAGAGATGCCGCTGGTGTCATTTAACTCAGTTTATTAAGCGCTACAATATGAGGGATAATAATTTTGAAGTAATACTATCCCTTTAAGGTTATGCATTTGTTCTGTAGAGACAAACCTATACACAACAACTTAGGGGATCCTCATTAGAGAGAGATTTAGGAGTACTGATGTAGAGACTTCACAGCAGTGTGCAGAGTCACTCAGCTGCTGCAAGAGCCAAAAGATTACTATCCCGTATAAAAAGAGGTGTAGATGCAAGGGATGCAAATATAATTCTGCTTCTATATCAATCCTTGGTTAGGCCTCATCTAGAATATGAAGTACAGTTTTTGACACCAGTTCTTAAATAAAGACATTATTGACCTGGAAAAAGTGCAGAGACGTGCAACAAAATTGATAAAGGGATTGGAGGATCTGAGTTATAAAGAGAGACTAACCAAAGTGGAATTGTTTACATTAGAGAAGAGACATCTAAGGGCAACATCTGCAATGAGTTTGTATGTTCTCACTGTGTTTTCGTGGGTTTCCTCCGGGTACTCCGGTTTCCTCCCACACTCCAAAAACATACTGATAGGTGAATTTAGATTGTGAGCCCCAATGGGGACAGGAACCAATATGAGTGTAAAGCGCTGCGGAATCTGTGTGCGCTATATAAATAAAGGATTATTATTATTATTATTATTATTATTATTATTAAGGGGTGAGATGATTACCATTTACATATGTATTAGGGGTCAATACAGTGAACTCTAAAATGAATAATTTACTCAAAGAGCTTAGCTAAGAACAAGAGGTCAGCCATTAATAATAGGGAAAGCTGCTTTGTAACTAAAACAAAGGCAGTGACTTATCACAGTAAGGGCAGTAAAGTTACATAATTCTTTGCCTCGGGATGCTATATTTTCAGTAACTGTGTAGTTGCTTTAAAACATTTTGGATATCATTCTAACTCAGAATAATATTGAGAGTTATGATAGTTGTTTTCAAAGAAGATAGGATGTTGATCCAGGGAAATATCTGACTGCCAGCAAGGAATTTTTTTACCCACTTGGGACTTAATTGGAAATGGCTTCACTGTTTTTCAGGGGTTTTTTTTGTATTTGCCTTCCTCTGGATCAACAGAGGTGATTTGGCATGGGCTGTAGTTGATGGATGTATTTTTTATCCTCATCGACTATGTTACTATGTAACTGCCTCATAGCAAACAATTTTATCTATTCTATGAAATGTATTGTAACAAATTTGCCAGCAGGAACTAGTCCTAAAGGAAGCCATTCTGTTTGGCTTCTGTTCAATTCTGTATTTCCTGATTGGCAGTGCCTGTTGTATACAGCTGTATATGATAATGAATTTCTTGTGATAATCACATGCAAATCTCTGTGAATCCCAGAGATTTGGACGCCAAAGTATGGCATTAAATTTGCCGGGGAAATGCTCTGTTTATTGAAATGTAAGCACTTACTTTATAGGGGACTGCTGTAATTCTAGGGCTGGTGTTACCTAAAGAGAGGCAATTCTGGTGCAAAAATAGGGGCAAACAAGATTAACCAAATCCTAATGAATTAACAGGATAGTAATACTTTGTTTTATCTTTATTTTATTTTGTAGGCATTACAAAAACATGAAGAACGATATAAGTCTTATCTCTCAAACCTTTATGGTTTGAGAGATATTCACAAGCAAACTTCCCCTCCCGCCCTTTTTACCTAGTGTAAGCCACCTCTTCTCAGATGTGGAATGCAGTCCATAGACCAGACAGATAACAGCAGGGGACAATCTTCTTCCTATGAGAACAAGTTTTTCAGGTTTTTCCCTTATCTTAATTGAAGATTGTCCCTCTCTGCAGTCTACCTGGGCACCTCCCTTCTGCTCTAGCTGAGCAGTGTTACATTAGTAAAAGGGGCGGGAGGGGGATACTTTATCATTCAATTACTCTTGAACTACAACTCTGACAGTATTGCAATAACAGTCTCCATGGCTCAAATACTATGATGATTAATTAGAGCTGCTTTTATTATGAAACATTACTATCACTTTAAAATGGTGTATTTTAAAGTTAATTATTTACTCCTTTGGTAATAGACCGAGGTAGCTCCTATCAGCCATACGGGGAGATCACTGATGCACGATATTTACCATAACTAACAGGGCTTAATAACCCTCCTATCCTGGGCTGATCAGAATACATTATTTTTCTTATGTTTTATTTAATAAAGTCTAAATATAAATATCACATTCTGTGTAACAGGCTGCTATTGATAGCATGATATAGCTATCTCTCCCTGCTCCATCTCACTGAATTTAGAATCCGCTTCTCAATCTGAACAGGATAAACATAAATGACCTGTTTTTCGATGTCTGTGTAATTTACAGTCATTTTTGCAATCTAAAAAGGAACACATTACATTTAACTGTAAGGTAATCCAGGAGTGGGAAAAATGCGTCACTCCAGCTGTTGTTAAACATCTCCCATCCATCTCCTCAACCAGTGATTGGCTTAACCATTTGTGGTGAGAACAAAAATCCAGAAGATGATTAAAAAATATTTTCTCTATGGGTGGACAAAATCATTTTCCACTCCTTCTTTATATCTCCTAAAGAGGTACACTTGGGAGGTATGCGCCCCTAATATCTCCTAATGAGGGACACTTGGGAGATACGGACCCCTAATATCTCCTAATGAGGGACACTTGGGAGGTATGGACCCCTAATATCTCCTAATGAGGGACACTTGGGAGGTATGCGCCCCTAATATCTCCTAATGAGGGACACTTGGGAGATACGGACCCCTAATATCTCCTAATGAGGGACACTTGGGAGATGTGGACCCCTAATATCTCCTATACAGGGACACTTGGGAGGTGTGGACCCCTAATATCACCTAAAGAGGAACACTTTGGAGGTGTGGACCCCTAATATCTCCTAAAGAGGGACACTTGGGAGATACGGACCCCTAATATCTCCTAAAGAGGGACACTAGGGAGGTATGGACCTCTAATATCTCCTAAAGAGGGACACTTGGGAGGTATGGACCCCTAATATCTGCTAAAGAGGGATACTTGGGGGGTATGGCCCCCTAATATCTCCTAAAAGGGACACTTGGGGGGTATGGACCCCTAATATCTCCTAAAGAGGGACGCTTGGGGGGTATGGCCCCCTTATATCTCCTAAAGAGGGACACTTGGGGGGTACGGACCCCTAATATCTCTTAAATGGGACACATGGGAGGTGCAGACCCCTAATATCTCCTAAAGAAGGGCACTTGGAATGTATGGACCTCTAATATCTCCTAAAGAGGGACACTTGTTTGCTATTTTATTGTCAATACTTGATTTTATTATTATATACTTGTACCTGACATTTGAAAAAGGGATTTATTGTTTTGAAACGCATCATACAGGTTTATTATCTGTTACTATATTGACGTCTTTTGGCAAATATATATATATATTTTTTATATTATTAAATATATTTTTTATCACTTGTGGACTTATGTTCTTTATTGGAAGAATCCGCTGAATCGGGGCAGCTTGTGTGACCCCGCTGGAATTCGCTGGTTGTATCTGCAACCAGCCAATCAACCTCCTTGTTGTGAGTATTGGATATATACAGGTTTCTGATCTCATTGGAATTTCCATTTGGTGGTTTGCGCTCTTCTTGCCTTTTTTGTTTTCTGTGAGCAGGAAATTCGAGTCGGCCGTCTCAAGACGGGTCTTCAGCAGAGCTGAGATACCGAAATCGAAAAAGAAATACTTCATTGGAACGGTCTGCAAAGTGTGCCTGGTTTGCATACACGCTTTGTAGACCGTTCCAATGAAGTATTTCTTTTTCAAATTTTTTATCTCGGCTCTGCTGAAGAACCGCATGCCAGTTCCCCGGACCAGGATCTCATGATATCAGCTTACAGCTGATGTCAGGGAAAGGGGAGGGTGGGGAGAACTTTAAAACGTTCTATCTCTTGATAGGACTTGCACCGATATCTACAATATCACTTTTTAGCAATCTAGGACATCACTATCCCTTTAATGTTGTTGGCATTGAAATATAAAAGCAAAGCAAGTTGATTGATTGTGATCTAAGTTTCCCTGCTCTTTATTCAGAAAGATTATCTTACCTCAGCCCATTTAAATATAACCCTTTGTGTGCCAGGAGGGTACAAGGTGTTGTGTACCCCTCTGGTATTCAAAGGGATTATCCTGGACAATCAGTAGGGTCCATTGAAAAGCAAGAATGTCTGCTCCCTCAACACAAATGTAAGACTAGATTTTACTCCTCAGAAAACAAATAGCAATGTGTTACAAATGCTAACATGAAATATTGGGTAATTCAGGAAGTATGACCCTAGTCTATTTGGGATTATTTTTCTTAATTGATAATTTTGTTTAAAGGGATAGTAATACTTTATTATTACTATCCCCCATATTGTACATATGTATAAAATAATTTAATAGCCCCCAGGTTCATCTCTCAAACCTTGATGGTTTGAGAGATAACCAAAGGTAAAGTTCCCCCCCTCCCTCCCCCTTCCCTGAAGTCAGAGTTGTACTGACTGCAGGTCAGACTTTCATCATGCGGCTCTGCAGCAGAGCCACGATCGCGTTAGTGTCAAAGAATTATTTCACTGAAATGGTCTTCTACATGTGCTTGCAAACCAAGAGCAAACCAAGCTCGTGTAGAAGACCGTTTCAGTGAAATAATTATTTTTCCCTAACGGGATCTCGGCTCTGATGCAGAGCCACAAGCCTTCGTACGACAGACTTCCCTGCAGTCAGTACAACGCTGACTTCAGGGAAGGTGGAGGGAGGGGGGAGCTTTGCCTTCGGTTATCTCTCAAACTGTAAAGGTTTGAGAGATGAACCTGGGGGCTATTAAATTATTTTACAAATATCTACAATATGGGGGGTAGTAATAATAAAGTATTACTATCCCTTTAAGTAGTTAAAGTTGCAGTGATGGGTGCATCCATTTTGTCTTTGCATCTGTCTTAGATGAAGAAGTAGTGCGTATGGATTTCTGTACCCAATGCAGGACTTATATCGGCATTTTTCCCTTTAAAATTGACACTGATGTTCCCTTCCTCCTTGGTACTTACTGTCCAGGCCTGCAGCATATTAAAATTAACCCCTTAAGGACCAGCGACGTGTCCTTGCCTAAAGCGCTGGGAGTAGTAGCGGGGTGTGAAATTGACCAATCCAAGACTGGAGTGGTCACTATCAGACACCTTTTCAGTGCACCAGCATATGTGATCAGTCATGTGCTCTATCTGATCTTTAACGGGACTCCCCCCAGGACCACTGGTCCTTAAGGGGTTAACTTATGCTTGGCAACTTGCTGTATACTGAATAGGGAATGATGAAATGAAAATAAGTATAGGGATTTTTTTCTTTAATTTGAGTGCACTTTCATGGTATGGAAAATCATAATAAATGGAAGCTGTCTCTTTAAATGAATTCATGATACATTTAGAATATCTGTGTAGGGGAAAAGTGTTTCTGACCTTGAGTTCCTTAAAGAGGACAGAGGTCCATAATCTGTGTGTGGGGGGGAGGGGAACTGATCCAGCACTTTTTCCCCTAATGCATTTTAATGGTAGAATATTGCAAGATCAGCTTTTCTCCTGACGTAAAGTAATTCGATTGTAAAAAGTTATTAAAATGCTAAAGATCCGTGTGTGTGTGTGTGTGGTGGTATTAATCCTTTGAGTGCCAGAGGAGTACGCAACACATTGCTTTATAATGCGTTGGGTACCCCTCTGGCACTGAAAGGGTTTAAAAAAGTATTTTATTGGTATGTTTAAAACTTCGTTAAAGGGATAGTAATACTTTGTTTTATCTTTATTTTATTTTGAAGGCATTCAAACGATATGTTTTATCTCTCAAACCTTTATGGTTTGAGAGATATTCACAAGCGAAGTTTCCCCCTCCCGCCCCTTTTACCTAGTGTAAGCCATCTCTTCACAGATGTGGAATCCAGTCCATAGACCAGACAGATAACAGCAGGGGACAATCTTCTTCCTATGAGAACAATGAAAGCCCTGCCCCCCTTGACAAGTTTTTCAGGTTTTACCCCTTATCTTAATTGAAGATTGTCCCTCTCTGCAGTCTACCTGGGCACCTCCCTTCTGATCTGGCTGAGCAGTGTTACATCAGTAAAAGGGGCGGGAGGGGGACACTTTGTCATTCAATTACTCTTGTACTACAACTCTGACAGTAGTGATATAACACTCTCCAAAGTCCAAATACTATGATGATTAATTAGAGCTGCTTTTATTATGAAACATTACTACCCCTTTAAGTGGTTACAGCGGGAGGCTATAATTATAAAGGAGAGAGTCACATTTATAAATATCTTGCTCCTTGAGAAATTTCTGTAATGATGATAATTCTATTTTTGCATAGATCTTTTAAAAAGTCTATCATTTTATGTTATACTATTTGAAGAGCCCGTTACACGGGCCACAGTGCCACTGTCAGCCGGTAGCGCGGCAGCTTCGGAGCGTCCAGCTCTGTGTCAGCCGCGGCGCGGGCAGTCTCTACTTCGCCTGACTGCGTCGTTACACACATTTTAGCAAATTATTATATAGGATAGTTCCATTAAGAATAGGTAGCAGTAATAGTCAAAGGAGCGTTATACTTTTCTTATGAAAAAATATATATTGTAGAGCGTTTCCTGCTGAGTAGAAGTAAGGGTACTCACACTGCAGAGAGATGCATATATATCTACAGAGTTATTACAGTTTAAACCTGTGGGGTTTTTTCTTTACATTAGCAGTGCCCTCTAGAGGTCAAATTCCAATTAATAATTCTGTTACACTGTAATGGAGAGGAAAGTCAGTGACATACGTTTCTCCACAGAATGTGATAGAACCTGCTGAGTCACTTCCTGTTGGTAAGAACTATCAGGAAGTAAACGCACAGTAAATTTACTTCCTGATTATTTGAACTTTTATAACTTTTGAAGTAAACAACTCACAGCAGTGGCAGTGTCCTTGTTTTACTCAGCAGGAAAAGCTCTATAACATAGAGATTTTCATTTTAAAAAAGTTTACTGCTCCTTTAACCATATATATTTTTTTCAAGTTTGGGTAAAATTTTCAGACTCTGTGTGTGGCCACACTCTTAAAGGGATAGTAATGTTTCATAATAAAAGCAGCTCTAATTAATCACAGTATTTGGACTTTGGAGAGTGTTATTTCAATACTGTCAGAGTTGTAGTTCAAGAGTAATTCAATGACAAAGTATCCCCCTCCCACCCCTTTTACTGATGTAACACTGCTCAGCCAGATCAGAAGGGAGGTGCCCAGGTAGACTGCAGAGAGGGACAATCTTCAATTAAGATAAGGGAAAAACCTGAAAAACTTGTCAAGGGGGGCAGGGCTTTCATTGTTCTCATAGGAAGAAGATTGTCCCCTTCTGTTATCTATCTGGTCTATGGACTGCATTCCACATTTGAGAAGAGGTGGCTTACACTAGGTAAAGGAGAGGGAGGGGAAACTTTGTTTGTGAATATCTCTCAAACCATAAAGGTTTATAGATAAGGCTTATATCTTTCTTCATGTTTTTGTAATGCCAACAGCAATTGAATCCAAAAGGATCTCCATCCCGCCCCTTTCCCTGCATCAAGCTGCCTCTCAGTGTGTTCCAGATGGAGTGCGGCGAGGGGCAATCTTCAGTAAGCAAAAGGACAATCCTGTCCTCCTTCCTCAAGAGGGGGCGGGGTTTTCCTTACTGACTGAAGATTGTCCCTCGCTGCATCCATCCAGTTCTACAACCAGATTACAGATCTAAGGGGAGGCGGCCAGAATGGGGGGTAGGGGGATCCTTTCAGATTCAATTGCTGTTGGACTACAAGCCTGTTAGTATTGAAAAAATAGAATAAAGAAGTCTTATAGCTGCACTTTATTATAAGTATTACTAGCCCTTTAATATGTAACCACTAAAACATAATTTATGTTTTGTACAGTTAGCAAATGTATTTATAGATTAATATCAAAACAATTCTTATTTGGACCATGGCCATTTCTATTCCTTGTTTCAAATAAGACAGCCAGCTGGTGTTAGTACTTAAAGGGGAACACTCACCTCTTAAAACGTTTTTAGCATAGGTTTAGCTATTAAAGTAATACTTAAGTATTACTAATCCCTATATTAAAGTCCTACTCAAAATAAATGTATTGCCCCCAGTGTCATCTCTCAAACCTTTATGGTTTGAGAGATAATCGCTCCTAAATTTGCCCTCTCCCTCCCCCTTCCCCGTAGTCAGCGTTCTAGCTGACTGAAGGGAAATCCGGTCATAGATCATCAGGCGGCTCTGCAGCAGAGCCGCGATCGCGTTAATTAAAAAAAAATATTTCACTAAAACGGTCTTCTACATGTGCTTACAAACCAAGCACACGTAGAAGACCATTTCAGTGAAAGTTTTCTTTTTTATTAACGTGATCGCGGCTGTTCTGCAGAGCCATCTGAAAGTCATACGACTGGCTTCCCTGCAGTCAGCTAGAACGCAGACTATGGGGAAGGGGGAGGAAGAGGGCAACTTTAGGGATGATTATCTCTCAAACCAAAGGTTTGAGAGATGACACTGGGGGCCATACATTTATTTTTAATATGTCTTTGATATAGGGATTAATAATATTTAAAGTGATAGTAATGTCTAAAAAAAAAACCAATTTTTTGCATTTAGAAGAGCTTAAAAAACTGATCTAAATGCAAAAAAACGCATCTCTCAAACCGCTATGGTTTAAGAGATACGGGCATTTAAAGTTTGATTTCTCCTACTGACAGCTGTAAAGCTGTCAGCAGGAGATCCGTGTAGGTCGACACGGTGGCGCTTGAGAAGTACTGGGATCTCGTTACTTACACGGAATCCCTTCATTGTAATGCTCTAAAACGTGTGCCTGAACGCTAGGCCTGAACACTAGGCACACGTTTTAGACCATTCCAATGAAGGGATTCCGTGTAAGTAACGAGATCTCAGCACTTCTCAAGCGCCACCGTGTCGACCGACACGGATCTCCTGCTGACAGCTTTACAGCTGTCAGTAGGAGAAATCAAACTTTAAACGCCCGTATCTCTTAAACCATAGCGGTTTGAGAGATGCGTTTTTTTGCATTTAGATCAGCTTTTTAACGTCTTCTAAATGCAAAAAAGTTTTTTTTAGACATTACTAACACTTTAAGTATTACTATCCCTTTAAAGTAGTTTTAGGAAATGTGTATGGTTTTTTTTTTCCCCTTACTTTTAAAAATCTTTAATCCTTTGAGTGACAGAGGGGTAGCAACGCGTTCCGTACCCCTCTGGCACTCAAAGGGTTAGTCTTCTGTGCTGTGCACTTCCACATAATGGGCAAGCTGAATCTTCGGCACATCTCTTCTTAGGAAGTCTTGAAGAGCTGTGCCGGCGATTCAGTGTGCTGCATTATGCTGACCAGCACAGCTTGAAGATTAAATATCTTTAACCCTTTAACGTCTACAATCCTGGTATCTAACATTCCCTTAAGGACCACTTTGATGATTCCTATGTGCCGGTACACATGACCTGTGATGTGTAACGACACGCTGCTGGGAACTGAGAGAGACCGCTCCAGTCTTGGAGTGGTCAATTTCACTCCCTTTTAACTTACAGCGCTCCCAGAGGAGTCCCTGGTCCTTACGCAAAAACTGTGACTGTCAGAACATGGCACGCAGGCTTTAAGGAGTTAAAAATGTGTCTTTTTTTCCTAAATGTACATATTTCCTAAAACTACTTTAATAACTAAACCTAAGCTAAAAACTTTTTAAAGGGACATTAATGTCCCCCTAAAATTTTTTTTACAGTTATGTAGAGTTTAAAATATTAATCAAATTGCTCCAAACCCTATCTCTCAAACCACTATGGTTTGAGAGATATAGAGATTCAAAGTTCCCCCCTCCCCGTCTCCTGATGTCAGCGTCTAGCAGCAGGTGGCTCTGCAGCGGAGCCAGAATTGCGTTACTTAAAAATAATTAATTAATTGTAAAGATCTACAGAGTGTGCTTGCAAACCAGGCACACTTTTTAGACCTGAATGAATGAATTATTTTTAAGTAACGCGATTCGGGCTCTGCTGCAGAGCCACCTCGAGTAGAACGTGTCGATTCTCCTGCTGTCCGCTTTACAGCTGACATCAGGAGAAGGGGAGGGGGAACTTTGAATCCCTATATCTCTCAAACCATAGTAGCTTGAGAAATAGGGTCTGGAGCGATTTGATTAATACTTTAAACCAGTGATTCTCAACCAGGGTGCCGTGGCACTTTGGTGTGCCACAGACATCAACTTAGGGCGCCCCATGTTTTCTATGAAGACTGACAAAAATTGACTTTTAAATTAAGATTTATAGAAATTATTATGCACATTATGTTTAATTGTGTTATTATGATTGTAAAAACTAATACTAACTGTATATTTATGTATGGTACCTTCATTATGCCCTTGATAAATTACATTAAATATGTTAGGGGTGCCCCGAATGTTCTAGATTACATGTTAGGGGTGCCCCGAACAAAAAAAGATTGAGAACCACTGCTTTAAACTCTACATAACTGTAAAAAAAATTTTGGGACATTACTGTCCCTTTAAGAGGTGATAGTGTCCCTTTAAGGAAAATGTCACTAAACATTTATAGACATAATTAAGATGCGTTGCGCAATTTTACTTGTACTTCACTCCAGTTTTATATATCCCCGATTGCATGACAAGGAAAGTAGATTGGTAGAACTGACCGCAGCTCACACTGTTCTATCTTCTGTTGCAGTATACAGAATGGAGTGATATCCGTGTTCCAGAAAAAAGGACTTCCCGATCATGAACTTTACAACCTCAATGAAGGCGTACGGTCAGTTATGATAATTCCTATGATATGCAGTATTATTTATGATTAACTCTTTAAGGATTAGAGGGGTGAGCAACATATTGCTTCTCAATGTGTTGCACAACCCTTTGTTCCTTAACCCCTTAGTGACCCACGACGTGCCAGGACCGTCATGGGTAGATTTGCCTTAAGGACCCATGACGGTCATGGCACGTCATGGGTTAAATGATAGCAGTGCTCCTCCGTGCACGTTGCTATCATTAATTCCCGGCTAAGACTGAGCGTTCCGGTACCGGAGCGTTCAGTCTCAGCCACTTTCACAAGTGCCGGGTCATGTGATCGCTGCAGCAGCGATCCCATGTACCGGCATTGTGAAGGAATGAATGAAGCAGTGTTATATACTGCCTTTGTGTCTTCTCTGTTCCTGTCTGTTCCTTATGATCAAAGTAAGGGACAGAGAAGCAGAGAGGAGTGGGTGGGGCTTAATCACAAGTAGGGGGCGGGGCTTAAGAGAAATGTGGAAAAGTGTTAGTAATAGGCTGGGGAAGGAGGAGAAGTGGGAGGGAAATGCAACTTTACAGTGTGAGGGGTTTGAACAAACTCCCTGAGGGGGAAAACTTGATACACAACCCTGTGGCAGTCAGTGGGTTAAGTGTGTACCTGATGGCTGCCTGTCCCCTGATGATGCAGCACCCTTCAGTGGCTATACTACAGGTCCTGCTGAGGCCACTGGGAGTCAGGGTGAATGACTGTGTGTGTCAGCCATATTTCTTTCTGGCTTTGTGTGTGTTTGGTGCTGTGTGTGTGTGGGGCATGTGTGTGTGAGTGGGGCATGTGTGTGTGTGTGTGGTGCTGTGTGTGTGTTTGGTGCTGTGTGAGTGGGGTATGTGTGTTTGTCTGTGGTGTAGGAGCAAGTGGCATCCATTTTGTTTTTTTCTGACTTTGATAGTGGTGGGCGGGCTGCATAGTGGGGGCGGGCCAACTCCCTGCATGATTTTCACACCAATAGCAGTGGCCTTCGGCCACTGCAAATGGTGTGAAAATCACGCCCCCATTGAATCACCCAATGGGAGCAGTAACTCCTCCTTTCTGCCTCCCCTGGGTTTGTTTTGGCAGGCACAAAGTCTTCTTTTATATATATAGATATATACATACATACTGTGTTACTCTATATATGTATGTGTGTGTGTATAGATAAATTATGTATATAATATTTATTTAGGTTAGCAGTGATAGTCCAGTGTTGTAGAGGCCAGATGAATGAGTATTGCAGTATGTAATGATACCTTTTTTTATTGAACTAATATTCGAATATATGGACAATCTTTCAGTAGAGAGGTATTATGTCTTACTGAATGCTCATTCGCAAACCCTAAAATCCTTGCTACTTTTGAAATCCTCCTTCCTAACAGATGTTTGTAACAAGGTTAAATCTGGATTCCCGTGTGCTTCTCATCACACAGCTGCACAGACAATGTATCAGTCCTGTCTCTCTGTACTGTTACCATGATACATTGTATAAAAGGTGCACTTTGTGCTACAATGTATCACTCAAACATCTGCAGAGAAAGCAGAACTGCTGTTTGTGTACAGCCCTGGCGGGCGGTTTGAGCCCTCCAGCTGCATCAAAGCTACAATTCCCATCATCCCCCAACAGCTGTTCTCTGGCAGATGATGATGGGAGTGTAGTCTGGGGGTAGCTGGAGGTCCTCATGTTGCCCATCACTCTTTTACAGCCAGGCAGACTCAATGAACAGGATATAGACACTCAGAGAAGGGCTACTAAAATGGTGACTGGTTTACAGGAAAATAAATATCAGGATAGACTAAAGGATCTGAACATGTATAGCTTGGAGGAGAGAAGAGAGAGAGGGGATATGATAGACACATTCACATACATGAAGGGATTCAACAAGGTGCAGGAGGGAAGTACATTTCAAAGGAGTAAAACTATTAGGACAAGAGGCCATAGTCTAAAACTAGAGGGACACAGGTTTAGATGTAATGTAAGAAAGAGTTACTTCACTGAGACGGTAGTAGATAAGTGGAATAGCCTACCAGCAGAAGTGGTAGATGTTAATGCAGTGAGGGGATGTAAGCAGGCATGGGATAGTCATAAGGCTGACCTTAAAGCGGAGCTACCACCCCACCTAAAGTTTCCCTCAAAAAATTTCCCATCTGGTGACTAGCTGCTCAATAGCACTAGTCACAGAATTATTACCTCCTTATAGAGAAATTCTGCTGCTCCCGGGACTGACAACCAGGAAACAGTGCAGACATTTTTGCATAGTCCGCCTACGCTGTCAGTCCCTGCTGGTACCTTCCGGTACCTAGCAACGCCTCCTAGAGCCGGCGAGCAGACGTCATTATGCAAAGATGTCTGCTCTGTTTCCTGGCTGTCCCGGGATCAGCAGAATTTCTCTATAAGGAGTAATAATTCTGGCGACTAGTACTATTGAGCAGCTAGTCACCAGATGGATAATTCTTTGGGGGCAACTTTAGGTGGGGTGGTAGTTCCACTTTAACATAAGACAAGACCAAGGACCAAACAGGGATTGAGGTTTTTACAGTAGGAAAATGTGCAGACTAGATAGGCCAAATGGTTCTTATCAGATGTCAAATTCTGTTTCTGTGTTTATGAGACATGCACCAACAGCTAATAGCCATTCTGAATATATATTAGAAGTGCTACTGTTTTCTCATATTTTTGTTTATATATAACATGTATAACTAAGGGCTTAAAGGGATAGTAATGTTTCACAAAAACAGCAGCTCCGATTAATCTTCATAGTATTTGGACTTTGGAGAGTGTTATTTCAATTCTGTCAGAGTTGTAGTACAAGAGTAATTGAATGATAAAGTATCCCCCTCCCGCCCCTTTTACCAAGTGTAAGCCGCCTCCCCTCAGATGTGGAATCTGGTCTCTTGACCGGACAGATCACAGCAAGGGACAATCTTCTTACTGCGAACATAAGGAAAACCCTGCTCCAGTGACTGGTTTTTCAGGTTTTTCTCTTAATTGAAGATTGTCCCTCTCTGCAATCCACTTTGACACCACCCTGCTGGTCTGAGCTGAGCAGTGTTATATCAGTAAAAGGGGCGGGAGGGGGATACTTTATCATTGGATTACTCTTGAACTACAACTCTGACAGTAATGAAATAACACTCTCCATGGCCCAAACACTATGAAGATTAATTGGAGCTATTTTTATTATGAAACATTACTACCCCTTTAAAATTATAAGGACCAGAGGGTTACCCAGTGCATTTGGATGTTTGTTTGGTCCATTTTTATATTACATAACGTTCGAGCCATCGCCGCTTTACTCTGGGGATGCATCACAGTAATTGTTCAGTAGTGACACAAGGACAGAGCCCAGTATTTCACGTTGCATCTGATGACAGTGGCAGTTCGGCATCTCCTGGGGAAATGATCATTCTTGTGTCCTTGTTAAATGTCACCTACAAGGAATCGTACTCCAGATGTTTATTCTCCTGAACATCGAGGAAGAAATTGAATGAAGAGGCTTCTGGGGGAAGGAAGCAGGATTTCCAGCCACTTAAAGTTACAGTTTATTTTTAGATTTTTATCTGGATAACCTCCGGCTGGTTCTTAGAGTCGATGAATTTGTATTGTATCTAAAAGTCCTTCATAGGCTACAATTAGTACTGTTAAATCTGGCTATCAGTTAGGATTTCCACTTTCTGTCCTGATTTACTTACAGCTTCCACAAAAATAGCGTTTGCTGTGGGAACAGTTGGGAAAGGATAAACCATCCAATAATAAACCCAGACTTAAATTGACACATTCACTGCCAGTGAGCTATCCAATGTATTGCAACGCAATGCTTTTGGATATCACTCTGGCACTCAAAGGATTAACGCCTTAGTGACACATGACGGGTGAGGACCATCCCGCCGGGCCGGACATTAAGGAATTCTGGGATGGCAACATGGCTGCACGCCTCTCTGCAATCCCAGAATTCATTGCTCAGCTCAACAACAACAACAAAGAAAGCTCAGAGATTCTTAACGGCCACCCCAAGCCGGATCGGGTGGTTGTTAAGGGGTTAAGGTATCAGTAAAGTTTACTTATAAAAAATAACATATTGTAGGTCCTTTTACTGCTGGTTAACACTTTTAGTGCCACAGGGGTAGCCAACGCATTGCAAAAGCAATGCGTTGGATATCCCTCTGTCACTTAAAGGGTTAAAAGAAAGGGGAGAGCTGGGAGATGCTTTTTCCAATGTTATAACCATTCAGACTGTCATGAAGTGTTGGATATGGGGTAATTCTGCTGAAATAATTCATCATCTGGTATTCAGTGAGTTAAAGGGGAACATTCACATCAGATAATCTTGTTGCCATTTGCTTTAATAGGTAAATCTAGAGTAGCGTAGGGGATTTTTTTAAATCGTACTTACCGGGTACTGCAGCTATGCGGAGCTGAAATCTACTACTTCCTCAATGTGCGGCACACTGTATGTGAATCACACCGCCTCAGGGCTTCCCACAACCTCAGTAGCATGGTGAACTCGGCTTACTGTAACGATAGCCCACATAAATGCCACCTTGAAGGGAAGCGCGAACGCGCTTCCTGGGGCAGCTGGGAAGTCCTGAGGCGGTGTGACTCACATACTGTGTGCCGCACATTGCCGAAGTACCAGATTTCAACGCTGCATATCTGCAGTACTAGGTAAGTAAGATTAAAAAAAATCCCCTACACTAATCTAGTTTTACCTATTAAAGCAAATGGCAACAAGTTTATCTGATGTGAAGGTTCCCCTTTAAAGGGAAAAAAAAAGTCCAATTCAAAACAACAGGAATTTTTATTTGTTACTTATGGGTCAGTTGCTTTGCCTGAGAAATGCACAATTTTTACAAATACCCAGATGCCCAAAATGAATGCAGTCTGGGTACCAAAACTTTAGTTCAGTTTTAAGAAACAAAAAAAACATGTAACCCCTTAAAGGGATAATGTTTCATAATAAAAGTAGCTCTGATTAATCATCATAGTATTTGGGTCATGGAGAGTGTTATTTCAATACTGTCAGAGTTGTAGTTCAGGAGTAATTGAATGATAAAGTATCCCCCTCCCAACCTTTTTTTACTGATGTCACACTGTTCAGCCAGATCAGAAGGGAGGTGCCCAGGTAGACTGCAGAGAAGGACAATCTTCAATTAAGATAAGGGAAAAACCTGAAAAACTTGTCAAGGGGGCAGGGCTTTCATTGTTCTCATAGGAAGAAGATTGTCCCCTTCTGTTATCTGTCTGGTCTATGGACAGGATTCCACATATGAGGGGAGGTGGCTTACACTAGGTAAAAGGGGCGGGAGATGGATATTTTATCATTCAATTACTCTTGAACCACAACTCTGACAGTATTGAAATAACACTCTGTATGGCTCAAATACTATGACGATTAATTGGAGCTTCTGTTTTTGTGAAACATTACTATCCCTTTAAGGACTGGATGTGCGCATACGTGGCCAGCACTTAAGGACCACGGACCATTTTTAAAAAAAAAAATTTTTGTTTCTGGTTCCTGGGCTCCACGAACGGCGTGCAGCCATGTGGGCAGCCCGGAATTCCATGACGGTCCTGGCACGTCATGGGTCCTTAAAGCAAAACAACACATGACGTGCCATGACCATCAAGTGTCATTAAGGGGTTAATCTGATATGTTATCTTAGATCTGATGGTGGTACTTTTGGTGCTTGTCTGAACAGGGCTGGATTTCCTATTAGGCAGAGTAGACAACTGCCTAGAGAGCCAAGGCAGTGAGCTGAGATGATCGGCTCCCTGCACTTTTTTAAAAGTTAACCCAATGAGATCTGTCAGATCACAACGTCAACTACACGGTGCAATGTCCATACTGACAGCTCTCGTCTGTGATTGTACTTACGGGTACACCGTAGGGTGACCACACATCCCGGAATGCCTGGGACTGTCCCTTATTGTAGGTCTGTGTCCCGCCTCCCGGGTCACCCCCCACCAGGACAACAAATAGTCCCAGAATGGAGCAACAAAGCCGGCACCCACAGCCTACATACATAGTGCAGCACGCACCAGTCCAGCCAGCCAATGAAATGTATTTGCTATATGGTCCTCATTGGTTGGCTTTGCCAGCCAATGAAGACCATATAGCAAATACATTCATTGACTGGCTGGACTGGTGCATACGAGAGAGCTGGGGTGGAGCAGGTATGCTGGTGCTGTGAGTGAGTCTCGTGGCTGAGGCTCCCGCCAGCGCTGACCATCTTTCTGAGGCTGCGGAGCCTCAGCCGCAGGACTCACTAGGGTGACCACATGTCCTAGAATGGCAGATTGGAAATGTGGTCACCCTAGTACACTGGGTTAAGAGATCTGGCTGTTAACAACTGGCAACCCTTGTAACTGCTAGGAACTGACTGCATACCTACCAAGTGTCCCTCTTTAGGAGGGACTGTCCCTCTTTTAGACCCAAATCCCTCTGTCCCTCTTTCCCACCCTGATGTCCCTCTTTTTAGGAGATCAGATTATGTAGTGTGTATATAAGTGTATCACATTGCTCCACAGCCATAAAACTCACATTATTGTTTGTTTAAACATCAATATATGTGTTTATAAATTAGTCTGTGTAAATGAAATACTTCGGTCTTGTTATAAGTCATTTATTATATTACACAATGAGGTGTCAATAGGCCATGAAATAGCCTAAAAATTAATCAGTAATGCCCCTCCCACCAGCCACATCCCCAGCCACACCCCCTAAAACACAAGTGTCCCTCTTTGGCAATTTGAAATGTTGGGAGGTACGTGACTGAACTGGTTCCCAGCAGTTAGAATGATATTATATTAATAAGGGAACGTTCACTTGGGCACCTTTATGCTGCAGCTTTGGTCGGACTGTGAGTTTTAGCACTGTCTTATTTTACTGTTGGCTTCAATGAGATCACAGTGGAATCGAAGCTGATAATGTAGCTATCTGCATTTTCAGTGCATTTTTGATCATCTGTTTATACAGAGATCGAGGGATGCTGGAAATAAATAATACACCTCTTTTTAAAATTGCACCTAATTCAAATATAAAACACTATAGAATTATTTGAAAATGTGTCAAAAGGTATATTTTTTTCCATACAATTTCACTTGACAAAAACCAGTCTCCCACGTGAACATAACCTAAATGTGAACACTGCAACCAGGAGTCGCGTTGATCCCATTGAAAGTGACGGGTGCGTGCTCCTGTGCATACCTTAGACTGATTACTGCTGACAGACTGTACGCCTCAAATGAATACATTGTAAAAAAGAACAAAATCTAATTATTGTCATTTAAAAAGAAACGATGTGCGCTGTGTATGTTCCAGAATACCCAGAAAACCTACACATGGAGGGTGTTTCTGCAAACAAGAGAACTTGAGGAATTTATCCAGCAGCATTTTACAATACACATATACAGTGGCGTAACTAGCAGCCACCGGGCCCTGGTGCAGAAATTGCCGCCGGGCCCGGGCCCCCCCCCAATCTTCACGTTGCCCCATTCACATCTCTTACCTCCATCTCCCGCGCGGTTCTCAGTTATGCAGAGCGCTGGGAGATGATGTCATCTCCCAGCGCTCTGCATTACTAGAGCGCCGGGAGATTACCTGAGCTGCTGCAGGCAGGGCTGTGGGCGAGTGGCGATGGGTTCGCAGGGGGCGGCAGGGCCCCTTGGAGTGACAGGCCCGGTCGCAGGTGCGACCCCTGCAACCCCTATTGTTACGCCACTGCACATATACCTGCACACACACACACATATATATATATACTGTTAACCCTTTGAGTGTCAGAGGGGTATGCAACGCAACGCAACACTCAAAATGTTAAACAACACACACACACACATTCGCACTCATTTTATTATACAACTAGTTGAAGAGCCCGTTACACGGGCCACAGTGCCACTGCCAGCCGGTCGCGGTGCAGTCCTGCCCAGTAGACACTGCCGCGCCACGGCTGATACAGAGCTGGACGCTCCTTCGGAGTGCCCCGCTCTGTATCAGCCTCGTCACTGGTAGTCTCTACTGCGCATGACTGCGTCGTTACACACGTTTTAGCGAATTATTATATAGGATTTTTTTAATACTTTAAAGTGATAGTAATGTATAACAAAAACAGCAAGTCCAATTAATCATCATAGTATATGGGCCATGGAGAGTGTTATGTCAATACTGTGAGAGTTGTAGTTCAAGAGTAATTGAATGATAGAGTTTCCCTCTCCCGCCCCTTTTACCTAGTGTAAGCCGCCTCCCTTCAGGTGTGGAATCTGGTCTCTTGACCGGACAGGTCACAGCAAGGGACAATCTTCTTACTGTAAACATAAGGAAATCCCTGCCCCTTCACAAGTTTTTCCTTATGCTCACTGAAGATCGTCCCTCTCTGTGATCCATCTGGACAGTCTCGCTGCTCTGAGGTGAGAAGTGTTACATCAGTAAAAGGGGCGGGAGGGGGATACTTTATCATTCAATTACTCTTGAACTACAACTCTGATAGTATTGAAATAACACTCCCCGTGGCCCAAATACTATGAAGATTAATCTGAGCTGATTTTTGGTGAAACATTACTATCCCTTTAAAAGCGAACCAGGCAGGTCTACCCATCTCATCCTGGCTTTTCTATTCACCATTACCCCATTGTGTACTTGGGATTGCCGGTGCAATAAGATGATGTCACCTCTGGCTTCACATTTAATATAAAATTGTTTCCTGAATAGAAAAGACCCATAGGTCTGATCAAGTTGGTCTGCAGGGAGGATCCAGGACCCGGGCTGTATTTTTTGCTCCTCTAATCTTTGTGCATTCCCCCCTAGAATAATTGATGCCATAGGGAGAAATCAAAATACCAATTGATGGAGCGGGGCATTTAACAACTTGAATACTATTGAGGTCTCCAGTGCATTGCAAGCAATGTAATGGAGACCTCTCTAGTATTCAAGGAGTCAAAAAGCCTTGTTTCAGTCAGTAGAAATGTATATTGTCTCCTGCTGTGCAGTTGCTTTGTTCCAGAATAACTCCCGTTCTTAAAGTGATAGTAATGCCCAATAATAATTTTATATAGTATTTAAAAAAAAAACCTGCTATGGTTTTACCTTCCACCCTCCCTCCCCTTCTACTGATGTCAGTTGTAAAGCTAACAGCAGGAGGTTTGAGTTGGCCGACTCGAGGAGGCTCTTCAGCAGAGCAGAAATAGCAATATTTAAAAAAAACTACTTTATTGGAACTGTCTACAAAGTGTGCTTGCAAACCAGACACACTTTGTAGACCATTCCAATGAAGTAATTATTTTTAAACAGCGCGATTTCGGCTTTGCTGAATAGCTGACAGCTGGTCTCAGGACCGGGATGTCCTGCTGTCAGTAGAGTGGGGACATCAGGAGAAGTGAAGGGAGGGGGAAACTTTAGCACCGAATATCTCTCAAACCGTAAAGGGCGTCTGGCACTGAAAGGGTGGACGTTTTGTAATAGAGGCGATAGTGAGAACGGCCGAACTCCGGTGGCCACCATAAATAGGAATGTATTTGAGTGGCGCGGCGATATTTTTTTTTTTTGGTAAGAGGAATTTGTGATGACAGGCCAACTACACGTGTCAGACAATGTGTTGATGTGCTGTAGGTCTCCCTCACCTTGAAGTGGCATGTTAATCGTTGGGGGGAGTGGGCAAATCTCACACCTGTGTTATGTGGCTGGCTGGCCCTCTTCATGCAGAGATTTTCATAGGAGTAGAAAAATCACACCCCTGTGTTATGTGTGAGGAAACATGAATGTCTCCTAAGTACTGCTTGGCTGCCTGCCAAGATTCTCCTTCTAGTGCCACGCCCCTGGGTGTGTTCAGTGCAGGAGAATCTTGGCTGCCTGCCAAGCTTCTCCTTTTAGTTATATAGATAGATATATTGTAGGGTTTATTCTCTTAAAGGGATAGTAACACTTCGTTTTAACTTTATTTTATTTTGTAGGCATTAAAAAAACATGAAGAATGATATAAGTCTTATCTCTCAAACCTTTATGGTTTATGAGATATTCACAAGCAAAGTTCCCCTCCCCGCCCCTTTTACCTAGTGTAAGCCATCTCTTCTCAGATGTGAGTCTGGTTGTATGACAGTACAGATAACAGAAGGGGACACTTTTCTTTGTATGAAAACAATGAAAGCCCTTCCCCCCTTGACAAGTTTTTCAGCTTTTTCCATTATCTTAATTGAAGATTGTCCCTCTCTGCAGTCTACCTGGGCATCTCCCTTCTAATCTGACTGAACAGGGGGGGGATACTTTGTTTGTGAATATCTCTTAAACTATAAAGGTTTCAGAGATAAGACTTATATCATTCTTCATGTTTTTTTAATGCCTACAAAATAAAATAAAGTTAAAATGAAGTATTACTATCCCTTTAAGTAAAAAAGGGTACCTCCGCTACTGAAAGGTGTTTTATTAAAATGTTATTAAAGCTGAAATTGGAATTCTTTAGGGCAGTATCACAGTGGCCTGAAATTGGACAGTGGCCTTGTTGCTATACCATCCTATGTAGCTCTGGTCAGTTGACCATAATTCTCCATAGAATGGTGTAGCAGTAGCGCCACTGTACAATTTCAGGACACTGAGTACTGCACCTAAAATTTTCTAGTTTGAAGTGTAACAACTTTTGAATATAACACCTCTCAGCAGTGGGAGTACCCTTATTTTTCTCAGCGGCATAAACCCTTTTTTACATGTTAACTAATTTACTGTTTTCATCAGGATAAACCCTGATTATATAACCAAGGGAACTCCCATTGCTGAGAGGTTTTATTCAGAAGTTATCGCTGCTCAAACTTGTATTTTTTGGGTACATTATCTCCAATTGCCTTATCTTCTGGAGCACTAGGACCATGCTTTACCTGTGGGCAAACTCAGCACTTGTAATCTCAGCACTTGACACCCTCATACCCTGTTGTCTGTCTCCTATTGCCAATTTAGACTGTAAGCTCCTTGGGGCAGGAACCTCGCTCCTATTGTTTCTATTAATGTGATACTTATTTTATCCCCTTTTATTTATTGTAACATACATCTGTTGTACACTATGTGGCGCTATATCAATAAGGATATACATACATAGATACACGGCCTGAAATTGTACAGTGGCTCCGTTGCTACAGCAATCTATGGACAGCTATTGTCACTGATAATAACCCTCCAGGCGATGTTGTAGCAACAGCGCCACTTTACCGTTTCAGGCCATGGTGATACTGCGCCCAAAAAATTCAAGTTTGAGCTTCAGTGACTTTTGAATAAAACATCTCTGGGCATGGTAAATCCCACAATGTGTGTTTTCTTTGTTATGCAATCCCTATAACCCCTGAGTGGAAAAAGGGTAGTGCTGGACACCCCTTTGGTACTGAAAGGGTTAAAGGCAGGAACTGTTTTGCTGTGGCCGATTTCTGATGTGGCCGTCCTTCTGTTACAGGCATCTGCTGAAAACTGAACTGGGGTCATTTTTCACAGAATACCTTCAGGTATGTACATGAAAATTACTTGTTATTTTTTTAAAGGGATAGTAATGCTTGTTTATAAAAAAAAATGTAATATTGTAGACATTAACCCCTTAAGGACCCTTGACGTACCAGGACCGTCACGGTCCTTGAACTACTCAAGGACCGATGACGGTCATGGCACGTCACGTACTTTTTACTTACAGCGCTCTACCGGGAGCGCTGTAAGTAAAAATAGGGCCTGAAATAGACCGCTTCAAGATCGGAGCGATCTCTTTCAAGCCCCATAATGACGCGCCGATACACGTGACAGGTCACGTGTACCGGCGCGTCCAAGTGCGCCTATTCGGTCATTATGGGACGGAAATGTCCCATGACCGCCGGTCCTTAAGGGGTTAAAAATGTTAGTGCAATGAGCTATGTCCCATCTCTCAAACATGTATAGTTTGAGAGATCGAACCCTTTCATAGATGTCAGCGCTCTAGCTGACAGAAGCAGATCCTGGTCCTGGGTCCATCCTGCGGCTCTTCAGCAGAGCCGAAATAGCCATATAGAGAAAGAAATGCTTCATTGGAACGGTCTACAAAGTATGCCTGGTTTGCAAGCACACTTTGTAGATCGTTCCAATTAAGTATTTAATTCTATATTGCTCTATTTCGGCTCTGCTGAAGAGCCACCGGCCCGGGACCAGAATCTCCTGCTGTCCGCTAAGACAGACTTTTGTGAAAGGGGCGGGAGGAGGGACGTTTAGATGCTTCGGTCTCCCAAACTATACATGTCTGAGAGGTAGAACACAGCTTAGTGTACTAATATTTTTAATGTCTACAATATTAAAATTTGCAATTGCGCCACAGAGAACAAATACACGTTCCATTCATTTAAATGGAGGCGTTGACCCCCTGAATGCCGGCGAGCCAGCTCAATAGCATTCAAGGAGTTAAGTCCACTTTTACGTCAATGGAAAGGTTTATTTATTCAATATGGCGGAGTTTGGGTAAAAAATTGCTCCACTATTTCCTTATTTTGTATCCACAAATGTATGACCAAGTTAATTGGGTGGCTAGCTGGACTCGCATGGAAGCTGGCGCTACTGTTTATAAAGAGTGCTACAACATTACATTTTCTTTTTTTTCCTTTCCAAAACAATTCCACTCCCTTTTCAGCTTTAACCCCTTAATGACTGTCCGACGCAGCATGTGGACTGTTGTTAAGGACCACATTTTTTTTTTTGTCTTCATGGATTCCAGGTTTGCCAAGCGGTGTGCAGCTGCGCGGCAACCCCGGAATTCCATGACTTGCCAGGACCATCATTGGTCCTTAAAGGGATAGTAATGTTTCAAAATAAAAAGATATCCAATTAATCTTCATAGTATTTGAGCCATGGAGAGTGTTATTTCACTACTGTCAGAGTTGTAGTACAAGAGTAATTGAATGATAAAGTTTCACCCTACCTCCCCTTTTACTGATGTAACACTGCTCACCTCAGAGCAGCAAGACTGTCCAGATGGATCAGAGAGAGGGACAATCTTCAGTGATCATAAGGAAAATCCTGAAAACCTGTCAAGGGGGCAGGGTTTTCCTTATGATCACAGTAAGAAGATTGTCCCTTGCTGTGACCTGTCCGGTCATGTGACCAGATTCCACATCTGAGGTGAGCAGTGTTACATCAGTAAAAGGGCGGGAGGGGGATACTTTAGCATTCAATTACTCTTGAACTACAACTCTGACAGAACTGAAATAACACTCTCCATGGCCCAAATACTATGAAGATTAATTGGAGCTGCTTTTATTGTGAAACATTACTATCCCTTTAATCCTTTGAGTGCCAGAGGGGAACATAACGCATTGCAAAAGCAATGCCTTGCATACCCCTCTGGCACTCAAAGGGTTCCTTTAAAATGAAAAGTTTGCTATGTATTATTTTTTACTTACTCTTTAAGACCAAGCATTTACTTTAATTTTAAAGCGGAACTTTCAACTATTACTAAGTCGCTATGCATTCATTAAGCGCATGGCGACTAGCGTGGAAATGCATCTGTTACCTTTAAAAAAAAATGGCAGATTATAAAGAAATCCTTGCCGTTTGGAGACCGGAAACCAGGCTACAGCTCGGATATTTTGTCTGAGGGCCTGAGGTTGCGCAGACCGCACTAACCTGCCCGTCAGTCTCCAAACGGCAAGAATTTCTTTAGAATCTGCGCTTGGGCGGTAAGGGGTTAAAGGTAAGAGATGGATTTCCAAGCTAGTCGCCTTGCGTTTAATGAATGCATGGCGACTTAGTAAGATCTGAAAGTTCCACTTTAAAAAGAGGAATTTCCCACTTAGTAGGGGCGTTATCCGATCAAAAGGATTTGCAAGACTATTCCTCCTTAAAGGGATAGTAATACTTTGTTTTAACTTTATTTTATTTTGTAGGCATTAAAAAAACATGAAGAATGATATAAGTCTTATCTCTCAAACCTTTATAGTTTATGAGATATTCACAAGCAAAGTTTCCCTCCCGCCCCTTTTACCTACTGTAAACAATCTCTTCTCAGATGTGGAATGCAGTCCATAGACTGGACAGATAACAGAAGGGGACAATCTTCTTCCTATCAGAACAATGAAAGCCCTGCCCCCCTTGACAAGCTTTTCAGCTTTTTCCCTTATCTTAATTGAAGATTGTCCCTCTCTGCAGTCTACCTGGGCACCTCCCTTCTGCTCTGGCTGAAAAGTGTTACATCAGTAAAAGGGGCAGGAGGGGGAGACTTTGCTTGTGAATATCTCTTAAACCATAAAGGTTTGAGAGATAAGACTTATATCATTCTTCATGTTTTTTTAATGCCTACAAAATAAAATAAAGTTAAAACTAAGTATTACTATCCCTTTAAAGGGATAGTAATACTTCATTTGTAAAAATATAGATGTAGTTAGGTTTATTCTCCTGACAAGTGTTTTATTCAAAAGTTATTACAGTTCAAGCATGATTTTTTTTTTTCAGTGCCGTATCACAGTGGCCTGAAATTGTACAGTGGCGCTGTTGCTACTCCTTCCAATGGCGGTTTATGGGTAACTGACCAGAGCTGTCCATAGGATGGTGTAGCAACAGCGCCCCTGTACAGTTTCAGGCCACTGTGATACTGCACCTAAAAAATTAACCCTTTGGGTGCCAGAGGGGGTACGGACCGCATTGCTCTGCAATGCGTTCCGTACCCCTCTGGCACTCAAAGGGTTAAAGTTTGAGATGCAATAGCTTTTGAATAAAACACCTTTCAGCAGTGAAAGTTCCCTTGTATTACTCAAGGGGATGAACACTGCAATATATATATTTTTTTTACATATTAAGTATTGCTATCCCTTTAATAGTTACATTTTATAAAGTGATAGGAGCAGTTTAACCCCTTAATGTCCAAGGATGTAAATGTACGTAATGGGTAAAAGTGCCTAAAGGACCCATGCCGTACATGAACGTCATGGATTTCAGGGCTCCCCTCGTGGCTGCATGCCATTTGGGGAGCCCTGAATTGGATACCGGGAAAAAAATGCTTTGCGGTCCTTAGAGGGACAGTAATACTTAAAATGTAAAAAAATATATGTTGTAGGGTTTATCCCCCTGAGTAAAACAAGAGCACTCCCACTGCTGAGAGATATTTGATTAAAAAATTGCAGCTCAAAGTTGAATTTTTTAGGTGCAATATCACAGTGGCCTGAAAATTTACAGTGGCGCTGTTGCTACACCATCCTATGGACAGCTCTGCTCCGTAGAACATAAATCTTGATAGGATGGTGTAGCAACAGCGCCACTGTAAATTTTCAGGCCACTGTGATATTGCACCTAAAAAAATTCAAGTTTGAGCTGTTATAATGTTTTGATAAAATATCAGCGGTGGGAGTACCCTCGTTTTATTCAGGGACATAAACCCTACAACATATATTTTTTTTACATTTTAAGTATTACTATCCCTTTAAGTGCCGGCCGCATGCGTGTGCACAGGTCCTTAAGGGGTTATTGAGTTATGTTTACCATGTGCGGTGGGCGGAGTTTGAGGTCCTGTGGTCCTGCTAGCAACTGTCATGCCTCCATGGATATGACAGCCAGCACTGACTGACGATGTTCTCTCTTGAGCCAAAGGCACAAGGTTAAAATTCATATGGGCCATTAGGATTCTCTTGCCATAGTAAGGTCAGTGTGACCGATATTATTATGAGGTGTTGCTTCTCCCTTAACCCTTTGAGTGCCAGAGTTTTATCCAATGCATTGCAACCTCTCTGGCACTCAAAGGGTTAAGAGATGCCATGAAAATCTAGAGTAATTTTGGGGTAAGCCAGCTGCGTCCTAGGGGGTCAAATAACTTCCTTTTGATTTAAAAGCGGGATTTTTAACTCCCTTTATGCTGGAGATATCTCCATAGCATTGTGTAAATACATGTTTGAGACCTTTTGTATTCAAAGGGTTAACCCCTTAAGGACCAGCGCGCGCGGCCGGGACTTGAGGACCACGGGGCTTTTTCTGGTTCAGGGCTTCCCGAGCTCTGTTACATTACAATCTGTAGTTACTGACAATCCCCTCGCTTTTCTTCTCTTCAGAACCAGCTTCTCACAAAGGGGATGGTGATCCTCAGAGACAAGATCCGCTTTTATGAAGGTGAGATAGTGTGTTGTGCATCCCTCAAGGGGTTAAACCAATAGGAACAGAGTAGTCATTTCATGGAACCATCTGGCATTTAGAACGACTCAAACCTCGCATTTGCAAACAAGTTAGAAAAAAAAAGAAAACATTTTTGCAAGAATTAAAGTGAAAATTTTCTTCTGTTTTGTATGTTTGAAAATTCAGTTTCTGCTTATAGAAAACAAGCAAAAACCATTGCACATACACACACAAATACACACACACAAATACACATGCAGCCAAAAAGAAAGCAGGCAGTGGCACACACTACTACATAATCTATATTGTACATCTGGCTGGTGCACGTCCCTTAGAGATAAGTATATAAAGGTACTCAGTCTGGGTTAACCCCGCGGGAGAGGGAGACAGCACAATTCCATCTTATTAAAAGTCATATTCCATTATGTTCGACAGCCAAACGTTTTCGATCCTCATTCGGATCATCATCAGGGCAAATGAGGGCAACAATCGAACAAACTCATACTTTTAAAAGATTCGTTGTGTCAGCTCACCAATCCTGCTCAGCGTTCACGGGCGCACGTCGAACCAGTGATGTCATACACTTCGAATCTGTTGCTATGCAACACGTACTGTTTAAACACAAAGGATCGCGCTGTCGACTAAAGACTAGCGCGACAAAGTTAGAGCCATCGTACATCGTATATTTCTTCCATTATAAGGGGACATAACATACGTAAACAATGCCTAAATTATCTCGAAGGCATCGATAGTTATAAAAGGGATCTCCAATACTTGTGACTGTCATTTATACATAATCTGGACCATTGTACGTAAGAACAATGGTACAATGGTCCAGATTATGTATAAATGACAGTCACAAGTATTGGAGATCCCTCTTATAACTATCGATGCCTTCGAGATATATATATATATATATATATATATATATATTATATATACATACTCACACATACATGCATACATACACATGTATACTCGCACACATATACACATAAACACAGACACACATGAACACATACACATTAATACACACCACTCAGACATATGCACACCTACACATAGGCAGAGACACTCCCATATATGCGCACACACATACACACTAATTTTCCTTACAGTTATATTGGTTATCAATAGTTTAAGTAAATCACACTCAAAAATGTTATTTATTATGATTATTATTATTATTATCCTAACTAGAAACTGACAAGAAATTCTGCAGTATTGTATATTATTTATCCCATTCTGCTCGATATCCCAAAACCAACAAAGGAAAAGCTCTAATACTAATATCCAACTCGCTCTTATCTGAGAAAGCATTTTGTAATGTTCACCTCCGGCACTGTTGTTTTTATCTGGGGAGAAAGTTGCTGGTACTATATATTTTTATTGCAGGTGAAAAATACCACTTATCATGAGTTTATCGATAGATGGATGGATACGAGATAGATAGATAGATAAATAGATAGATAGATAGATAGATAGATTGATTATAGATATATAGATAGATATGAGATATAGATAGATAGATAGATAGATAGATAGATAGATAGATAGATAGATAGATATGAGATAGATAGATAGATTATAGATATATAGATAGATAGATATGAGATAGATAGATGATAGATAGATAGATGATAGATAGATAGATATGAGATAGATAGATGATAGATAGATAGATATGAGATAGATTGATAGATAGATTGATAGACAGATAGATAGATAGATATGAGATAGATAGATATGAGATAGATAGATATGAGATAGATAGATATGAGATAGATAGATATGAGATAGATAGATAGATTATAGATATATAGATAGATATGAGATAGATAGATAGATAGATAGATAGATAGATAGATAGATAGATAGATAGATATGAGATAGATAGATATGAGATAGATAGATATGAGATAGATAGATAGATATGAGATAGATAGATAGATATGAGATAGATAGATAGATATGAGATAGATAGATAGATATGAGATAGATAGATAGATAGATATGAGAGAGAGAGAGATAGATATGAGATAGAGAGATAGATAGATATGAGAGATAGATAGATAGATAGATAGATAGATAGATAGATAGATAGATAGATAGATAGATATGAGATGGATAGATAGATATGAGAGATAGATTAGATTTATCCTTGCAATATTTTGGAGACATGTGTAGCATCCAAGAGGTTAATGATGACTACTCTCTGTAGAATAGCACTACCCTATTAATACAAACAGGACAGGTGCACCTTACAAGCTGTCTAGTACAGTTATTCTTAAGACTATTTCCTGTGGCCTCCTCACAGGAAGTCCCGAGAGCTCAGAATGACAGAGATATAAATAAAATCCTATTAGGTGCATCAGCCGCGTTGTTCACAATGAAGTCACCAAGCGCATATTTCTATTACTCTCTGTACCTCTAGGCCGGGGTTTGGCAACTTCTGGATCTCCAGCTGTTGGAAACTAAAACTCACATTGACCTAATCTCCTATCATCCAGCCCTGCAGTAGGAGAAAAGACCATGGCGAGATTTACCAATAAGCTGAGAACACAATTACCTAGAGCTCCAAATTCTGAGGGGCGGTGCTTCAGATATGCTGGCCACACCCACATTCTGAATTGTGGGTGTGTAGTAGCCATTTTCATACCTCCCAAGTGTCCCTCTTTAGGAGGGACAGTCCCTCTTTTAGACCCAAATCCCTCTGTCCCTCTTTCGCACCCTTATGTCCCTCTTTTTAGGAGATCAGACTGTGTGGTGTGTATTTAAGTGAATCATATTACTATACAGCAATAAAACTCACATTATTGTTTGTTTAAACGTCAGTATATGTGTTTATAAATTAGTCTGTGTAAATAAAATACTATGATCTTGTTATAAGACAGTTATTACATTACACAAGGAGGTGTCAATAGGTTATGAAATAGCCTGAAAATTATCGGTAATGCCCTGCCCACTAGCCACGCCCCCAGCAACACCCCCTAAAACACAAGTGTCCCTCTTTGGCAATTTAAAATGTTGGGAGGTATGCATATTTCTATAAAATAAATAGTTTTTATGAAATTAACCTTAATGTTTTGGTGGCAATGTATGCTAATTCCATGCACAGTATGCTAATTAGTTACATTCCAGGCCAAACTTACCCCTCTCTTTGCTATTAGGCACGCCCCAAGTGATTAACCCATAAAACTGTATGCTATTACTGGCCCAGCACATATGCTAATTAACATACAGTGCTAGACTGTGCCACCAACAAATTGAGGTTAATTTCTCATAAACTAGTTATATTACAAACAAATGTCTAGTACAGTTAATTATCTTTAACCCCTTGAGTGCTAGGGACATTTCCTGCATAGCTGTTCAATGCCTTGGAGGTGTGTCTGGCATCTAAGAGGTAAAAATGAACTAACATTTGTTATGGTGGCAGATGCACTTTAAAGGGAACTGTCTTTGAAATAATGGGCTCTTAATTTGTTTAACCCATTAGCGACCAGCGGTCCTGGGACGTTTCCGTCCCATAAGGACCGCATTGAACCACGTCGACACGCCGGTACACGTGACCTGTCGCGTGTATCGGCACGTCACTTTGGGGCCTGATAGAGATCGCTCTGATCTTGGAGCGGTCAATTTCAGGCCCCATTTTTACTTACAGCGCTCCCGAGTAGAGCGCTGTAAGTAAAAAGTACGTGACGTACTATGACCGTCATCGGTCCTTAAGTATTTCAAAGACCGTGATGGTCATAGTACGGCACATGTCGTTAAGGGGTTATACTTAATATGTAAAAAAAATATATATGTTGTAGGGTTTATCCCCCTGATTTAAAACAAGTGTACTCCCACTGCTGAAAGGTGTTTTATTCAAAAGTTATTACAGCTCAAAGCTGAATTTTATTTAAGTGCAGTATCACAGTGGCCTGACATTGTACAGTGGCGCTGTTGCTACACCATCCTATGGACAGCTCTGGTCCCGGGACCATAAATCTCCATAGGATGGTGTAGCAACAGCGCCACTGTACAATTTCAGGCCACTGTGATATTGCACCTAAAAAATTCAAGTTTGAGCTGTTATAATTTTTTAATAAAACACCTCTCAGCAGTGGAAGTACTCTTATTTTACTCAGGGGGATAAACCCTACAACATATTTCTTTTACATTTTAAGTATTACTATCCCTTTAATAGAAAGGCTTTGCTTAAGAATTGTCTTTAGTACTGCAGTCGTTTATATAAATCTGCATTTTAGTTTAGCTGCATATACTACTACCTTGAGAAGGTTTTCATGGCCCTTTAGAATCAAGGGCAGGGCTCTCTCTATGGTTAATCTTATTTGGTTTGAAAAAGTGTATTGTTTACTGTGTAGAGGTGAAAACTAAATGCAGACCTAATGGGTTGTTTCACATGGGTGACAAAAATGTAGAACCTACTGCTGCATTTCTGTTATTGGGTTCTGAACTCATTCTTCTGGGTTCCCTCACTGATCCCATTGCAGGGGGGGGGGGCGGCAGACGGCTGTCTAATGAGAGCATCAGCCAAACATGATTGGCAAAAGGCCATATGGGCTAGTCATTCATTGGACGTTACAATGAGCATTCCGTATGAAAGATCTTCTGGTGCCTCCATTGGCCATTTGCAGACCAGCCTTGCTACATCTTTATTGCTTTTGTCCATGAGCACAGTAAAAATGCAGCTTTCTGGATATTAGTGAATTCATGTGGGGTGATAGTCTCTCAAGTTTAAAGGCCTCATAGCCCACAAGCTTAGCTTTTTGCACAAGGGACATCACCGACTCATCATTGTTGCATTGATGTATCCCGTGTAAAAGGGGTGTAAAATATTAATATATATTAGTAGTTTTGGCCTCTTACAATTAATGGAGATGATGTAGAACCATCCCTGTAATATTTTATGTTTGCTTTCACAGGACAGAAACTCCTGGATTCTTTAGCAGAAATCTGGGATTTCTTTTTCAGCGATGTACTGCCAATGCTCCAAGCAATCTTCTACCCCGTACAGGTAAACCACCCTTCCTTCATTTAAGGCTATGCACACATGGGTGACCTCAATGGAGCTCTGATATAGCTCCATTTATTCTGCCTATGTTACGTACCTGTGATGTCCCTTCACTACAGAAGGCATGACTAGGTGGTATCTGATGCCCAGCCCACATCAGCATGAAATGAGACAGCAATTCATTGGATGATGCAGTGAGCTTCTAGGGCTGCCATCCTTTCGAATTTCAGATATTGGAGCCTACATCTTCCATTGTCCCCAACCAGCCAATGGGAGTTGTAGTCCTCAACGGCTGGAGGATTAAAAGATTGACTGCCGCCTGACTTAAGATATTTGAAATTCTTTGTGCTGTTTTTTTCAGCCGGGTGGGGAAAACCATTTTACTTTGCACTTACCATTTTCTGGTCTGGAGGCTGCACTCTGTTGTGCACAACACTACAGGAAGTGAGGTGTGCACTGGAAAATGGCTTCCCTCAGTCTAGTGAGAAATCTTAACCCTTTGACTGCCAGAGGGGTATGCAATGGTACTGTCCACATGATGCAATCAGTGTCATAATATGGTCAGGACTTAACCAGGGTGGGAAGGATTGGGAGACTGTGGTAGGTGGAACAGGGTAGGACTGGGCTAAGCCTAATATGTTGCATACCCCTCTGGCCGTGATTCTCCAGGCGACTTCTACTTCAAAGTTCCAAGGTATTAAAGCCCTTAAAGGACCCATGACGTGACAGGACCATCATGGGGAGACTTCTCTAAAGGACCAGTGACTATCCTGGCACATCATGGATTTCAGGGCTCCCCAAGTGGCTGAGCGCTGTTCGGGGATCCCTGATTCCGACAGAGAAAAAAAAATAATGCTCAGTGGTCCTTAAGTGCTGGCCGCAAACACGGGCCACGGTGCCACCCAGCAGCCTCGGCTGGTGCCCAGATCATCTCTGCTCACTGCCCGCGCTGCAGTCATGCGCAGTACAGAGTGTCCGAACCCGATGAGGCTGATACAGAGTGGGGTACTCCGAATTCGGACAGTAGTCCTCTCTGCGCACCTTCTTGGGACCAAGCGGTCCCAGGAAGGTGCGCAGAGAGGACTCCGGTTCAAATTCAGAGCGCCCGCTCCGAATCAGCTGTGGTGCATTCGGGCAATCTGTACTGCGCATGACTGCAGTGCGGGCAGTCTCTACTGCGCATGACTACAGTGTACGCAGTCTCTACTGCGCATGACTACAGCGTACAGTCTTTACTGCGCATGACTACAGCGTACACAGTCTTTACTGTGCATGACTACAGCGTACACAGTCTGTACTGCGCATGACTACAGCGTACACAGTCTATACTGCGCATGACTAAAGCGTACACAGTCTATACTGCGCATGACTAAAGCGTACACAGTCTATACTGCGCATGACTACAGCGTACACAGTCTATACTGCGCATGACTACAGCATGCTCAGTCTCTACTGCGCATGACTACAGCTTACTCAGTCTATACTGCACATGACTACAGTGTACACAGTCTCTACTGCGCATGACTACAGCATACACAGTCTCTACTGCGCATGACGGTTTCTGACAAACATCCTAGCAAATTGTTATATACGATGTTTTGGGAGCCATTTGCTACCTTTTTCAAGACAAAAAAAAAATGTTTGTGTCCGTGTATGTGTTGCAACATGCTCTTTCAGAGAAAAACACCATTTATTTTAGAGTTATTATTTTTCTAATCCAGCGCATTACATCACAATCAGAGACGCCTTCCTTAGAGCGGGGATAAAAGCAGTTGTGTAAAGTAAATTCTACCTGTTACTGACAGGAAAAAAACAAAGAAACAAAGAATAAAAGCAATGTTAACCCTTTGAATACTAGAAAGGCCTTCAATGTATTGAAAACCTCTCTGACATTCAGTTGATTCAATCTATTATGTTCCAGTTAGTCACAGTTATTCAAACCTTGGGCAGTCATCCTATATTATAATTCGCTAAGGGTGTTTGTCAGAAGCCGTCATACACAGTAGAGAGGGCTGCGCGTGCTGCAGTCATGCAGAGTACTGACTGCCTGTGCTGCGGCTGATACGGAGAGGATAGCTCCGATTTCAGACCGGGGTCCTCTCTGCGCACCTTCGTGGGACCGCTTGGTCCCAGGTAGGTGCGCGGAGAGGACTGTGGTCTGAATTCAGAGCGCCCCGCTCCCGTATCAGCAGCAGCAGCGCAGGCAGTCAGTACTGAGCATGACTGCAGCGCTGCTAGTCTTGGCCCGTGTACACGGGCTTTAAAACTAGTACTATAATAAATCTTAAAGGCCTGGCAATTATCTCGCCACTTGCAGAGTTAAAGCTGCCATGGCAACGTCATTCCTATTGGCTTTGCAGATGGGTGTGAAATCACAGCAACCAATAGGAATCATTGGTTGCTTCTCTTGAGCACACAGAACCAGCTCTGGGGGGAGAGTGAAGCCCTGGAGGGACCTGTAAACTAATGGCTGTAAATGTATAATGATGCTGGTGCCTTGTCGGACTATTTATATGAAGGTATCCATAGGGTTAAAACAGAGAACCATTCAGGTTGGATTTCTTCACTTAAATAGGCAATTGACAATAAAATAATTCGAGAACTTTATCTTTAATATGTATTGACACGCTACTTCACAGTAGCGAATTGATGACAATTTTGATGACAAATCCTTCATATTTGTGCAAAAATATATATTTTATTAAAATGCAATATACTATATATATAACAAGTATCAGTAACAATGAAATATGTAAGTGATTAGCAATTATAATAGGTACATAGAAAATCAAACCACACTTATTACCATGAGGATTACCAGCGGTGCAAGTGTTAACCACACATAGGTATATTCAGAGATATAATAACAATAATTGCATTCAGTAGCATAGAACAGGTTAATTGCTTGTTACAATTAATATAATACAGTTGGCCGCAGCGTATCTTAATACATCTGCCCCAGAAACTGTATAGACTATGCCAATTATGATGTAAGGGGTATTGTGAGATGAATTAAATAATTCATCTAACAATTCCTTGTATCATATATCAACAATAATCAAATTTAGGGAATAACTGGAATAGAATCCCAGATTTAAATCACTATAATTTAATTATCTACTGAATTCAATATTGAATACCTCTGAATAAAAATATATAAATTGCAATTAATATAGTCAATCAAAGATTATACAAATAATCTATTAGAATTAATCCAGTAACATATGTCTATAAAGTAACCAATTTCATGCAACATATATCATAATTATGACTATGGCAACATATATAAAAGCTATAGGCACTCCAAGGGTTAATCCAGTCGTTTAAAATAGGTGCCACACCCAGAAGTTATTTTGTCTATTAGAGTGAATACCTCCAATTTACAAAATATAAGCCTAGCACATATACAGAGAATTCCAAAGAAAACACCACTAACAACAGACAAATAGCGGTTAAAGGGTTAATAACTGGATTCAAAGAATATCCTATATCATATATTAACTATTATAATCTTCCCAGAACCACAAGATATTACTCTAGGAATACCAAGATTTATATTAGCTAATATAGATAACCCACGCTATATACTGTATTACACTGATTGGCAAAATATAACAATTTCCCAATAAATATATATATAGATTCTATTACTTCCAGAACTTAAGCTAAATATAGCTTATTATAAATTATCCCAAATGGTTGGCCAGTCCACTTAAGACAATTATAAGACTATTTAAGTTTCTTCAACAGAAGAAAAATTATGAAATTCTGGATTCAATGAATCTAAATGAATAAATGATATAGTTACCAATCAAAGTTTCTTTGTATTTCTCTGTAAGATGGCAGGATCAGGAATTTAATCAGCAAAGCCTTCTTTTGCCAGGAATCTCCCAGGAGTTTTCTTTTTCAGGAAGTCAAGCCCCGAACTAAGAGTATTTTGGCATTATATTGGCAATTTTTGTCTTATCCGTAATCCCCACCTTTTTCTAATGATTGGACAAAGACCCATCTCATTATACCGTGACATTACCAGTATGCCCTGATTGGATATTAATATATCCCTAATTATTCAAGGAATGTAGATACCCCAGTCATGACGCTCTCAAGACTCTAGAGGGCACTCTTACTCTACTTAACATCTTACATATAATCAATAATCAATCTGACCAGATAACCCCTTTAATCTTTTGAGTGTCAGAGGGGTGTGCAATGCATTGCTCTGGCAGTCAAAGGGTTAACGGCAACACGTATAAATGCAGGGATGCTTTGATGTCCATGTCCCCCCAGTATCTGTTTTTTTCCCCTGACTGTCTCTTGATTTTGTTTCACACTCTTCCCGCTGCAGGGGAAAGAACCTTCCATTCGTCAGCTGGCCCTGCTGCACTTTAGGAACATAATAACTCTGAATATTAAGCTGGATGATGCCTTATCCCGCCCGCGGGCTCGTGTGCCCCCTTCTATCATTCAGATGTTGCTGATTCTCCAGGTAAGGACATTATTTTCATAGAACCAAGAGACCATTCTTTGGAGATTCAGATGTTGGGGAATGCAAGTCCCTCCTTCCCCATCCAGCAACTCGGGGCTCATACCAAAACATATCCGAATGGTCTTCATAAATCCAGTTTTCCACTTACTTTTAAATACCTTGGACAGGGCCGGATTTGCCATAAGGCAGAGTAGGCATCTGCCTACAGGCGCACCACACAGAGGGGCACCTGTCATTGAAATAAAAAAGCAAAAGATTATATATTTTTGTTCACAGTGCTGCGCGCTGTGCACAGTAACAACCCGCCCACCGCATGGTAAGGTCCGTGCCTTCTTCGGCTCAGACAGAAGGCACAGACCTGTAGCTGCTGTTGCTCCCTCGTCGGCTCTAATGCAGAGCGCTGGGAGATGACATCATTCCTAAAGAGACCGCGCGGGAGCAACAGCAGCTACAGAAGGAGGCACAGACATCTGCCGCTGGACCACCAGGGAGGTAGGAAACTTATGTGGGAGGCAAAGTGGGGGCAATGTAAAGATGATGCAATGTGAGGGCAAGTTGGAGCTGATATAGTGGCAATGTGGAGATGATGGGGGTAATGTGAGGGCAGCTGGAGCTGATGGGGCAATGTGGAGATGATGGGGGCAAGTTATAGATGTTGGGGCAATGTGGAGATGATGGGGGCAAGTTGGAGCTGATGGGGTCAATGTGAGGGCAATATGGAGCTGATGGGGGATAAGTTGGAGCTGATGGCAATATGGAGCTGATGTGGGGCAATGTGAGGGCTCTATAGATATGGGGGGTAATGTGGAGATTTGGAGCATTGTGGAGGTGTCCAGTGGAGATGGCAAATGGGGGGGGGGTGCTTCAGATTTCTTTGCCTACAGGCTCCTGAGATGTAAATCCGGCACTGCCCTTGGAGGCTACTTATTTGCTTTGCTTCTGTGTCTTTGAAAGCAATAGTAATGTTTCCAAATAACTTAAGCTTTGATCATTTTTTAACATTTTTGTACCATGCAGAGCTTTATTACAATGCCATACTGTGTACGGTTCATGTGTCATTAAATTATAAAGCGTCCCCCTCCCGTCCCTTGTACCTAGGTAAAAATCCCTCTCCTCAGAGCAGCAAGTCCCTCTGAATGGATTACAATAAGGGACAAACTACTGTGAGCATGAGGAAAAACCTGCCCTCCTTCATCAAGGGGGCGGGGTTTTCCTTATACTGGTAGACAGAAGATTGTCCCTCACTGCAATCTGTCCAGTCCGATGAGGGGAGGCAGCGTTACATAGGTAAAAGTGGCGGGAGGGGAACACTTTATAATTTCATTACACATAAACTATATACCGTGCGGCATTGTAATAACGCTTTGTGAGTGAGACCAACTGCATAGAGCGAATCATGTATTTGGTTGGGTCTCGGGCAACATTAAAGTGATAATAATGTTTCATAATAAAAACAGCTCTAATTAATCATCATAGTACTTGGACTTTGGAGAGTGTTATTTCAGTTCTGTCAGAGTTGTAGTTCTAGAGTAATTCAATGACAAAGTATCCCCCTCCCGCCCCTTTTACTGATGTGACACTGCTCAGCCAGAGCAGAAGGGAGGTGCCCAGGTAGACTGCAGAGAGGGACAATCTTCAATTAAGATAAGGGAAAAACCTGAAAAGCTTGTCAAGGGGGGCAGGGCTTTCATTGTTCTCATAGGAAGAAGATTGTCCTTTGCTGTTATCTGTCTGGTCTCTGGACTGCATTCCACATCTGAGAAGAGATGGCTTACACTAGGTAAAAGGGGCAGGAGGGGAAACTTTGCTTGTGATTATCTCTCAAACCATAAAGGTTTGAGAGATAAGACTTATATCGTTCTTCATGTGTTTGTAATGCCTACAAAATAAAATAAAGATAAAACAAAGTATTACTATCCCTTTAAGCCTATGTAAATCACTGTAAATGGACACAAAGCCTTGCAATGCATTGGAGACCTCTGTAACATCCAAAGGTTTAAAGTATGGTTCTTCCAAGAACAAAGCCAATAAATTGAAACTTTCCCTTTAACACTTTGAGTGCCAGAGGGGTGCGCAATGCATTGGCGTACCCCTCTGGCACTCAAAGGGTTAACCTCTACACAGACAAACAGGAAGAAATGCAGGTGTTACAGTGAACTTTCTCCTGTTGAACGTGCTGCTCGTGATTAATCATTAACTCCAAGCTTGGGGTGGGTGAGGAGCGTACATAACTAGATTCATAGATTCCCCGCAGCCCTCCTGTGTAGGTATAGTGACATTTAATGGATTATAATTGTGCTAATCAATATTAAACAGCTAGATCTGCTGGTTCACCTGGACAAGGGTCATACAGGGTCATGAGAGTGCAGGAAAGTTCAGAATCCTTGTATAATGAGGAGGGTCAATAATTTATTATCTGTTTGCCTTAATGCAGTCTGAAGGATTAAAGGGGAAGTAGACTTTTTAATGAAAAAAAAAAACCAACCTGTTTTTGGCTTATGCTGCTGCATTATATCAACTATTTATTTTTTTGTTTGGTGTTAACGTTCCACTGGTTGTGTCCCAAGATGTGTGGGAACTGAGATTCTAAAGCTCAAAACTCCTCCATTGTACTCCATTTTGCATCTGCAAGGTTGGGTGACATCAGCTCCTCGCTTCTCACTCATGGGTGATGGCATGCCTCATTCTAAGAGCCAGATGTAGGCAAATCCACCATCAGTGGGCTTCAGTAGTGAGGAGAGGAATCTGAATATCCCATAAGCAGCAAGTGAAGGGTTGATGTCACCCAGCCTTGTATATCATTGTGATCTATGCACAAACAGAGGGTATCCTATTGGAAGACATACAAAACGGCACATTAAACATGTCGCCGGCATGAAAAAAGCGATATCAGAATCTCACCAGCATCAAATAGGCGAGATTCTGATGTTGCAGCCTTAAGTGTCGCACATTGTAATTGTAAACCTACTTACACTTCCAGTCTGCTGTTAACCCTTTGATCGTGAGAGGGGCATGTGTGAAACACTTAAGGCCTTTTTTAATTCAGCCCCAAAGAACCAGTGAGATGTGATTAGATTCAGAGTTTGTTACATTAAAAATATTTAAAAAACTGACCTTTTTATTTATCTGTGGTGCATCCACAGATAAAATAACTGTCCAGTGATAACAGAGATAGATTGGGCACGCGTGCCCCTCTCGCACTCAAACAGCAGGCTGGAAGTGTAAGTAAGTTTACAATTACAATGTGCGACACTTAAGGCCGCAACAACAGAATCTCATCCATTTGATGCGGGCGAGATTCTGATATGCTCTTTTCATGACGGCGACATGTTTAATGTGCTGTTTTGATTGGGCGATGTTTTCATAGTGAACCCAAATCTAGATGTTTTGAGCTATGGGACTCCGTTTCACAGCTCTTGGGTCATTGTCAAGAGTTTAACCCTTTGAGTGCCAGAGAGGTGTGCATCGCATTGCTTTGGTTAAGAAGGTATTGTATTGACCTGTACTACTCCTCTAATCCACTGAAAGTTATCGGGTCCAGGATTATTAAACTAGTCCAGCACTATTACAGTCCGCTCCAGAAAGTGACATTTTATACCCAGTAGAAACAGGTGGATTAAAATGCTTTAGATTCCTGTAGATAAGTGAACTAGGCTGGGGTGAAAAGCTTTGAGGCTGATGTACTAAAAAGAATTGGATTAACTTAGGGGCAACCAATTACACTATAGGGGAGAAAAAAATGTTCCAAATTCCCATTGAGTCAAACAGGGATTTTAACCCCATGAATGATACTGTTCCCTATTATTAAACTGGCCCTGTCACCTTAAAGGGGAACTGTCACCTCCTGGAAAGTTTTCTTTTTTTTTTTTTTTTTTTTTTTTAAACTCTATATTAACGGACCTATAAGCTATAGACTCTAACAGTGTGACGTCACTTCAGGACAGGCCGTGGCTCCGCTCTGCCCTGCAGCCTGTCAGTCTTCACTTCACACTAGGTCACATACTACATATATTCTTCCGTCAGAGGAGCAGGTGGCAACAGGGAACAGGGGAGTGGAAGAAGTCAAGACTGACAGGCTGCAGGGAAGAGTGGCGCCGCAGCCTGTCCTGGAGTGACGTCACGCAGTTAGAGTCTAAAGTTTACAGCTCTGTTAATGCAGCATTTAAAAAAAAAAAAATGGCATGAACATTTATTGGCCATCAAGATTCAAATAAGAAGGACTTTCCAGGAGGTGATGGTTCCCTTTTAAAGGGATAGTAATACTTCGTTTTATCCTTATTTTATTTTGTAGGCCTTAAAAAAACCTTTATGGTTTGAGAGATATTCACAAGCAAAGTTTTCCCTCCTGCCCCTTTTACCTAGTGTAAGCCATCTCTTCTCAGATGTGGAATCCAGTCCATAGACCAGACAGATAACAGCAGGTGACAATCTTCTTCCTATGAGAACAATGAAAGCCCTGCCCTCCTTGACAAGTTTTTCAGCTTGTTCCCTTATCTTAATTGAAGATTGTCCCTCTCTGCAATCTACCTGGGCACCTCCCTTCTGCTCTGGCTGAGCAGTGTTACATCAGTAAAAGGGGCGGGAGGGGGATACTTTGTCATTGAATTACTCTTGAACTACAGCTCTGACAGTATTGAAATAACACTCTCCAAAGTCCAAATACTAAGATGATTAATTGGAGCTGCTTTTATTATGAAACATTACTATCCCTTTAAGGTAAGTTTTTAGTTTGTTTTTACAGTTGAAAAGTCTGCTTATATCTTGTACTAGCCATTCTAGTTTTTGATAAATTAACCTGAATGTTGTGATGGCACAGTCTTGCACTTTATGCCAGCTTCTTGCACAGCATGCTAATTAGTTGTTAGAGGCAAAACATACCAGTCTCCATGCTATTAGACACGCCTCCAATGTGTGGGGTCTTCCTAGATTCATTCAAAGCACAGTGTGTGGTAATACTGGCCCAGCACAGAAACTAATTAGCATAAAGTGTCAGGCTGTGCCACCAGCAAAGATACAGTTCTGATAAACCTAGGTAAGTTTCCTTCATTCAGCAGTTGGGTATATCCATATATTTTCTTAGCAGACGGAGTTACCTAAGTTGGTGTCCATCACAGGTATCTATGATCACCAACAGCAATAGAATAAATGTACAAAACGGCTTCTCAATATATAGAGTTATATTCTTTCTGAACAGTTACTTGCTTTTAACATTTATATATGTTTTTAGCATAAATTCCTTTTTTATATATTGAGAAGCCGTTTTGTACGTATATTCTATTGCTGTTGGTGATTTCCGGAGTTACCCGAACGGAGACGGGTCAATCACTCCGAAAGCATTCATGTCGGCAAGATCTCTCTTCTGACCACTTCATTTATGAGTATTCACTCGTATATACATATTTTATAGTCCTTGTTTGTGATATATTACATTACAGCAGTCCGGTGTATCTTTATAATTACTGTGTGTAACAGAAGCACTTACCTAGGTAGGAATCCATCATACAGCAGTCAGGTGTATCTATATAATTACTGTGTGTAACAGAAGCACATACCTAGGTAGGAGTCCATCATACAGCAGTCAGGTGTATCTATATAATTACTGTGTGTAACAGAAGCACTTACCTAGGTAGGAGTCCATCATACAGCAGTCAGTTGTATCTATATAATTACTGTGTGTAACAGAAGCACTTACCTAGGTAGGAGTCCATCATACAGCAGTCAGGTGTATCTATATAATTACTGTGTGTAACAGAAGCACTTACCTAGTTAGGAGTCCATCATACAGCGGTCAGGTGTATCTATATAATTACTGTAACAGAAGCACTTACCTAGGTAGGAGTCCATCACACAGCAGTCAGGTGTATCTATATAATTACTGTAACAGAAGCACTTACCTAGGTAGGACTCCATCATACAGCAGTCAGGCGTATCTATATAATTACTGTGTGTAACAGAAGCACTTACCTAGGTAGGAGTCCATCACACAGCAGTCAGGTGTATCTATATAATTACTGTGTGTAACAGAAGCACATACCTAGGTAGGAGTCCATCATACAGCAGTCAGGTGTATCTATATTATTACTGTGTGTAACAGGAGGACTTACCTAGGTAGGAGTCCATCATACAGCAGTCAGGTGTATCTATATAATTACTGTGTGTAACAGAAGCACTTACCTAGGTAGGAGTCCATCATACAGCAGTCAGGTGTATCTATCTAATTACTGTGTGTAACAGGAGGACTTACCTAGGAGTCCATCATACAGCAGTCAGGTGTATCTATATAATTACTGTGTGTAACAGAAGCACTTACCTAGGTAGGAGTCCATCACACAGCAGTCAGGTGTATCTATATAATTACTGTGTGTAACAGAAGCACTTACCTAGGTAGGAGTCCATCACACAGCAGTCAGGTGTATCTATATAATTACTGTGTGTAACAGAAGCACTTACCTAGGTAGGAGTCCATCACACAGCAGTCAGGTGTATCTATATAATTACTGTGTGTAACAGAAGCACTTACCTAGGTAGGAGTCCATCACACAGCAGTCAGGTGTATCTATATAATTACTGTGTGTAACAGAAGCACTTACCTAGGTAGGAGTCCATCACACAGCAGTCAGGTGTATCTATATAATTACTGTGTGTAACAGAAGCACTTACCTAGGTAGGAGTCCATCACACAGCAGTCACGTGTATCTGTATAATTAATGTGTGTAACAGAAGCACTTACCTAGGTAGGAGTACATCACACAGCAGTCAGGTGTATCTATATAATTACTGTGTGTAACAGAAGCACTTACCTAGGTAGGAGTCCATCACACAGCAGTCACGTGTATCTGTATAATTAATGTGTGTAACAGAAGCACTTACCTAGGTAGGAGTCCATCACACAGCAGTCACGTGTATCTGTATAATTACTGTGTGTAACAGAAGCACTTACCTAGGTAGGAGTACATCACACAGCAGTCAGGTATATTTATATAATTACTGTGTGTAACAGAAGCACTTACCTAGGTAGGAGTCCATCACACAGCAGTCAGGTGTATCTATATAATTACTGTGTGTAACAGAAGCACTTACCTAGGTAGGAGTCCATCACACAGCAGTCACGTGTATCTGTATAATTAATGTGTGTAACAGAAGCACTTACCTAGGTAGGAGTCCATCACACAGCAGTCACGTGTATCTGTATAATTACTGTGTGTAACAGAAGCACTTACCTAGGTAGGAGTACATCACACAGCAGTCAGGTATATTTATATAATTACTGTGTAGAACAATGACGTCAGGGGAAAGACACAAAGAGGGAACTTTGAAAGCGGATATCTCTAAAACCATAAAGGTTTGAGAGATGCCGCTGGTATCCTTGAATTCAGAATTTTAAGGGCTACAACATGGGGGATAGTAATAATGAAATATTACTGTCCCTTTAATGTGATATGGTCAGTACAGCTGACCATATCCAGACAGTGCAACAAGTTATAGAGCAGCATAATGAATAGAACCTTCCATTATCCATAACCTTCATTGACTGCGAAAAGGCCTTTGACTCAGTGAAAAAGCAAGCAGTAATTGATTCCCTGATAAACCAAGCAATCAGTAGAGCTTACATCAATATCATCCAATCAATATAAGAAAATGCAACTGCATCAATACACGTCAACAATGATAAAGTCCAGATCAACATTGAAAAAGGTGTCTGAAAAGGAGACACAGTTTCTCCCAAACTATTTCTGCTCGTTTAGAAGAAATTTTCTGCAAACTAAATTGGGACAAAAAAGGACTTAAAGCGGAACTACCAGCTTTAAAAAAACTTGAGCTCCAATAATTCCCCATCTGGAGACTAGCTGCTCAGTGGCGCTAGTCACCAGAATTATTACCTTGTTAAATAGAATTATCCATTGTTCCCGGGCTGACAGGCAGGACGGAGCACAGACATGACGGAAATTGAGCGACATATAATACTGGGATGGCAAGTATTTGGAAAACTTAGTAGTATTGCCTTTAAGACAAATTTACCACTCTGCCTCAAGCGAAAGGTTTTTGAACAAGGTGTCCTCCCATTTCTTACGTATGGCTGTGAAACAAGGACACTGAATGCCAAGGCCGTACAAAAACTTAAGGTTACACAGAGAAGTATGTATGGAAAGTCGAATTCTTACATAACAAAAAGAGACCGAAAAACATGTGCGTAGCTTCATCAGCAAAGAAAGGTTTGACATCACTGAATGAGTAAAGCATCTAAACTAGAAATGGGCAGCCCATATAGCAAGAACGCCTGATGGTAGATAGATTCTACTTAATACATAATGCCCAAGAAGAATACCAGAGACAAGATAGGTTGATGAAATTACCAAATTTGTTGGTACACAATGACGACAAAACGCATAAGCCTGAAGAAGTTGGGAACTTGAGTGGATCGACACGGCTGAAGATAATGATGATTACCATATTTGCTCTAATATAAGGTGGCCCCGAATGTAAAGCGAAGTCCCCCATAACTTTTGCTGTTAGGCTCTTGAAAGAAAATAAAAGTGCTGAATTTAAGGCTACCCTGTGTGTGTCTGGATCTCCTCCCCCTCCCGTCAGCTACATCCTTCCCTGCCCTCAATTCATCTCTGCCTGATATTGTAATGTCCCAGCCTCCCTGTACCAGATGCTGTGTCCTTGCTTTGTACTGTAATCTTCTGAAGCCTTGTAGAGGTGCTGTCTGGCGGGTGACGTGTCAATTTGACGCTTCCTTGCATATGGTTACCATATATCCCATTCCTCTAGATGCAGCCTTGTAGTTTCGCTCCCGCCTCCTTGCATCTACATCATTTGCTAAAATGCATGAAAAAACCTTGCCTTATATTTGAGCAATTACGGTGTGTGTGTGTGCGTGTGCGTGTATATATCCTATATAGTAATTCGCTAAAACATGTGTAACGACGCAGTCATGCGCAGTAGAGACTGCTGCGCGTGCTGCAATCATGTGCAGTAGAGACTGCTCGCGTCGCGGCAGATACAGAGCTGGATGCTCCTTCAGGGCGTCCCACTCTGTATCAGCCGCGGCACGGGCAGTCTCTACTGTGCATGACTGCCCCGCGACCGGCTGGCAGTGGTACTGTGGCCCATGTAACGGGCTCTTCAACGAGTGTATATTTATAATATACAGTAGAGTCTGAAAGTCTGAGTCCACTGTCACCAACTGGCATATTTGATCATTTATTGAAAAGCAGTAAAATATTGTAATCAGTTGATACTTATTATTCAGGATTACATTATTTTACACTGAGACAAATACATTTTTTTATCTTTGTTACATCTTTATACATCTTTGCATATACATTTTGAAAACTTTCATGTGAGGAGACATCCACATGAGAGACTAACACCACAGTGTGTAAAACCTACAATTACATTGCAGGACATATTCAGTTGTGGGGATACTTTGCCTATTCTGGAGTTAGTGAGTTGCACAAGATCAACTACACTTTCACCAAAGAGAAGTACCACTCTATTCTGCAGAGGCATGCCATCCCTTCTGGGTTAAAGGGATAGTAATACTTGAAAATAATTTTATTCTATATTGTAGCCCTTAAAAAAACATTAAAAATGATATAAGTCTTATCTCCCAAACCTTTATGGTTTGGGAGATATTAGCAAGTAAAATAAAGTTCCCTTTTCCTGGTTGTTTTAGCCAAGTCTGCTATCTAGTGGACAGATTTGGAATCCGGTCCACAGATCAGCCGGCAGCTCTTTAGCAGTGCCGAGATCACGATCTTTAAAAATAACTACTTCATTAGAACTGTCTACAAAGTGTGCCTGGGTTGCAAGCACACTTTGTAGACCATTCCAATGAAGAAATTATTTTTAAAGATCGTGATCTCGGCACTGCTGAAGAGCCGCGGCCGGTCTGTGGACCGGCTTCCAAATCTGACAGCTAGAGCAGTGACGTCACTCCAGGGGAAACTTTACTTGTTAATATCTCTCAAACCATAAAGGTTTGGGAGATAAGACTTGTATCATTTTTCATGTTTTTTAAGGGCTGCAATATAAAATAAAATTATTTTCAAGTATTGCTATCTCTTTAAAGTTGTGTGGAAGAGGATTCATTTTCCATCAGGACAACAATCCTAAACATACATCAGAGCTATGCCAGACGTATCTGAAATCCAAGAAAGAGCAAGGAGTGCCTAATTTATATGGCTTCCCCACCTCAATCACAGGACCTCAACACAATGCATTGGATACCTCTCTGGAACTCTAAGGGTTAAGGACCACTTAAGTTGCTGAGCAATTAGACATACCTATTGTGGGCTTTGCTTAGATTCATTTGTAGCACAGCTTTGGTGGTAATATTTGGTTGGCACAAAATCTAATTAGTATATAGTGCCATTAACAAAGGTTAATTTCTCAAAACTTATTTTGCATACAAATTGCACATACAACATATATACAATTTGTAATTCTCTTTGACAGGTCCACTTTAATTAGTGTCTGCAGAGAAGTCTTTTTTAATAGATGAAAGCCTCTCTCTCTGACAGAGCTACTTCCGATCTCGTCTTCGCGTCCCTGGCACAGATTGCCAAAGCTAATTTACTTATTAAAGCTGACTCTAATGTCTTGTAAGGATGTCTCGTTTTGTTTTGTCTTTAATGAAATCTGGACTTCGGGAAAATGGATTCAGCATTGCTGGTCATGAAAACTAGCAATTCATTACAGCCCCGCTGTGGCAATGGATTAACTCTTTCAGTGCCAGAGACATATCCATAGCGTTGCGTTGCAGTGAATATGATACCTCTCTGTAAAGCAAAGGGTTACTCAAAAAGCTTTTTTAAAATGACTCGGTGTATCATTTCCGCATATGGAAAATTTAAGTTTTTTTTTTGTATTTTCGCTTCCCCATGATAATGAAATGGTTAATCTAAACTATGTGGCATAGATAAGAGCTTTAACTCTTTCACTGCCAGTGACGGTGGTATAATTCATTGGTATGGATGCTTCTAGCACTCAAAAAGAATTAACCCTTTTTTAAATGACTTAAACATCAGCGTTTCCACATATGGAAAATTAAAGGGTTTTTTTTTTTTTTAGTCCATTTTTGCATCTAGATAATGAAATGGTTAATACAAACCATGTTGCATAGAAAGAGCTTTAACTCTTTGAGTGCCAGTGAGGGTGGTATGAACACCACTAACGCTCAAAAAAGGATTAACGTTGTAATGCGTTGGATGATGGAGGAGAAAAAATTTAAAATGCAGTGGTGCAAAGGACCTGTGGGGGTGAAATAGACAGGGGCACATGTTATCAACCTTCTGAGTGCCAAAGCACGTGACCAATGCTTTGAGAAACAATGCATTGGACACCCCATTAGCACTCAAAGGTTTAGCACCCCAACATAACAATTGTTTACCAGAGACGGGCAATACGAGCCCTTGCATCTGTTGCCGGATTACAAATCCCATCATTCCTTACCAGGCAAAAGCTGTCAGGAATGATAAGGTATATATAGTATATATATCAGCATCTGGAGAGCATCATGTTACCCATCCTGAAGAGGTGGCGGGTGCTGTAGCTGGTTGGGAAGATGGATGAAGGGAGTAAGGGGGATGAAGTGGGATGGAGCGGTGCAATACAGTGACAGGAGTTGTGTCATGATGGGTCAGGAAGGTGTGACACAGGGAGGAGAGCCTGTGTGGTGTGGGGCAGGGAAAGGAACTGGCTCTGTACCGTGGACGGTGTGGAGCGATGGAGGCAAGGAGGGACTACAGAGCTGTTCTCCAGTAAATAACTGGAATTCCCTCCCCAGCCCCATCAGACTCTTCCCCAGCCTTCAGATCTTCAGACGCTCCATGAAATCTCACCTCTTCAGGGAAGCCTAACAACTACCTCCATAACCATTACCATTGGCGTATTGGCCCCGGGTACCACTCATTAGAGGGGTGCAGGATTTTGATCTTAGTTCCAATTCCAAAGCAGCAGCGGTACCGGCTGGCAGCTGCTGCCTGGAAATAGAAGAAGACGGAAGTCAGTCAGCGCGGCCTTCTGTGTGCCGGTGGCATCGTGGTGATTCAGTCACTGTGATTGGATGAGGAGATGCCTCATGCCCTCATAGAACCGGACCTACATGGTCTGTCACAAGGGGGAGGGAGCAGCACAGTGACGCAGGGCGCAACAGTGGAGGTAGAGTGCAATGTTGCGCACGGACAGACTTGCCACATAAGTGTTGGAGGACACGCCGCTGAGCGGGAGGCTACTAGGCCCTAAGAGTGAGAGAGTCAGACAGACAGTGTTACCGCACACCGGCGGCCTGCACCCACATCGCCAGACTGCCCTGTTGAGCCCTACCTCAGCCCTCTCTCAGCTAAGCAGCACCCATGTCATCTGAGCACTGTGTGTGTCAGCACAGCATGCCCTCGCCACTCACTACTGTATCATAACACCACTGTGTCACTGACCGCAGCCTGCTCGTCACTCCATCCATCCTGATCCTGTGTGACCTGACCTGTCTGTTAGGAGCTGCATAAAAGTGAGTACACTGACTGACAGATAATCTTTACTAAAACTACTACTACATGGATCATCATGTACTGGGTTGTGTACCTAAAACTGGGGAATGGGGATCAATTCTGTGATTCTGGACTAGTGGGGGGATGGGGTGGGGGAAGATGATCAATATTCCTGGCCTGCCCTGGGGACAAAGTATATAAAAAAAAGAAAAAGTCTCTCTGAATTAAATGGGACCGGACTTTTAACCCCTTATGTTAAATACTAGGACTGGAGATGTGGCTTGCAATACATTTCCCCCTGTCAAGCATTTAAGAACTTCAGACTGTGTGACAAGAAGACTTTAAAGGGACAGTAATACTTAAAATGTAAAAAAAAATATGTTGTAGGGTTTATCCCCCTGAGTAAAACATTTATGGTCAACTGACCAGAGCTGTCCATAGGATCGTGTAGCAACAGCGCCACTGTACAATTTCAGGCCACTGTGATATTGCACCTAAAAAATTCAACTTTGAAAATTAATAACTTTTGAATGAAACACCTTTCAGCAGTGGGAGTACTCTTGTTTTACTCAGGGGGGTAAACCCTACAACATATTTTTTTTTACATTTTAAGTATTACTATCCCTTTAAAGCTAAAAGTCCCATTTAAATCGATGGGAATGTGGTGGGAGTCATATTGCCTAGGCAGCAATATGACTCAGACTCCCAACACATTCCCATTGATTTAAATGGGACTTTTAAATAAATTAACTTCTTGAATGCTGGACAGGGGGAAATGTGTTGCAAAGGTCTCTCCAAATCATTACTTTGCATTGCAATATACTGGTTAACTTTTTAGCATTCAATGAGTATGTCTGGCCAGACTGGGTTAAAAATGACTGACAGGGGGCTTAGTATATATTATATATACACCTAGTAATAATCATATCACAACCCTTTCTAGCCTCTAGGCTAGTCAGAGATTAGAAAGGGTCCTGATATGGGTGTGTATATATATATATATATATATATATATATATATATATATATATATATATATATATATATATATACACTACCAATGTGGGACGGTGTTGCCCGTCATGTTAAGACTGTTGGGCGCACGTGTGTGAAATGTAGACACACTGATAAACACAGATATATGCAACACACAGGCAGACACATGCACACAGTGAGCGGCAGAAACATGCAAAAGACATGGACACACACATGTAACAGATGTACACACACGCAACATATATGCGCAGAAACACATGCGCGCATGAGTTGTGCACCCCTCTGGCACTCAAAGGGTTAAGGTATAGAGAGGCATGTCACAGTTAAATAGCAGTGGGAAGTGTATTCATACCTGGGGACTTTGACTTGTGGAGTCTCTGGAGGGGGCTTTTGTGGTGCTGATGTGGAGAGACAAATGGGGCAATCTAGGTTAAAAGTAGGTGGGGCTTAATCGTGAGTAGGAGGTGGAGCTTAACACAAATGTGAAAAAGTGTTAGTAATAGGCTGGGGAAGGAGGATAAGTGGGAGGGAAATGCAAGTTTACAGTGTGAGGGGTTTGAACACACTCCCTGAGGGGTAAAACTTGATACACAACCCTGTGGCAGTCAGTGGGTTAAGTATGTACCTGACGGCATGTGTGTTTGTCTGTGGTGTAGGAGCAAGTGGCATCCATTTTGTTTTTTTCTGACTTTGATAGTGGTGGGCGGGCTGCATAGTGGGGGTGGGCCAAAATCACGCCCCCATTGAATCACCCTATGGGAGCAGTATCTCCTCCTTTCTGCCTCCCCTGGGTGTGTTTTGGCAGGCACAAAGTCTTCTTTTATATATATATATATATATATATATATATATATATATATATATATATATATATATATATATATATATATATATAATGCCCTTTAGCCCCCTATCTGTCCTTTTCAGCCCAGTCATACCCATTTGAATGCTAGAAAGTTATATCCAGTGTATTGCAAGGCAATGATTTGGAAAGACCTTTGCAACATACACATTTCCCCCTGTCTAGCATTCAAGAAGTTCATTTAGTTAAAGTCCCATTTAAATCAATGGGAGTGGTGTCTATTTGGCAAAGGTAATTTGGCCAAATAGACTGGTGGGCACTTTGGATCTGTGTGGTTTGTGTATTAAAAGCAGTATATTTGTCCAGTAAATGTTATTTATTTAAAGGAAGAGTTCTACGTACTTTATTTTATGGAAGCATAAATTGTACATATTAAAAACAATAACTGCAATGATGTAAGTCCCGTCTCGCAAACATTTAGAGTTTAACTTAAACTATACATGTATGAGAGGCGGGACTTACATCATTGCATTTATTTTTTTAATATGTACAACTTAAACTTCCATAAAAATAAGTGTTGCTATCCATTTAAATTTATTCTTCAAGTTAATATACTGTATACAGTTTACAGATCTGTACAATAAATATTATTGAAAACATTAAACAATTTGTGGGTGTTTTTTACATTTTAAACTTGGGGGGGGGGTGCCAACTTGGATCTGGGCCCCAGGTGCCAAATGTTCTAGGTATGACCCTGACTATTATCACCAAGAACCACCCCTTCCCTGGATCACTGCACCCAACAGCACTTCTCTCTCCCACCCACTGACCGGCAGTTCATGTGGCAGGAGGCACTTACACCCAATAGCACTTACTCCTTCCGTGTCCAACCTACCTTCCTCTAGACTGTAAACTTTCATAAGCAGGGGGCCCTCTAACCTTTCTGTTCTCCACATCCGATTGTACTATTTAATAACTCTATTGTAGGGAATGGACATACAGTGTAAGACCCTGCAGGAAATGCCCTGAATGTATTTGCCAACGCATTCTCTGCTTCTGTGACTCAGTGTACCAGGAGAAAGTCCCCCTGGTGGTGACAGACACATGGGGTCTGTGCCTCTGCATGTCTAACACCCATTGCCAGCACGGGGTTAACAGGCACTGAATCAGAAAGTCTATCTGTATATGAGAGAGAGCGTGAAATGGACACAATGGTTCCTATTTATAAAATAAAAAAAATATAAAAGCATGCTGGAGTTATTCTGTACTCCAACTGACTCTAAATTGCCCTAAATTCCCATGCAGTTGAATAGAGCTTTTTAACCCCTTGAAGGCTAGAGAGGTCTCATCACAATATTTGTTTGTAGGTCTCCCTATGTGGGAGGGTATTCCAAACATGAGCTCTTGCTCTCCATGTGTCTAGAGGGAATCAGCTGCACCATGTTGACAAGGCCTGCGTAGGCCTAAACATACGTCTGTGATTGAGCTGATTCTCTCATGCAAAGAGGATTTGCCTGACATTTTGGATCTGGACTGTCTGTGGGCAGGACCAGTCTGATATGGACATGGAGATTTTCTCTGTGCAGTGGCACATGGGAGTGAAAAACATGACTAGGGTTGCCACCTTTTCCACAAAAAAATACTGGTCATAGTTATGGGTCGGTGAGGGCGGAGCCACAAAAGGGAGGGGCCACAAAAGGGGCAGAACCACTCAATGTTGCATGATCCTACAAAATTGAGCTTCAGGCTCATCGTTACAGGGGCTTCCACTTGGAAGTTCTAGGGTCTGATTATTAGGAGGCCTTAGTTCACCTTTAAATACACTCCTACTTGTGCAATTCTGGAAGATAAAGAGGTGCGGTTCTACTGTAGCAGGGAACAAATGAAAATCACAGTTAATTTAATTTTTTTATTTTTTTTAACCCCATTTAAATGCAATGTGTTGGATACCCCTCTGGCACTCAAAGGGTTAATGCAGTTGGAATTTCAGGAATATTTACTATGGTGCAGTTGGGTTGGTCTTGAATTGTACCTTTTTAGCTTCTAGAATTGAACCTTAATTGCATTTAACCCTAATTTCTTTTTAGGTAGTAAAATCTCATTAATGTATTTTCTGCTCAAATTAGCCTATTCTTACAGCCCCCCGGTCTCTTGTTCCACTGGTTCCCCCTGTGACCTTGCAGATGATGTAAACTATTTCACATTTTCTAGATCATCAGTTGTCCGGCTGCTTCCCATCTGCAGCTTGTCCTGCTTCCTTTACATTCTCCGCACTTCCAGCGAGAAGCTGAGTCAACATAATGAAAATGCGTGTTAACCCTTTAAGGACCAGAGGGGTATGCAACATTTTTCATGCCCGTCTCATTCTTGAAGGGACCCTATCACCTAAAAACAACTCTGGTGATTAGGAAACAGATTTAAAGGGATAGTAATGTTTCATAAAAACAGCAGCTCCAATTAATCATCATAGTATTTGGGCCATGGAGAGTGTTATTTCAATACTGTCAGAGTTGTAGTTCAAGATTAATTGAATGATAAAGTATCCCCCTCCCGCTCCTTTTACCTAGTGTAACACTGCTCACCTCAGAGCAGGAAGACTGTCCAAATGGATTGCAGAGAGGGACAGTCTTCAGTGATCATAAGGAAAAACATGAAAGGTTTTCCTTATGGTCATAGTAAGAAGATTGTCCCTTTCTGTGATCTGTCCAGTAAAGGGACCAAATTCCACATTTATGGGGAGGTGGCTTACACTAGGTAAAAGGGACAGGAGGGGGATACTTTATCATTCAATTACTCTTGAATTACAACTCTGACAGTATTGAAATAACACTCTCCATAGACCAAATAGTATGAAGATTAATTGGAACTGCTATTTTTATGAAACATTACTATCCCTTTAAAATTCCCTATATGATGTATTAGACATTTTATTCAGTGAACTAGATTTTCAGTGTTAAGGATTTCTAGACACACCTGGCATCTCAGGGTGAAAGGGCTAGATTCTTAGGGTGAGAGTCTAGTGCCACCTGCTAACGATCGTACTAACTGCTTCATCAATCTTTGAATCTGTGCCATTTCTACCAGGATGGCAGAGATAGAAGTCCTGATTGCCTTGTATGTATTTAAGTAGTGATATGTCTAAGGCAGGGCTGCCCACGTTCGGCCCTCCAGCGCAACGAACTGGCCAGGATGTAAGGATTTCCCTGATTAATCACAGGTGAGTTAATCAGTGGATCATTCATTGTGACTGACTCACCTGTGCTTAATCAGGGAAATCCTTACATCCTGGCCTGCTGGTGGCCCTTAAGGCCGAACTTGGACAGCCGTGGTCTAAATTATAGTAAATTATAGTTTAATTGATGGCTGATTGGAGTGTCTCTGGTTACAGCAAGCAGGGACATATCCTATATAATAATTCGCTAAATCGTGTGTAACGCCCGACGTGCAGTAGACACTGCTGCGCGTGCGGCAGTCATGCGCAGTAGAGACTGCCCGCGGCGCGGCTGATACAGAGCTGGGTGCTCCGAAGGAGCGTCCTGCTCTGTATCAGCCGCGGCGCGGGCAGTCTCTACTGCAAGTGACTGCCCCGCGACCAGCTGCCAGAGGCACTGTGGCCCGTGTAACGGGCTGTTCAACTAGTTCCCTATAATAGACATAGGTTGTGCTAAAGATTACTACGCGTTGAGTACTCCCCTCTCACTCAAAGGCTTAACTCTTTCAGGGCCAGAGGGGTAAGCCCCCTCTGGCACTAAAAAGGGTTAAAGATATCAGTGTGAGCTCATTGTAAAAGTTCCCAGGTATGTTTATAGATGATGGAAATTAAGACATGCTGCACAGGCACTTCCTGTCTCAGCCCTGCATAACCCCCCCACTCACTGACACGTATCTCTTTTAGTCCCAGGGGAGATTGGCAATGACGTTGCTGACCAGTGTCAATTGGTTCAGATTTTGTGGTTTCTCATACAATTTGTTTATATCCATTGTGGATTTTGATTACTCCATTTTCTATTGAAAATATGGCCCTTATCAGTTATTTACTTTACTACATAATTTTATTTATTTATTGCACATTTGCATTTGATGTTTTGCTGTAGTCTATGGCTAGTTAGTTTCCATTTATAATATGATAAATACTAGTGAGGCCCAGCCAGACTATAGGTGATGTTTACGATTTATCATCCCTAAGAGACAAATTGGAACAAGCTCCTCTCTACACAAAAAATCGACATCAAGAAAGAAAAGATAATTAAACTAGTAATAAACGAGTTAGAGCCTAAGTGATAGATCGGCCCCACTAGGATTCCTATGAGTCTTCTCAGCTCACCACAAATGGTAGGGTACCCACTAGAAATTGTGGAACAACAAGAAAGAACAAAGCAGAAGCGCAGAAAAAGCCTCTGAGTCTAGTATTGTAGGAGGTTTGTGGACCTTCACCCAAGTGCTCTCCAAATCTGGTACTCACATTTTTCAGAGGCTAAGTATATAGTGCTTCCCTGGTATAAACCCCGGGACGTTTCCACCAGTCATCTCCTCAAGTATATAGTGCTTCCCTGGTATAAACCCCGGGACGGTGCCACCAGTCATCTCCTCACGTGTATAGTGCTTCCCTGGTATAAACCCCGGGACGGTTCCACCAGTCATCTCCTCAAGTGTATAGTGGTTCCCTGGTATAAACACCAGGACGGTTCCACCAGTCATCTCCTCAAGTATATAGTGCTTCCCTGGTATAAACCCCAGGAGGGAGGTTCCACCAGTCATCTCCTCAAGTATATAGTGCTTCCCTGGTATAAACCCCAGGACGGTTCCACCAGTCATCTCCTCAAGTATATAGTGCTTCCCTGGTATAAACTCCAGGATGGTTCCACCAGTCATCTCCTCAAGTATATAGTGCTTTCCTGGTATAAACCCCAGGACTTCATAGTGCTTCCCTGGTATAAACCCCAGGACGGTTCCACCAGTCATCTCCTCAAGCGTATAGTGCTTCCCTGGTATAAAATCCGGGACTGTTCCACCAGTCATCTCCTCAAGTGTATAGTGCTTCCCTGGTATAAAATCCGGGACTGTTCCACCAGTCATCTCCTCAAGTGTATAGTGCTTCCCTGGTACAAACCCTGGGACGGTTCCACCAGCCATCTCCTCAAGCGTATAGTGCTTCCCTGGTACAAACCCCAGGACGGTTCCACCAGTCATCTCCTCAAGCGTATAGTGCTTCCCTGGTACAAACCCCGGGACGGTTCCACCAGTCATCTCCTCAAGCGTATAGTGCTTCCCTGGTACAAACCCCGGGATGGTTCCACCAGTCATCTCCTCAAGCGTATAGTGCTTACCCGGTACAAACCCCGGGACGGTTCCACCAGTCATCTCCTCAAGCATATAGTGCTTCCCTGGAGGGAGGTTCCTCCAGTCAGCTCTTCCGAATGTCCTCTTTTCTTCACATCCAAGTAATCTGGGAGCAAAATTGGCCACACTCAAGGTATTCCAACCCTGGATGTAGGTCCACAAATGGCCCCCTCCTCAAATGAGAACTTAACAAAAGGTGGACTCCTGCCTAGGAAAGTACATCTGTTACACACAGTAATTATGTAGATATACCTCACTGCTGTGTGATGCACTCCTACCTAGGTAAGTCCTTCAGTTACACACAGTAATTGTATAGATACACCTGACTGCTGTATGATGGACTCCTACCTAGGTAAGTCATTCTGTTACACCCAGTGATTATATAGATGCACCTGACTGCTGTACGATGGACTTCTACCTAGGTAAGTACTTCTGTTACACACAGTAATTATATAGATACACCTGACTGCTGTATGATGGACTCCTACCTAGGTAAGTGCTTCTGTTACACACAGGAATTATATAGAGATATACCTGACTGCTCTATGATGGACTCCTACCTAGGTAAGTGTTTCTGTTACAGTAATTATATAGATGTACAATACATAACCCATTGATTAGAACCGTTAGAAGAAAGTCCAGATGCAGTGAAGTAGACCCTGGCTTTTACTTACCTTTCAAATTTTCTCTCCTCAGGGAGTCCATGAATCCAAGGGAGTGACAGAGGAATACCTCAATCTGGAATTGCTCCTACAGAAGGTGGTCTCGCCGTACCTTGGGACTTATGGACTGTATTCAAATGAAGGACCCTTCACTCACGCTTCTTGCATCTTAGGTAAGCACTAGGACAGTTGTTCTTAAAGGGATAGTAATACTTCGTTTTTTCTTTATTTTATTTTGTAGGCATTAAAAAAACTCGAAGAACGATATAAGCCTTATCTCTCAAAACTTTATGGTTTAAGAGATATTCACAAGCAAAGTATCCCCCCCCCCCGTTCAGCCAGACCAAAAGGGAGGTGCCCAGGTAGACTGCAGAGAGGGACAATCTTCAATTAAGATAAGGGAAAAAGCTGAAAAACTTGTCAAGGGGGGAAGGGCTTTCATTGTTCTCATAGGAAGAAGATTGTCCCCTGCTGTTATCTGTGTGGTCTATGGACTGCATTCCACATCTGAGAAGAGATGGCTTACACTAGGAAAAAGGGGCGGGAGGGGAAACTTTGCTTGTGAATATCTCTCAAACCATAAAGGTTTGAGAGATAAGACTTATATCATTCTTCATGTTTTTTTAATGCCTACAAAATAAAATAAAGATAAAACAAAGTATTACTATCCCTTTAAGCTTTATTTCAAGGAACCCCTGTGGTTCCCTGAAGAATACATAAGGGGTTTCACAAAATCAGTGTACGTAATTTATGGGAACAAGACTGGGGTGAATTTAGTGTATTTTTGGTTTGATACTATTAGAGAACATGGGGAAGACTGAAGCGTTTCATTTCTGTTTTCTGTTAGATTTTTCTTGTAATAAGCACTATTATCTAGCCCCTTCTTGGAAAATAATAATCATTAGATACAATTAGTTGATCTATTTAATAGTTCAGGAGAAAATTCATCCAGAAACCCGCTAACACTAAAAACATGTTATATAGAATCAGCTGGCTTGAAAAAGTAGATGCTGCCACCTGGTGGCATATATTGGATCCTACAAAATGAATTAGTTTATCTTTGATTGTTAGAAGGGCAAGCAAGCAAGCAAGCACATAGCAGAGCTACATATTATGCAACACTGTGACTCTCAGGGGTCTCAGGTTGCACTTTAAAAGTGCCGAGCAAAATAGTGATTATGATTGCTTTCATCATATTTCTTACTGATTAGAAAATAATTTTGTTCATTAAAAAAAAAATGTGCATTTTCTAAGAAAAATTTGCATTGCTTTTAGAAAATTCACTTTGTTCAAAGAAAAAAATCACATTGCTATTAAATTTGGGTTGTTGTGCTCAACCAAGTTCAACTTCGATAGTTAAAAAAAATGGTTTTCTTGGGTGCTATGGGTAGCAGGGAAGCTCACCTGATCTCCTGCATCACTTCTATCGATCTCCCAGATAAATCGGCTGGTTGATCAGTAGCTGGGGGGCATTGGGAGGGGTCCTGATGCTCTACCACGAGTTCTGACTTTTTGTTTTTTAAGAGATTGGCTGAGAACCACCTCCTAAGCCACAGAGTAACTTTTTTTTTTTTTTTTTTTTTTTTTTTTGCCGGGGGGGGGGGGTTAAACACAGTGGCAGCTACACCGCCTCTTCAACCAATCAGCATTTTCCAGCCACACCCCCTGACAGTGAACCAGATTCACTTAGATATAGATTATATATATATATATATATATATATATATATATATATATATATATATGCCCTTATGAAATGAAATATGTTGTTCAATATATTTGAATGTGATGGTAGCTGATCATGTTAGGATGACTTCAAAAAAAATAGGGCCCTTGTGACTGTCTGGGCACCCCCCTGGTTTAAAGGGATAGTAATGTTTCACAAAAAAAGCAGCTCCAATTAATCTTCAGAGTATTTGAGCCATGGAGAGTGTTATTTCAATACTGTCAGAGTTGTAGTTCAAGAGTAATTGAATGATAAAATATCCCCCTCCCGCCTCTTTTTCCTAGTATAAGCCACCTCCCCTCAGATGTGGAACCTGGTCACTTGACAGGACAGATCACAGTAAGGGACAATCTTCTTACTTTGATCATAAGGAAAATCCTGACCCCTTGACATGTTTTTCAAGTTTTTCCTTATGCTCACTGAAGATTGTCCCTCTCTGCGATCCATCCGGACAGTCTTGCTGCTCTAAGGTGAGCAGTGTTACATCAGTTAAAGGGGAGGGAGGGGGATACTTTATCATTCAATTACTCTTGAACTATTGAAATAACATTCTCCATGGCCCAAATACAATGAGGATTAATTGGAGCTGATTTTATTATGAAATATTACTATTCCTTTAAGCATTACTTAAAAAAATATCAGATTTGATCACACAATTTTTAGGATATTATTTAACCTCTGGAATGTTAGAGAAAACTCCAACATACTGCATTAGTTACCTTTCCACCACACACATGGATAAAATATTTAAGGACCAGAGGAATGTGCAATACACCCTTAACCCTTTGTGTACCAAAGAGCTATCATACACAGTCAGTTGCATATCTCTCTGGCGCACATAGAGTTAAAGGGTTAACACTCAATGCATAGCCAAAAGCAGGGGTGTCCGTAGAAATTTTTCTAGGAGGGGGGGGCAAAGCCATAATATGACCCCCCAGGTCAGCCCATCCACCCCTTTGTTTAAATGGAGGAGGTAATTGTAGGGGGAGCAAGTGCCCCCCCCCCTCCAAATGCCCATGGCCTCAAGTGTATAAAATATACAAGTGATAATGTTTTCCTCCTTTCAACAGAAAAACGCATGTTTAAACGTTGTCCAAAATCCGGGGAAATTGTTACCAAAAACCCAGTGGTGCGATCCAAGAGTTACAACAACCCTCTCTTGACCCCAGTTGCGGAGTACGAAATGGAGAACCTGGCGGGCAACGGGACAGGAATTCGGAGGCACTCTGTGTCTGAGGTGACCTCACTCCTCGAGATCCAAGGATACTCCAACCTAACCACCATCCTAGACTCCAGCTCCAAACTTTCCATGTCGGCCACCAAAACCCAGCCTGGGGAAGTAGAGAGACCCAACCTGGGCAACGGACAGTTCCCCTCCATACATACCCTGAACGATACCCAGCAAGATCTGTTCAACAGCCAGAGGTCTTCCGAGGATCTGTCCAGAGACTCGACTTTGCTCCCTGCTCCATCCACCAGCCCAGAGACAATAGTCGATCAGATTTTAGAATCGATAGACTCCGATTCCGAGGGCATTTTTATAGATTTTGGTAGGGGCTGCTCCAAAGCATCGGGATATACCATGGATATTGCCAGACAAAGCCTTGTATAAAACATTCCTTTTTCATCGCATTTTTATTTTCCTTTTATACTTTTGGGGTACATTTGGATTTGTTATAGGCTCTTCCAAGGATACAGGCACCCTATCACCTACAATTAGTTTTGGTGTTTAAAGAAGAGGTTTCAGCATCCCCTAATGGTGTATTAGACTTTTTTTTTATTTAGTAAACTCGTTTTTTAGTTATTTAGAAGTGCAGATTATGCTAATTACAGCATGCTGTGCACACACTTCCTGTCTTATCCCTACATTACCTCCCCACTCACTGACACTGCTCAGCAATGCATTACCCACATCCCCATCACTGATTTCCTGTCTTATCCCTACATTACCTCCCCCACTCACTGACACTGCTCAGCAATGCAATGACCACTTCCCCTAGCACTGACTTCCCGTCTTATTCCTACATTACCTCCCCACTGACTGACACTGCTCAGCAATGCATTACCCACCTCCCCTGGCACTGACTTCCCGTCTTATCCCTACATTACCTCCCCACTGACTGACACTGCTCAGCAATGCATTACCCACTTCCCGTAGCACTGACTTCCTGTCTTATCCCTACATTACCTCCCCACTCACTGATACTGCTCAGCAATGCATTACCCACCTCCCCTAGCACTGACTTCCCGTCTTATCCCTACATTACCTCCCCACTGACTGACACTGCTCAGCAATGCATTACCCACTTCCCGTAGTACTGACTTCCTGTCTTATCCCTACATTACCTCCCCCACTCACTGACACTGCTCAGCAATGCATTGTCCACCTCCCCTAGCACTGACTTTCTGTCGTATCCGTTACCTCTCCCACTCACTGACATTGCTCAGCAATGCATTATACATCTCCCCTAGCACTGAAAGGGTTAACTGTCAGTGAGTGGGAGAGGCAATTTAGAGGTTAGACAGGAAGTGCCTGCAGGACATACCTTAATTAGCAGAATCTGCAACTCTAAAGAACTTAAAAATTTGTTTTCTAAAAAATAAAAAAGTCTCATGCAATGTTTAGGGAGTTTTAAATGCTATTTCAAAATCACTAAAGTTGTTTTAGGTGATAGTCCTTATAAGGGAGAAGTAAACCTTTCTACCTGTTATAGGACATTTCCTCTTAGATAAAACAAGGGCAGTCCCACTGTTAAGAGACACTTAAAGGGATAGTAATGTCTTAAAAGAATAAGAAGTAATATTGTAGATAATGCAAAAAGAAATAGATTGGTGCAAGTCCTATGTCTCAGACCATTATGGTTTGAGATATAGAGCATTTTAAAGTTCTCCTTTCCCCGACATCAGCGTCTAGCTGACAGCAAGAGATCCTGGTCCGGGGACTGTTGGCTCTTCAGCAGAGCAGAGACACCGAAATCTAAAAAACTACTTCACTGGAACGGTCTACAAAGTGTGCTTGCAAACCAGGTACACTTTGTAGACCGTTCCAATGAAGTAGTTCTTTTTAGATTTCAGTATGTCGGCTCTGCTGAAGAGCTGCTTTGGGTAGGCCAACTCAAATCTCCTGCTGTCAGTTTTACAGCTGACAGAAGGGAGGGGGATCTTTAAAACATTCTATCTCTCAAACCATAGAGGTCTGAGAGATAGGACTTGCACCGATCAATTTCTTTTTGCATTATCTACAATATTACTTCTTATGCTTTCAAGACATTACTATCCCTTTAATCCAAATGTTGTTAGAGCTGTAATTTGACTTATTTGAAAATGGAACTACAACTTTCTATTCTGACCACCAGGCTATGCTGTTCCTATCACTTACTATGCGAAGCCATAGACAGTAACTTAACCCCTTAGTGACCATTGTTCTGGAGAGTGGATTCCCCTCAACTCTTTGGGTGCATTGCGTACCCCTCTGGCACTCGAAGGGTTAAGGACCTCTCTGATCTTGTTTGGCGAGCTGGCACACCTGACTGATCACGTGCCGGCTCGCCAAATGGGGGTCTGATAGTGACCAATGCGATCTTGGAGCGGGCAATTTCAGACCCAATAGTGCTCACAGAGCTCCCACAGGAGTGCCGCGAGCAGAAAATGCGTGACGTGCCAGGACCGCAATCCGTCCTTTAGGCAAGAACACCGGAGATGGTTCTGACACGTCACCAGTCTTTAAGGAGTTAAGATCTCCCACAGAGTGCATTGTAAAAAGAAATGTCTTTTAGATACTAGCAGTCGCTGTAAATGAACCCCTTAAAGCGGAACCTTCACCTTATACAAAGTCGCCCTGCAATAATTAAGCAGATAGCAACTAGCTTTATAATAAGTCTATTACCTCTCAAAAGTAGCCGATTGTAAAGTTATCCTTAATCTTAGGAGACTGGAATCTTAGGAGAGTGGAAGTGCCTGCGCCATCAGTCCCGGTCTCCTCTAACCAGCATTCCAGTGTGCCACAAGGTAACCGGAATCAACTGACGGCCCAGGCACCGCAGACTGCACTAACCTGGCCGTCAGTCTTGGAAGATTATGGATTACTTTACAGTCGGCTATTTTTGAGCGGTAATAGTCTTATTATAAAGCTAGTCGCTATCTGCTTAATTATTTGAGGGTGACTTTATATCAGATTAAAGTTCCACTTTAAATGGATAGTCATGGTTAATTTTAAGTTGATTTAATATTGTAGGCATTAAAAAAGGTTAGCATCAATGTAAGTCTTATCTCTCAAACCTTTATGGTTTCACTCAAGTCTGCCATCTAGCTGACAGCTGCAGATTCCAGTCATTTAACCAGACAGAGGCTCTCCAGCAGAGCCGAAATCACTCTATTTAGAAATAAATACTTCATTGGAACGGTCTACAAAGTGTGCTTGCAAACCATGCACACTTTGTAGACCGTTCCAGTGAAGTATGTATTTCTAAATAGTGTGTTTACAGCTCTGCTGAAGAGCCTCTGTCTGGTCAAATGACTGGAATCTGCAGCTGTCAGCTAGAGGGCAGACTTTTCTGAGACAGCCTGGAGGGGGGAACTTTAACAAGTTATATCTCTCAAACCATAAAGGTTTGAGAGATAAGATTTACATCGATGATGACCTTTTTTTAATGCCTACAAAATGAAATCAACTTAAAATTAACCATTACTAGCCCTTTATGGACCTATGACGTGCCAGGACCATCATGGGAAACTTACCATAAGAACCCATGACGGTCCTGGCACGTCATAGAATTCAGGCCTCCCCGCACAGCTGCACTCCAATCAGATGCACCAAAAAATACATTGTGGTCCTTAAGCACCTGCTGCAAGTGCGTGTGGCCGGTCCTTAACGGGTTAAATAAGCGTGTGTAGATATGTCTGTCTGTTGTTTGTGTGTGTGTGTGTTTGTATATGTTCAAACTGTAATAACCTTTAAATGAAACATCTCCCAGCGGTGGGACTTGCCTTGTTTTTTTGCTCAGCAGGACAAAAGCCCTGTAACATGTATTTTTCATAATGAGTGTTTACCGCTCTCTTAACCCTTTGAATGCCAGAGGGGTACGATGTGTCAGATACCAAGGGCATTATGCACAAAGAAAAACACAAGCAATTCTGGAGCAGACCAACTGCACCATGGGGGTTGGTGCAAATAAAATCTCGGATCTGTTTTAAATGGAGTCCTATGGACTGCTCTGGTCTGTAGACCATAAATCTCCACAGGATGGTGTAGCAACAGCGCCACTGTAAATTTTCAGGCCACTGTGATATTGCCCTGAAAAATTCAAGTTTGAGCTGTTATAATTTTTTAATAAAATATCTGTCAGCGGTGGGAGTACCCTTGTTTTACTCAGGGGAATAAAGCCTACAACATATATTTTTTTACATCTTAAGTATTACTATCCATTTAAATAGTGAGAATTTAGGGAGTTTTTATGTGTGCATTATAGTGCAGTTGGCTTGCCCCAGAATTCCTAGTTCATAACAAGCGGCACCAGACTGGGATACAGTATAGCTTCTTTCACTCACCGATGAGGAATGATGACACGGTGCAATTTGCAATCTATAGCTTAAGCAGGTAAAGAAACATCCTCTGCACTCAAATGTTCTTCGTAAAAAAAAAACAAAAAAAAAAAACACTTTCTTTATTCAAAAGTGAAACACAAAGACACCAGAGGATCATAGTTTCACGCATTTCGCACATCGTGCAAAACGCGTGAGACTATGATCCTCTGGTGTCTTGTGTTTCACTTTTGAATAAAGAAAGTTTCTTTACGAAGAACATTTGAGTGCAGTGGACGTTTCTTTGCCCCAGAATTACTAGTTCATAACAAGCGGCACCAGACTGGGATACAATGTGACTTCTTTCACTCACCGATGAGGAACGATGACACGGTGCAATGTGGAAAGATGAGTCGACACATCTACAGCTTAAAGGGATAGTAATACTTGAAAAGAATTTTATTTTCTATTGTAGCCCTTAAAAAAACATGAAAAATGAAGTATTATCTCCCAAACCTATATGGTTTGGGAGATATTTACATGTTTCAGCCAAGTCTGCCATCTAGTGGACAGATTTGGAATTCGGTCCACAGAGCAACTGGCAGCTCTTTAGCAGTGCCGAGATCACGCTCTTTGAAAAGAACTACTTAACTGGAACTATCTACAAAGTGTGCCTGACTTGAAAGCACACTTTGTAGACCATTCCAATGAAGAAATTCTTTTTAAAGATGTTGATCTCAGCACTTCTGGAGAGGCACAGCCGGTCCCGGGACCGGATTCCAAATCTGAAGGGTGGAGCAATGACGTCACTCCAGGGAAAACTTTACTTCTGAATATCTCCCAAACCATAAAGGTTTGGGAGATGAGACTTATATAATTTTTCATGTTTTTTTTAAGGGCTACAATATAAAATTAACTTATTTTCAAGTATTACTATCCCTTTAAGCAGGTAAAGAAACATCCCCTGCACTCAAATGTTCGTCATTAAAAAAAAAAACCAAGAAAAAACAAAACAATTTTTTTATTCAAAAGTGAAACACAAGATACCAGCGTGCGAAACGCGTGAGACTATGATCCTCTGGTGTCTTGTGTTTCACTTGTGAATAAAGAAAGTGTTATTACGAAGAACATTTGAGTGCAGTGGACGTTTCTTTGCCCCAGAATTACTCCACTTTCCTCTATTCATATGGTCCAAAGTGTCCTTTTGTCTCTTTTTCAAAGCGTTGTACTGAGTTACAACTTGCCCTTTAACTCTTTGGATGCTAGAAACTTTTTCCTGCGCATTGCTTCGGCATGCGTTGGAGACCTTTCCAGCATCTAAAGTGTTAATCCTTTGAATGCCAGCGTGCAGAGCAGGGCAAAGCAATGCGTTGTGTAAACCTCTGGCACGCAAAGGGTTCAGATAAATGCATAATTGCTACAGCAATTGCCTCTTTGAAAATGCCTCTTAGCTTCTCCTTAAAGGGTTAACCTCCTCTTATTTTTAACCCTTTGAGAGGCAAGTGAATGCATTTTATTCTGCGTTGGTGGTGGAGGGCGTTATTTTGTTTTAGAAACCTTTAATTTTTAAAAAAAGACAATAAAAATTTACAAGTTTGTATTCGTTTTAATGGGAAGGTTGTCATTTTTTTTATTTCCAGTTAGAAATACCCAAAAACTTCCATTTAAAAATAAGAAGGAATTAACAGTTTGATCGAAATACATTCCTTCCCCCTCACACACTTCCCACATGGTTATTATCATTTTTACCAGAATGTAGCAACGTTGAATAAAGATGATTAAATTGACTTTCAAGGAATAGCAAAGTTTTATTGTAACCCCTGGCATGCTACAGACCTCAAAGCATTGCAGACGATTGAGGATGAATCGTCTCTTTCATCCGGGGGGGGGGGGGGGGCTGAAGTAACATTTTATTACGATAAAACACATGATGGTACTGCCACTAGGGGAGGGGGATCGTTAAAGCGGAACTTTCCCCTCTATAAAGCCACCCTGCAATAATTAAGCGGGTAGCGACTACCTTTATAATAGATATGTTACCTCTGAAATGTAGCCCATTATAAAGAAATCCTTTATTGTAGGAGACCGAAATCCAGGCTACAGAGCAGACATCTTGTAGACATCTAGCAGACATCTGTGCTGTCAGTGCCGGTCTCCAATGAGAAGCACTGCAGTTTGCCACATGGTAACTGGTAGGGACTGACGGTGCAGACTGCAATAACCTGCCCGTCAGTCTCCTACAATAAAGGATTTCTTTATAATCCGCTACATTTCAGAGGTAACACATCTATTATAAAGCTAATCGCTACCTGCTTAATTATTGCAGTGCGACTTTATAGCGGGTGAAAGTTCCTCTGTTAATGCTCAAACTGATTTTTTTTTAACCCATAGGAGTGTACAACGCATTGTGTTTCTCGCCACGCAGGTCCTCAAGGAGTTAATTCATCTGTTATCAACAGTGCCACCTGGTGTCCAAACCTCATTTTTTTTCTATTGCTCACTATAGGAAAGCTGATCATTAGTCTAAGGCCCTCAGTAGAAAGTGATAGTAACAGTTTGCCATGACATTTAGAACTGTAATAACTTTTAAAATAAGCCTGGTCCAGCTATTGGTTTACTCAGCAGGGAAATCCCTACTATATATTTTTTCATAAAGTTAAATTATTTTTCCTTTAATTTTTATAATTTAGTTGTAGTTTATATTCATGTCTCCAACTTGTTGACCAGGGATGTTTAAGACCTTCTGAAGCCCCGGGTTAATTGTACAAGGAGCCCCCTGACCAAATAAAGAAGCTGTTCTTCTGCCCTCTGGTGGTCAAGTTCCCCAGATACACTGCCTGACCCCCTAGCCTTGTTCCCCTGTCTACTGGTAGCCTCTTATCCCCTCATGTACTGTCTAACTCCAGCCTTGTTCTCTGCCTACTGGTAGCCTCTTATCCCTCCATGTACTGTCTAACCCCAGCTTTGTTCTCTGCCTACTGGTAGCCTCTTATCCCTTCATGTACTGCCTAACTCCAGCCTTGTTCTCTGCCTACTGGTAGCCTCTTATCCCCTCATGTACTGCCTAACTCCAGCCTTGTTCCCCTGCCTACTGGTAGCCTCTTATCCCTTCATTTACTGTCTAACCCCAGCCTTGTTCTCTGCCTACTGGTAGCCTCTTATCCCATCATGTACTGTCTAACCCCAGCCTTGTTCCTCTGCCTACTGGTAGCCTCTTATCCCTTCATGTACTGCCTAACCCCAGCCTTGTTCTCTGCCTACTGGTAGCCTCTTATCCCTTCATGTACTGCCTAACCCCAGCCTTGTTCTCTGCCTACTGGTAGCCTCTAATCCCTTCATGTACTGCCTAACCCCAGCCTTGTTCTCTGCCTACTGGTAGCCTCTTATCCCTTCATGTACTACCTAACCCCAGCCTTGTTCCCCTGCCCACTGGTAGCCTCTTATCCCCTCATGTACTGTCTAACCCCAGCCTTGTTCCCCTACCACTGGTAGCCTCTTATCCCCTCATGTACTGCCTAACCCCAGCCTTGTTCCCCTGCCAACTGGTAGCCACAGATTGATTCCCCACATACACTACATGACTCCACCAACCTTGTTCTCCCGCCCACTGGTAGCTATAGATTCCCCACACACTCTTTTCTCTCCATGTACTGTCTAACCCCAGCCTTGTTCCCCTGCCCACTGGTAGCCTCTTATCCCTCCATGTACTGTCTAACCCCAGCCTTGTTCCCCTGCCTACTGGTAGCCTCTTATCCCTCCATGTACTGTCTAACCCCAGCCTCCTTCCCCTGCCCACTGGTAGCCACAGATCCCCAAATACACTCTCTGACCCTCACCCCAGCCTTGTTCCCCTACCAGCTGGTAGCCACAGCTTGATTCCCCACATACATTACATGACTCCGCCAACCTTGTTCTCCTGCCCACTGGTAGCTATTAGTGTTGAGCGAGCATGCTCGGCCGATGCTCGGATCGGCTCGAGCATCGCTCTGCTCGGCACATGGCGGTACTCGTACGAGTACCGCATGTGCTCGCCCGCCATGTTCGGGTCTCCTCCCCGCACGTTTTGCGGCTGCTGCGCAGCCAATAAACGTGCAGGGAGGCTCTGACATCGGTGTAATGCCAGCAGCCATGTTGGCTGCTGGCATTACACTGATTGGCTGGCCAGAACCCGTGGTCGGGTGCTGTATAGCACCTGACCATCGAGTTCGGCTCAGTCTGAGCCAGGGAGAGCTGAGGATAGGAAGGGAAAGGCAGTGTAGGGAGGAAAAAAAAAAATTGTGAAAAAAAAGAACCAAAAGTCCTTTTTAGGACTACTGTGTGTGGGGGCAGCAGGTTATTTTGTGTGGGGGGAAAAAAACAAAAAAAAAAAAAAAAAAAAAATATTCTGTTTAGTGTGAAAAGTTGCAGATTAGAGCACATTCTGTTTAGTGTGCACAGTTGCAGATTAGAGCACATTCTGTTTAGTGTGCAAAGTTGCAGATTAGAGCACATTCTGTTTAGTGTGCAAAGTTGCAGATTAGAGCACATTCTGTTTAGTGTGCAAAGTTGCAGATTAGAGCACATTCTGTTAAGTCTTCAAACTAAAATATCAAAGTCACATATTCCATTCAGTGTGCGTCGCCGCAGTTTAGCAGCACATTCTGTGTACTGTGCAGAGTTGCAGAATAGGAAGAAATACTGTTAAGTCTTCAAACTAAAATATCAAAGTCACATATTCCATTCAGTGTGCTTCGCCGCAGTTTAGCAGCACATTCTGTGTACTGTGCAGAGTTGCAGAATAGGAAGAAATACTGTTAAGTCTTCAAACTAAAATATCAAAGTCACATATTCCATTCAGTGTGCTTCGCCGCAGTTTAGCAGCACATTCTGTGTACTGTGCAGAGTTGCAGAATAGGAAGAAATACTGTTAAGTCTTCAAACTAAAATATCAAAGTCACATATTCCATTCAGTGTGCTTCGCCGCAGTTTAGCAGCACATTCTTGTACTGTGCAGAGTTGCAGAATAGGAAGAAATACTGTTAAGTCTTCAAACTAAAATATTAAAGTCACATATTCCATTCAGTGTGTTTCACCGCCGTTTAGCAGCCTATTCTGTGTACTCTGTACAGTTGCAGAATAATAAGAAATACTGTTAAGTTTTCAAACTCAAATATTAAAGTCACATATTCCATTCAGTGTGTTTCACCGCCGTTTAGCAGCCTATTCTGTGTACTCTGCAGAGTTGCAGAATAGGAAGAAATACTGTTAAGTTTTCAAACTCAAATATTAAAGTCACATATTCCATTCAGTGTGTATCACCGCCGTTTAGCAGCCTATTCTGTGTACTCTGTACAGTTGCAGAATAATAAGAAATACTGTTAAGTTTTCAAACTCAAATATTAAAGTCACATATTCCATTCAGTGTGTTTCACCGCCGTTTAGCAGCCTATTCTGTGTACTCTGTACAGTTGCAGAATAATAAGAAATACTGTTAAGTTTTCAAACTCAAATATTAAAGTCAAATATTCCATTCAGTGTGTTTCACCGCCGTTTAGCAGCCTATTCTGTGTACTCTGTACAGTTGCAGAATAATAAGAAATACTGTTAAGTTTTCAAACTCAAATATTAAAGTCACATATTCCATTCAGTGTGTTTCACCGCCGTTTAGCAGCCTATTCTGTGTACTCTGTACAGTTGCAGAATAATAAGAAATACTGTTAAGTTTTCAAACTCAAATATTAAAGTCACATATTCCATTCAGTGTGTTTCACCGCCGTTTAGCAGCCTATTCTGTGTACTCTGCAGAGTTGCAGAATAGGAAGAAATACTGTTAAGTTTTCAAACTCAAATATTAAAGTCACATATTCCATTCAGTGTGTATCACCGCCGTTTAGCAGCCTATTCTGTGTACTCTGTACAGTTGCAGAATAATAAGAAATACTGTTAAGTTTTCAAACTCAAATATTAAAGTCACATATTCTGTGTAAGATGAAGAAGGCGGGTAAAAAGGGACGGGGAAGTGGACGTGATCCTGAAAGTTCAGGGCGCGGGTCAGGACGCGGAGAAACTGTGCCTGGTGCCAGAGCACAAGAAAGAAAGACATCCACCATACCTAGCTTCATGTGTAATTTTACAGGGCGTCGCAGGACATCACTCTCGAGGTCCGACCACTGTGAACAGGTGGTCGGTTGGATGACAGCTGATACTGCTTCCAGTCGGTTAAGCACCACCCTGTCTTCCACCAAGTCCACTCTCAGTAGCCAAGAGTCTGGTCAACATAATCCTCACTCTGATCATCCTTCCTCCCACCATACACGGTCTGGTCAAAGAAGTGATCCCACACTGGGATATAGTGAGGAGCTCGTCTCATCACCAATCCTTCATTTGACCCTCTCTCCAAGCACGCTTGCAGAGGAACATGACATCTTGTGCCCTGATTCACAACCTCTAGAGGCTACCCAATCACAAGAAGATGACAGATGTGAACGGCATTTAAGGTCAAAGGAAGTAGTGGATGATGATGATGATGATGAGACACAGTTGCCATTAAATCAACCACTATTTCCGTCTCAAGACCTTGTTGAGGAGAATGTTATACAGTTGTCAATGACTGAGTATGTGGTGGGATCAAGACTTGAGGAGGATGATCAGAGTGAGGAAGTGGAGGAGGACTTGGTGGACGATGAGGTGACTGACCCCACCTGGGAAGGTGTAGAGCCGAGCGATGACAGCAGTCCTGAGGGTGAGCCATCTGCAGCACCGCAACAGGCTGGAAGAGGCAGTGGTGTGGCTACAGAAAGAAGGCGGACCGCACCAAACCGGCCCGCAAATGTTCCACGGAGCACCCCCTTGCGTAAATCTCCCTTGCCAAGGGGTAGGTGTTCCGCGGTATGGCGTTTTTTTAAGGAAAGTGCGGACGACAAAAGAATTGTAGTTTGCAACCTGTGCCACACCAGAATGAGCCGAGGCATGAACACTAGAAACCTCACCACCACCAGCATGATCCGACACATGGCATCCAAGCACCGTAGTAAGTGGGAGGAACGCCTGGATCGCCCATCTGTGTCTGCAGGCCACACCACTGCCTCCTCTTCCCCTGTTTTCGGTGCCGGCCAATCGCCTGTCGAAGGCGCAGGCCCGCATACCTCCCGCCCTGCACCTGTAGCATCTGAAGCACCATCAGCGACCACATCCACTTCCCTGTCCCAGCACAGCGTCCAAATGTCGTTACCCCAGGCATTTGAGCGCAAGAGAAAGTACCCAGCCACCCACCCACAGGCCATAGCACTAACCTCACACCTTTCCAAATTACTGGCCATCGAAATGCTGCCATTTAGGCTTGTGGACACTGAGTCCTTCCGCAGCCTGATGGCAGCAGCTGTCCCTCGGTACGCGGTCCCCAGCCGCCACTACTTTTCCCGGTGTGCCATCCCCGCATTACACCACCATGTGTCCCGTAACATCACCCGTGCCCTGACCAACGCAGTTACTGGGAAGGTCCACTTAACGACTGACACATGGACAAGTGCTTGTGGCCAGGGACGCTACATTTCCCTGACGGCACACTGGGTGAATGTCGTGGAGGCTGGGAGCGACTCGGACCCTGGGATGGCACGGGTGCTACCCACGCCGAGGATTGCGGGCCCTACCTCCATCAGGGTTTCCACCAGCACCTACGTTATTGGCTCCTCCTCCTCCGTTTCCACCTCCGAATTCTCTACACACAGCGCCACTCCCCCATCAGCCAGTAGCTGGAAGCAGTGTAGCACTGCAGTGGGGAAGCGTCAACAGGCCGTGCTGAAGCTGATCTGCCTTGGGGACAAACAGCACACGGCCTCAGAGCTGTTGCAGGGGATTAGTCACCAGACCGAGCAGTGGCTCTCGCCACTCAACCTGCAACCAGGCATGGTTGTGTGTGATAATGGGCGTAACTTGGTGGCGGCTTTGGAGCTCGGCAAGCTCACACACGTACCATGCCTAGCGCATGTATTTAATTTAGTGGTTCAGCGATTTCTAAAAACCTACCCCAATGTGCATGATCTCTTGACCAAGGTGCGCCGCGTGTGTGCACATTTCCGTAAGTCATCAACAGCTTCAGCCGGCCTGTTGAAGCTGCAGCAGCGCTTACAATTGCCAGCTCACCGGCTGCTGTGTGACGTGAGCACGCGCTGGAACTCCACCTTCCACATGTTGGCCCGGCTTTGTGAGCAGCAGAGGGCAGTAGTGGAGTACCAGCTGTTACACGGTCGTCGCCTCTCCGTTCAACTTCCTGTAATCAGAAGTGAGGAGTGGGAATGGATGTCAGACCTCTGCGAGGTTTTACGCAATTTTGAGGAATCGACACAGATGGTGAGCGGCGATAACGCTATTATCAGTGTAACCATCCCACTTCTGTGTCTACTGAAACGCTCGCTGCTCACAATTAAAACCGACGCTTTGCATGTGGAAGAGGTGGAAATGGGGGAGGAAGAGCTTACACAAGGTGATAGCCAGAGCACCCTCACTTCGTCTTCTCAGCGACAATTGGAGGAGGCGGAGGAGGAGGAGGATTAGGAGGAGGAAGACACGGTTGCCTCCGCTACAGAGGGTAGCCATGGAACTTTAGTTCCATCTCTTCAGCGTGGGTGGGCAGAAGAGGAGGAAGAGGATGAGGATATTGAGAGTCATCCTCCTGGTGAGGACAGCGAAATCTTGACTGTTGGTACTCTGGCACACATGGCTGACTTTATGTTAAGCTGCCTTTCCCGTGACCCACGCGTTGTACGCATTTTAGACAACACGGATTACTGGGTGTTCACCCTTCTGGACCCCCGCTACAAAGAGAATTTCTCATCTCTCATTCCTCCGGTGGAGAGGACAAGCAAAATGGTGCAATACCAGAAGGTTCTTGTCGAAAAATTGCTCCAAAATTCTCCATCTGACAACGCTGGCGGCAGAGTACGTGCTACCTTGGCCAACCGAGAAGGGGAGAAAAGGGGAGCACACAGCAGTTCCGACAAAGGCAGGGCAACACTCTCCAAGGCGTGGGACACCTTCATGACACCCCGCCAGCACCCTCACCCTGATGCGCAGCCTAGTGTCACAAGGAGGGAAAAGTTTTGGAAGATGGTGAAGGAGTACGTAGCAGACCGTGTCAGCGTCCTCAATGATCCCTCTGTGCCTTACAACTACTGGGTGTCCAAGCTGGACACGTGGTATGAACTGGCACTCTACGCCTTGGAGGTGCTGGCCTGCCCTGCCGCCAGCGTTCTGTCTGAGCGGGTATTTAGTGCTGCTGGTGGCATCATAACAGATAAGCGTATCCGCCTTTCCACCGACAATGCTGATAGGTTGACACTTATAAAAATGAACAAGGCCTGGATTTCCCCTGACTTCTCCACTCCACTGGAGGAAAGCCCCGGGGGAACATAAACTCACTTTATATATGTTATTTACAATGATGTGAATACTCTGTATTCCCATTCACCCCTTCCACCCAAAAAACGGGTATATGGTTGACTCTTAATCTTCTCATCCTCCTCCTCCTCTTCCATATGCCCTGTGCTATAATTTTTATATAGGGCCAGCTCACCAGCGGGCCCTGTGATATAATTTTTATATAGGGCCAGCTCACCAGCGGGCCCTGTTTGCCAATTTTTATATAGGTCAGCTCACCAGCGGGCCTTCTCATATAATGTTTTATTGGGTCAGCTCTCTAGCGGGCCCTCTCATATAATGTTTTATAGCGTCAGCTCACTAGCGGGCCTTCGCATATAATGTTTAGGATGGTCAGCTCTGCAGCAGACCCTCACCCATAATGTTTTAGATGGTCAGCTCAGCGCACGTTTCCCTCTTAATCATGGCCTCAGTTCAATAAAATCAAGGAAATTTTTGGGAGAATTTGCCTCTGTGCACGTTTCCCTCTTAATCATGGCCTCAGTTCTGAAAATCAAGGAAATTTTTGGGAGAATTTGCCTCTGCGCACGTTTCCCTCTTAATCATGGCCTCACTTCCGAAAATCAAGGAAATTTTTGGGATAATTTGCAGATGATATACAAGTAAATATACAGCAAATATTGTTTGGTAACAATTTTTCGCCTAAAGTCGTTTTTATTTTCCTTTTTGTGTGTTTTACGGTCAGTCTGTAAAAATGGCGTACTACGGGCGAAAGATCGTTCCCAGCAGCGATGTTGGAGTCCAAGATGCATCCAGACATCCTCCCTATGCTGTCCCTGAACCATTTCTGTGGTGTTTCCATAATTTTCTGCCCTTTTCCTATGGACCAGGCACCCTCCCCTCATCAGAGCAGGGGGTGCCTGGTGTAATGCTCGAGTCCTCCCATTGACTTCAATGGGGCTCGGGTGCTCGGCCGAGCACTCGAGCCTCAGGGGGTGCTCGGTCAGAGCACCCGAACACCCGAGCATTGGGGTGCTCGCTCATCACTAGTAGCTATAGATTCCCCACACACTCTTTTTGATCCCCCACCAACCCTGCCCTCTGGTAGCCACCAATCCCCAAGTAAACTGTCTGATGCCTCCCTCCCACTTACTTTCTGGTTCCTGTAAGTAATGAGTGGCAGAGAGCAGTTCTCCCAATCTGCCCTCCATTTCAAACAGTACATTGAAGCGGCTCCTCAAACAAGCAACTGTGAGAGCAACTGTGCTGTTTAAAACAGATGGCAGAGACGCAGAGCTGCTCTTCACCACTACATGCAGGATGGGTTTCCTGATTAAGAGCTGGGCTAGAGAGGGTCCCACCACCCTGATCCTGGGCCCCCAGCCTGCACTGGGTATACCCAGACATTAAAACGTCCCTGTTCCTGACATGCTGTTTTCTTTAATTCTGTATCCTACCTTGGATCAGCTATTTCAGTTCTTCTCTTCCTCTCACATGAGCACCCTCTATTGGCAGTCTGTAAAAACAGTCTGCAATTCAGCATAATGAGAAAAAGTTTTTAAAAAATGTATCAGGGTTTCACTTTTATTTTGTCTTCGGATCAAGAACCAAAACATGAGGACCACTGAAGCTGATGTACTAAGAATAACTGGAGTAATTCTGTGGTAAACCAATTGCACCATAGGGGACAAATACAAATCTAATTGATTAGACTTGTGCACGGGCAAAATTTTCGGTAAAATTCGAATTCGGACTAATTTTTTTTTTTTCTAATTCAGATGATCCTAATTTCGGACCGGGCCTATTCGATTCGGACGAAATTCTGATCCATTCCGAATTATTCGGCCGAATTTAACATGGGTTAAATTATAGCAGTGCGCCTACATGCATGCTGCTATCATTCTTTGCAGACAGGGTGTGCATTTAGAAAAAGATCCATCCCAAAAACGAACATTGTCGTACATTGCCAGTCTGTGCATGTCACCTCTACTCCAGCATGGGATGCCAGTCACAATGCAAACGTCGAACATCGAGAACCCATGCCTGTCATTCAATTTAGCATGTTCGAACATCGAAACCCCATGCCTGTCCTTCAATATAGCATATGTTCGAACATCGAAACCTCATGCCTGTCCTTCAATATAGCATATGCTCGAACATCGAAAGCCCATGCCTGTCACATCCTACTCAACATAAGTGGTTGACTCGAACATGGACAAACTACATGTCACATTCTATGTTAGTACATGGGTAAAGATTAAGGATTCATTTTCTGGTACCAGCCTCCTACCCTACTGTCCCTCTTTAGTACCCAAATTCCTCTCTCTCGTTTTCCTATCCTGATTTCCCCTCATATCATGTGTATATACATTGTAGTGTTTCATACTACATCAAGAATAAACATCAATGATTGTAATGTGATAGATGTAATGTGTTAAAAAGAAAAATTGAGACATTCTGTTGTGAACAAACTGCAACACAGGAGAGAAATAAAAAAAAATGCTTGACATCTATTCTGAAGAGGGGTCCACAGCATTGTCTTAGTATAGCAATATCACCGTTTTCCGTGAGTGTGCAATACAGAGCTCTACGGTAATTGCTGGGAATTTCCCAACGTCATAATCAGGGGATGATGGGAGTTGTATTCTAACTACTGTTAGGAAACACATAAGTGATGCACATTCATCTCCCACCTAGAAATTATTTACACACAAGGCAACTCCCCCAAGTAATACCTAGCCCCTTTCCAAGTGAAAGGACTTCCAGAAAGGATTCAGATCTCTTAGTGACTCACCTGTTATTGCCAGTCAGCGGGACCCGGAGAGTAGGAGGAGGTGATGCTATGGCTGCAGATTAAGTCTGGCACGGTGCTCTTAGTTGGTCACTCGTCACAATGTTGAAGCTCAGCCCGGCCAGCACCTTCTGTTCAGGACACATCATGCACTGTTGTGCACTCATACTAGGGATCCCAAATGTTTAGACTCATTTCGTACAGGGGGCACCCTCCTGTATTTGTAAAACCTCTCTAGCAAATCTGGGACGGTAGACCTATTTACTCAAGTCTTGACTTTAGGTGGGCGATAAACAATACAAAATAGGCATAATGTTTCACTATCACATAATTCACGTCACTGAAGCAGCCAGCAGGCATCGCCACTGAGTAGTGATGAGCATCGCTCTGCTCGGCACATGGCGGTACTCGTACGAGTACCGCATGTGCTCGCCCACCATGTTCGGGTCTCCTCCCCGCACGTTTCGCGGCTGCTGCGCAGCCAATAAACGTGCGGGGAGGCTCTGACATCAGTGTAATGCCAGCAGCCATGTTGGCTGCTGGCATTACACTGATTGGCTGGCCAGAACCCGTGATCGGGTGTTGTATAGCACCCGACCAGCGAGTTCGGCTCAGTCTTAGCCAGGGAGAGATGAGGATAGGAAGGGAAAGTCAGTGTAGGGAGAATAAAAGTGTTGGAACACCATATCAAGACCCAAAAGTCCTTTTTAGGACTGTTGTGTGTGGGGGCAGCATTTATATTTTGTTTGGGGGGGGCACAATTTCATATTTTTTTTTGTGGGGGGGATATTTAGGTGACATTGTACTAGGTGCACAGGGACAAATAGTGTACAACGCAGCGACAAAAAGGGCCATTTTAATAGTGTGCCTAGCCGCAGATTATTTTCACATTCTGTTTAGTGTGCAAATATTAAAATTAACGTCACATATTCCGTTCACTGAAAATAGCCGCAGATTAGCGTCACATTCTGTTTAGTGTGCCTAGCCACAGATTATTTTCACATTCTGTTTAGTGTGCAAATATTAAAATTAACGTCACATATTCCGTTCACTGTGCCTAGCCGCAGATTAGCGTCACATTCTGTTTAGTGTGCCTAGCCGCAGATTATTTTCACATTCTGTTTAGTGTGCAAATATTAAAATTAACGTCACATATTCCGTTCACTGTGCCTAGCCGCAGATTAGCGTCACATTCTGTTTAGTGTGCCTAGCCGCAGATTATTTTCACATTCTGTTTAGTGTGCAAATATTAAAATTAACGTCACATATTCCGTTCACTGAAAATAGCCGCAGATTAGCATCACATTCTGTTTAGTGTGCCTAGCCGCAGATTATTTTCACATTCTGTTTAGTGTGCAAATATTAAAATTAACGTCACATATTCCGTTCACTGTGCCTAGCCGCAGATTAGCGTCACATTCTGTTTAGTGTGCCTAGCCGCAGATTATTTTCACATTCTGTTTAGTGTGCAAATATTAAAATTAACGTAACATATTCCGTTCACTGTGCCTAGCCGCAGATTAGCGTCACATTCTGTTTAGTGTGCCTAGCCGCAGATTATTTTCACATTCTGTTTACTGTGCAAATATTAAAATTAACGTCACATATTCCGTTCACTGTGCCTAGCCGCAGATTAGCGTCACATTCTGTTTAGTGTGCCTAGCCGCAGATTATTTTCACATTCTGTTTAGTGTGCAAATATTAAAATTAACGTCACATATTCCGTTCACTGTGCCTAGCCGCAGATTAGCGTCACATTCTGTTTAGTGTGCCTAGCCGCAGATTATTTTCACATTCTGTTTAGTGTGCCTAGCCGCAGATTAGCGGCATATATTCCGTGTAATATGAAGAAGGCGGGTAAAAAGGGACGGGGAAGTGGACGTGATCCTGATAGTTCAGGGCGCGGGTCAGGACGCGTAGAAACTGTGCCTGGTGCCAGAGCACAAGACAGAAAGACATCCACCATACCTAGCTTCATGTCTCAGTTTACAGGGCGTCGCAGGACATCACTCTCGAGGTCAGACCACTGCGAACAGGTGGTCGGTTGGATTTCAGCTGATACTGCTTCCAGTCGGTTAAGCACCACCCTGTCTTCCACCAAGTCCACTCTCAGTAGCCAAGAGTCTGGTCAACATAATCCTCACCCTGATCATCCTTCCTCCCACCATAGAGGGTCTGGCCAAAGAAGTGATCCCACACTGGGATATAGTGAGGAGCTCGTCTCATCACCAATCCTTCATTTGAACCTCTCTCCAAGCACGCTTGCAGAGGAACATGAGATCTTGTGCCCTGATTCACAACCTCTAGAGGGTACCCAATCACAAGAAGATGACAGAGGGGAACGGCATTTAAGGTCAAAGGAAGTGGATGATGATGATGATGAGACACAGTTGCCATCAAATCAACCACAATTACTGTCTCAAGACCTTGATGAGGAGGATGATACACAGTTGTCAATGACTGAGTATGTGGTGGGATCAAGAAATGAGGAGGATGATCAGAGTGAGGAAGTGGAGGAGGACTTGGTGGACGATGAGGTCACTGACCCCACCTGGGAAGGTGGAGAGCCGAGCGATGACAGCAGTCCTGAGGGTGAGCCATCTGCAGCACCGCAACAGGCTGGAAGAGGCAGTGGTGTGGCTAAAGAAAGAAGGCGGACCGCACCAAACCGGCCCGCAAATGTTCAACGGAGCACCCCCTTGCGTAAATCTCCCTTGCCAAGGGCTAGGTGTTCCGCGGTATGGCGTTTTTTTAAGGAAAGTGCGGACGACAAAAAAATTGTAGTTTGCAACCTGTGCCACACCAGAATGAGCCGAGGCATGAACACTAGAAACCTCACCACCACCAGCATGATCCGACACATGGCATCCAAGCACCGTAATAAGTGGGAGGAACGCCCGGATCGCCAATCTGTGTCTGCAGGCCACACCACTGCCTCCTCTTCCCCTGTTTTCAGTGCCGGCCAATCGCCTGTCGAAGGCGCAGGCCCGCATACCTCCCGCCCTGCACCTGTACCATCTGAAGCACCATCAGCGACCACATGCACTTCCCTGTCCCAGCGCAGGGTACAAATGTCGTTACCCCAGGCATTTGAGCGCAAGCGAAAATACCCAGCCACCCACCCACAGGCCATAGCACTAACCTCACACCTTTCCAAATTACTGGCCATCAAAATGCTGCCATTTAGGCTTGTGGACACTGAGTCCTTCCACAGCCTGATGGCAGCAGCTGTCCCTCGGTACGCAGTCCCCAGCCGCCACTACTTTTCCCGGTGTGCCGTCCCCGCCTTACACCACCATGTGTCCCTTAACATCACCCGTGCCCTGACCAACGCAGTTACTGGGAAGGTCCACTTAACGACTGACACATGGACAAGTGCTTGTGGCCAGGGACGCTACATTTCCCTGACGGCACACTGGGTGAATGTCGTGGAGGCTGGGAGCGACTCGGACCCTGGGATGGCACAGGTGCTACCCACACCGAGGATTGCGGGCCCTACCTCCATCAGGGTTTCCGCCAGCACCTACGTTATTGGCTCCTCCTCCTCCGTTTCCACCTCCGAATTCTCTGCGCGCAGCGCCACTCACCCATCAGCCGGTAGCTGGAACAGTGTAGCACTGCAGTGGGGAAGCGTCAACAGGCCGTGCTGAAGCTGATCTGCCTTGGGGACAAACAGCACACGGCCTCAGAGCTGTTGCAGGGGATTAGTCACCAGACCGAGCAGTGGCTCTCGCCACTCAACCTGCAACCAGGCATGGTTGTGTGTGATAATGGGCGTAACTTGGTGGCGGCTTTGGAGCTCGGCAAGCTCACACACGTACCATGCCTAGTGCATGTATTTAATTTAGTGGTTCAGCGATTTCTAAAAACCTACCCCAATTTGCATGATCTCTTGACGAAGGTGCGCCGCGTGTGTGCACATTTCCGTAAGTCATCTACAGCTTCAGCCGGCCTGTTGAAGCTGCAGCAGCGCTTACAATTGCCAGCTCACCGGCTGCTGTGTGACGTGAGCACGCGCTGGAACTCCACCTTCCACATGTTGGCCCGGCTTTGTGAGCAGCAGAGGGCAGTAGTGGAGTACCAGCTGTTACACGGTCGTCGCCTCTCCGTTCAACTTCCTCTAATCAGAAGTGAGGAGTGGGAATGGATGTCAGACCTCTGTGAGGTTTTACGCAATTTTGAGGAATCGACACAGATGGTGAGCGGCGATAACGCTATTATCAGTGTAACCATCCCACTTCTGTGTCTACTGAAACGCTCGCTGCTCACAATTAAAACCGACGCTTTGCATGTGGAAGAGGTGGAAATGCGGGAGGAAGAGCTTACACAAGGTGATAGCCAGAGCACCCTCACTTCGTCTTCTCAGCGACAATTGGAGGAGGCGGAGGAGGAGGAGGAGGAAGACACGGTTGCCTCCGCTACAGAGGGTAGCCATGGAACTTTAGTTCCATCTCTTCAGCGTGGGTGGGCAGAAGAGGAGGAAGAGGATGAGGAGATTGAGAGTCATCATCCTGGTGAGGACAGCGAAATCTTGCCTGTTGGTACTCTGGCACACATGGCTGACTTTATGTTAGGCTGCCTTTCCCGTGACCCACGCGTTATACGCATTTTAGACAACACGGATTACTGGGTGTTCACCCTTCTGGACCCCCGCTACAAAGAGAATTTCTCATCTCTCATTCCTCCGGTGGAGAGGACAAGCAAAATGGTGCAATACCAGAAGGTTCTTGTCGAAAAATTGCTCCAAAATTTTCCATCTGACAACGCTGGCGGCAGAGTACGTGCTACCTTGGCCAACCGAGAAGGGGAGAAAAGGGGAGCACACAGCAGTTCCGACAAAGGCAGGGCAACACTCTCCAAGGCGTGGGACACCTTCATGACACCCCGCCAGCACCCTCACCCTGATGCGCAGCCTAGTGTCACAAGGAGGGAAAAGTTTTGGAAGATGGTGAAGGAGTACGTAGCAGACCGTGTCAGCGTCCTCAATGATCCCTCTGTGCCTTACAACTACTGGGTGTCCAAGCTGGACACGTGGTATGAACTGGCACTCTACGCCTTGGAGGTGCTGGCCTGCCCTGCCGCCAACGTTCTGTCTGAGCGGGTAATTAGTGCTGCTGGTGGCATCATAACAGATAAGCGTATCCGCCTTTCCACCGAAAATGCTGATAGGTTGACACTTATAAAAATGAACAAGGCCTGGATTTCCCCTGACTTCTCCACTCCACTGGAGGAAAGCCCCGGGTGAACATAAAGTCACTTTAGATATGTTATTTACAATGATGGGAATACTCTGTATTCCCATTAACCCCTTCCACCCAAAAAACGGGTATATGGTTGACTCTTAATCTTCTCATCCTCCTCCTCCTCTTCCATATACCCGGTGATATAATTTTTATATAGGGCCAGCTCACCAGCGGGCCCTGTGATATAATTTTTATATAGGGCCAGCTCACCAGCGGGCCCTGTTTGACAATTTTTGTATAGGTCAGCTCACCAGCGGGCCTTCTTATATAATGTTTTATTGGGTCAGCTCTCTAGCGGGCCCTCTCATATAAAGTTTTATTGGGTCAGCTCACTAGCGGGCCTTCGCATATAATGTTTAGGATGGTCAGCTCCGCAGCAGACCCTCAACCATAATGTTTTAGATGGTCGGCTCAGCAGCAGACCCTCATTCCTAATGTTTTAGATGGTCAGCTTAGCGGCATGCCCTCGCCCCTAATGTTTTAGAGGGTCACCAGCAGGCCATTAATCCTAATTTTTCAAGGGTGTGTATGATGCCCTCCTTTATGTGTAATAAAGGGTGTATTGGAGTGACATTTCAGTCTAATTTTTGGCAGCCCTTTCACTTAGTGCATAGGCTTTATGAGTGTTGGACCACTACCTGAACTATTGTACCACGATGTGAATGAGGCCCTCCATTTTGTGATATACAGGTTGTATCGGAGTGCCTCAGGTCCTCCCATTGAATTAAATAGGGCTGGGGTGTTCGACAGAGCAGAAGGTAGTTCTTGGCTTCATCCACTAAGTCACTTCGTCACTTTTACTGAATGGATCAGACCCCACTGTTCCGACTATAAATTTTGGACTTAACAAGGGCAAACGGACATGTTGTAAAACCTGTGGTAGCTGCGGCCTCTGTTCCTGAATGCTGTACCTTACCCGGGCCATAACCACGTTGAACACCTGCTTTACGCTGCGCACGTTTCCCTCTTAATCATGGCCCCAGTTCCGAAAAATCAATGAAATTTTTTGCAGAATTTGCAGATGATATACAAGTAAATATACAGCAAATACTGTTTGGTAACAATTTTTCGCCTAAAGTCGTTTTTATCTTCCTTTTTGTGTGTTTTACGGTCAGTCTGTAAAAATGGCGTACTACGGGCGAAACATCGTTCCCAGCAGCGACGTTGGAGTCCAAGATGCATCCAGACATCCTCCCTATGCTGTCCCTGAACCATTTCTGTGGTGTTTCCATCATTTTCTGACCTTTTCCTATGAACCAGGCACCCTCCCCTCATCAGAGCAGGGGGTGCCTGGTGTAATGCTCGAGTCCTCCCATTGACTTCAATGGGGCTCGGGTGCTCGGCCGAGCACTCGAGCCTCCGGGGGCGCTCGGCCAGAGCACCCGAACACCCGAGCATTGGGGTGCTCGATCATCACTACCACTGAGTGAGCATAGGGCTGCCCGGCTGCTGACAGTCACACTGATGGGACACCCTGCAACACAGAAATGGCGGAAGAGCACAAAATAAACATGCTATGGGACGGAAAATTGCCGCCCCTGTCAAAGTGCCGTCTGGGTCCATGGACCCACTGGGACCCGTGTAAGGGCCGGCCCTGTATTCAAACAAATACCTAATATTTTTTTATATTTTGCACAGGAACAAATATTACTTGCTCTTGCAGTGGCAATAACTGGAACTAATGCTGGCTGCCTACCTATGCCTAGCCTAATGCTACCTGCCTGCCTACACAACAACTGTACACTCTCTAATCTCTTCTTCTCTCTCTGAGCTCCAACAACGCAATGAGGAAATGCAGGCTGTCTGTCTGTGTGACTGTGTCATTAGTCCAACCCCCATCATGAAACGAAGAAGGCTATTCGAATACAGACAAAAGAGGGAAGTAGTGCATGAAACGGAGAATGGAATTGGACTAGAGATATGGAGGGAAAATTATGGAGGGAAAGTAATTGAGCGCGCACAGGAAGTACAAAAAAGTCCTGGTCAAAAGTAGTCAAAACTTTTGGAAATGTGTCGATTGCCGAAACTTCCGAAAGTTTAGACAAATTTCGGACCTGGGCTGTTCAGAGTCGGATCATTTTTTCCGAATGACCCTTGAGTTTCGGATTGGCCGAATGTCTCCGAATGACCCCATTTTCGACGAAATACGAATGTCTCCGAATGAATTCGCACATGTCTATAATTGATAGGCTTTTAAAACCTTGAATGCATTTCACAGCAGTACATTCAAGATCTCTCTAGCATTTAGGGGGTTAAAGTGCAATTTACATGAAAATGAATGTTAGCAATTTTGTCTCCTATGGTGCCGTGTTTGCTCCAGAATTCCTCCAGTTCTCTTAGTACATCAGCCTTCCTGCTCTAATGATCCTTTGCTGATAACAGAGTTTTAGGCTGTTTTTATAGGCTGCAGAGGGCGCTTATGTTGCTGAAAGTGGAAGGAAAGGTTAGACCGAAGGGAAATCCACCAATTTTGATAAAATTAGAGAAATGGGTGAATATACAGTTGTAGGCAGGGGCTGATGGGAGTTGTAGTCTTCAGCAGCTGGAGGGCATCAGGCTGTCCAGCCCTGCTGTAGTCCATATCCTAGAAGCTAACGCCATTAGCACTGCACTGGCAAACTCATACATTCGCCCCAATGTCATCAATGTGTGAACCCTCCAGTTCCTGTGTTTTTATTCCTTAACCCTTAAATGAACATTCGATCCGAGCGGCGGTTGTCATAGACCACAGCACTTATTTTTATTTGCACAATTAATTCTGGGATGGCAGAGTGGCATGCAGCCACACCGCCATCCCAGATTTCCTTAACGTCCGGACCAATGCGATGGTTGTGGCACATCATCAAACTTTAAAGCAATAGTAATGTTTCACAATAAAAGCAGCTCTAATTAATCTTCATAGTATCTGGGCCATGGAAAGTGTTATTTCAATACTGTCAGACTTGTAGTTCAAGGGTAATTGAATGATAAATTATCCCCCCTCCCATCCCTTTTACTGATGTAACACTGCTCACCTCAGAGCAGCAAGACTGTCCGGATGGATTGTAGAGAGGGACAATCTTCAGTGATCATAAGGAAAATCCTGTCATGGGGGGAAGGGATTTCCTTATGCCCACAGTAAGAAGATTGTCCCTTGCTGTAACCTGTCCACTCAAGTGACCAGATTCCACATCTGAGGGGAGGTAGCTTACACTAGGTAAAAGGGGCGGGAGGAGGATACTTTGTCATTCAATTACTCTTGAACTGAAACTCTGACAGTATTGAAATAACACTCTCCATGGCCCAAATACTATGAAGATTAATTGAAGTGCTGTTTTTGTGAAACATTACTATTCCTTTAAGGGGTCAGGGTGTATGCACCAAGATGTATCAAACTGGAGGGAGCTTAAAGAGATTGTAATGTCCTGAAAAAAGTATAAGCGAAATGTTAGGTGCAATAAAACAAGACGTAATGCCCATATTCCTGTCTCTCAAACCTTTATGGTTTGAGAGATATAAGAAAATAAAGTCCTCTGCTCCCTCCCCTTCTCATACATCAGCTGTGTAGCTGACGGCATGAGATCCTGTTTCCGGGACCAGACGTGGCTCTTCAGGAGCTCCGACATATCGATTATCTAAAGAAAAATATTTTAATCGGAACGGTCTACAACATGTGCCTGGTTTGCAAGCACACGTTGTAGACCATTCCGATGAAGTATTTATTTTTAGATATCGCTATGTCGGAGCTCCTGAAGAGCCGCATGTGGTTGTGTGACCAGAATCTGCTTCTGACAACATTACAGCTCGTCAGGCAGAAAGGGGAGGGACCAGAGAACTTTATTTTCCTATATCTCTCAAACCATAATGGTTTGAGAGATAGGAATATGGGCATTATGTCTTGTGTTATTGCACCTATCATTTCGCTTATACCTTTTTTCGGGACTTTACTATCCCTTTAATGCAGTGCTTTCCAAACTGTGTGTCGCGACACGTTGGTGTGTCGGCTGCAGTGTGTAGGTGTGTCACAGGCAAAGGTGCCGTTTACACAGCACAAGACTGTCATTCAACCCAAGCACGAGCTACACTGGGAGCGGAGATAAAACACTACTACTTAATGGTCACATTTACACAGCGGGAGATTGCCTCCATGTGCTGCATACAGCTGGAGCACCACAAAAGATTTGTAACAGCTGGAGTGCCTCTGTGGGCTGCCTACATAAAATGTATGCAGCACACGGAGGCACTCCAGCTGTTACAAATCTTTTGGCGCTTCAGCTGTTAAAATCTTCTGAGATGCCACCTCCTCTATACCTCTGCCCTCTGTTTGGGCTGCCAGGCTGGAGTGTCCCTGTGTTCCGAGGCTGCCTGTCACATGGCTGCTGCTTCTGCTTGCGGTGCCGTTGAGACAGGAAAGATGAACATTACTTCTAAAATAAGTTATGCGCTATCTGTTTAATAATGCGACATGAGAATCTTGCGCTTATATGTACCGCAACATTCTCATGTCACCCTTTTGTCCACCCAATGCATTGGATACCCCTGTGGCACGCAAAGGGTTAAATTAAAAGCAGGTGTGGACAAAATGAATCGTAAAAAAAAAATAATAATTAAAAAAAATGAAATATGTAATTAAAGTGTGCTTTAACCGTTTCAGTGGCAGAGGGGCACCCAGTACATCAACTGAAAGATTCATTTTTCCAGTTATTACAGTTTAAACCCATGGCTTTGTTTGTTTGTTTGTTTGTTTGTTTGTTTATTTTTTTTTTTAACATTAACAGTGCCCTCTAGTGGTCAGATTCCAATTAGTTATTCTGTTACATTCTCTGGGAGAGGTAAGTCTCTGACAACAGGGGGTAGATTCACTAAGTGGTGATAAAGAGGTGTTAAAGTGGAGATAACTTCTCCAGTGATATCACTTCTCCAATTCCTATGTTTTTCTATGGAGCCTATGCACTAAGATTTCTTCAGCTTTGGAGATCTTAGTGCATAGGTTCCATAGAACAATATAGGAACTGGAGAAGTGATAAACTGGAGATGACATATCCACTTTATCATCGCTTAGTGAATCTTCCCCCTGGTCACAATAAATTACATAGTAAGATACTGTTTAGTCACAGCAGGAGATGCACTAAGGTGTGATAAAATGATGATAAAGCAAAGATGATTTCTCCAGTGATATGATTTCTCCAAGTCCTGTGTTATTCTATGGAACCAATGCACTAAGATTTCTCCATCTTGAGGGATCTTAGCGCATTGGCTCTATCCTATATAATAATTCGCTAAGTTGTGTGTAACGCCAGACATGCGCAGTAGACACTGCTGCACTTGCGGCAGTCATGCGCAGTAGAGGCTGCCCGCGCAGTGGCTGTATCATCCGAGGCGCTGGCAGTCTCCACTGCGTGTGACTGCCCCGTGACCGGCTGCCAGAGGCACTGTGGCCCGTGTAACGGGCTGTTCAACTAGTAGAATTATATAGAACTTGGAGAATTTAGAACACTGGAGAAGTTATCTCCACTTTATCACATCTTAGTGCATAGCACCCATGCTGTCCGTTGGAACTGCAGTAGGAATCTTTTTGTTTTATTCAGCCTGAAAATCACGTTTTTAACAACATTTTATTGTACGTTGTCGTAGTCTTCATATATATTTTCAAATAATGTTTTTTGTGATAGAAAATATGTCGTTTTTTCTTTGAAGTAGATTTCGTAAAATAAAACGACAAATATGTAGTGGAAATGCTATTGTGAGTAGTGACAAGAATGTTGGTATGTTAAAAGTGTTTTTTTGTAGATAGGAATTAAGATTATTCATATAATTAATAAGATTTTGAATAAAATATAATAATTTAGCATTTTTAAAGAGTGTTAGAATGCAGGGGTGTAAGTAGAAGCCACGGGGCCCTGGTGCAAGAATTGCCATGGGCCCCCCGGCCACATTGGCCACCTCCACATTGCCCCTTCCACAATGCCGCTCAATCTCCACATTGCCCCTTCCACAATGCCCCCACCTTCAGTCCCTAGTGGTCTAGCGGCGTGATTTGACAGATCTGTGCCTCCTTTGGCACAGATCTCTAGAACTGAAGCTCCCGCGCGCCGCTCTAGTAATGCAGAGGCTGGGAGATGATGTCATCTCCCAGCGCTCTGTATTACAAGATGATGTCATCTCCCAGCGCTCTGTATTACTAGAATGGCACACCGGCAGCCGTAGTGGGAGATCAGCTAATACAGATGGAGTTGCTGCAGGCGAGGGGGTCGCAGGGGGCGGCTGGACCCCTGGAGTGACAGGCCTGGTCGCAGGTGCGACCCCTATTGTTACGTCACTGTTAGAATGTATAATAACTATTTTAGTGATTATTCTATATATACCTGGCTATTTCTATTTATCAATAGATACATATTTATTTCCCTATCAAACGTTTTCCAGAATCATATCTCTACATTTTACTACACTTTTTAACTGACGTAAATTTTTTGTTGTTTCTACAACTTTTTTTTTGTTGAAGCCGACATATTTTCATTGCCACTGTACAACACTGGCAGATATTTAAGCCGCACCCTTGCCCTGCCCCCTTCAACAACAATACTTGTTTTATTTCGTACACGGCGGACATTACTAGTTATTTGCCGTACATTCTATAGAAAATATGTTGTTCAAGCATGCAATTACTTATTTTCGTCATTCATATGACATTTTTTAATATCCATTTGAACATACGGCCCTTTGACATACATTTTCATAAAAATAAAAAGCTTACTGATCGTGTTGGATACCTCTATGGCCACTTAATATGGAACACAAATATATATTTTAGGGTTTATTCTCTCGCTGATGCTACGCTCTTCTATGGACAGCTATGGTGCAGCAGGATGGTGCCTCAACAGCGCCACTGTAATATTTCAGGCCATTGAGATATTGCACCTAAAAAATTCAAGTCTGAGTTGCAATGAATCTTGAATGCAATGGGGGAGATTCACTAAGCGGTGATAAAGAGGTGAAAAGGTGGAAATGACTTCTCCAGTTTATCACTTCTCCAGTTCCTATGTTATTGTATAGAGCCTATTCACTAAAATCTCCAAAATTGTAGAAATCTTAGTGCATAGGATCCATAGAATAACATATCATGTCCACTTAATCACCTCTTTATCATCACTTAGTGAATCTCCCCCAACATCTCTCATGTCTTGGGCATGCAGTAATGATCCAAGTAAGGCACATAGACCATAATATGGATGTAGAACAGGCCACAGCTTTATTGAATTAACAACTTCCATACGACAACCAGTTTATGAACCCTTGCCAAGAATCTGGGACATAATCCTGTGTCCCCACCCCTACTGAGCGTAAAACTCAGCCCCTTTTAAACTCCACCCCACCACACCCCATTAGCTAGTCTGTGCAGCTCAACGGGGGGCGATGACCAGAACCCACAACCATAGTCCGGGTGTTTACCTAGGCCACTAGCCTAACATCTTCCTGTTACCATATATATACACACAGCCTCCAGCACATATACACTTTTTTTTTTCTTCTTCTTCTTATGCATAAGAACAGTGGCTAGGAACCCCCAGGCCGTCACCCACCTCCCGAACAACTCCAGCCAGCATCAATGGGTCCCCAACTCTGCAGGCCCTGTTTGGGCCTTGAATCCGGTCCTGCCGTCACCTGGCTGTAGAAAACCGCTGGTAGAGGCTGTTCCTCCACAGACACAGACTCCCGCCTGGTCGCAGCCGTACTGGTCCGGAAGGCCACTCCACGATGCAGCCGTGGCGGGTCCTGTATAGGATGACCACACATCCCGGAATGCCTGGGACTGTCCCTTATTAGGGCTCTGTGTCCCGCATCCCGGATCACCCCCCTCCGGGACAACAAAGAGTCCCAGAATTGAGCAACACACGACAGTCCAACCAGCCATTGAAATGTATTTGTTATATGGTCCTCATTGGCTGGCTGAGCCAGACAATGAAGACCATATAGCAAATACATCTCATTGGTTGGCTGGACTGGTACATGTGAGACTGGTGGGATGGAGCAGGTATGCTGGTGCTGCAAGTGAGACCCGCGGCTGAGGTTTCCGCCGGCGTTGATCATCTTTCTGAGGCTGTTCCCACTGGGAACTCTTATTATGTCAGCCTCAGTAAGATGGTCAGCTCTGGCGGGAGCCTCAGCCGCGGGACTAGGGTGACCACATGTCCCGGAATGGCAGAATGGAAATGTGGTCACCCTAGTCCTGTACCAATGAAGTGTATCAGTTCGCAATCCAGTTAGCTGCCGAGGCTCCCCCTGCTAACTTCACAGCCCAGGGGCTGGGGAACATGCGAGCCCAGCGTACCGGATGATGGGTGGAGGAAGGATACTCTCCAGCAGCGCAGTCCAGGCTCAGGGCAGGCCCTTAACCCTTTGAGTGCCAGAGGGGTACGCAACGCATTGCAAAGCAATGCGTTGCGTACACCTCTGGCACTCAAAGGGTTAAGTGCCATCCCCCCCACCGGCCCACGATCTAGCGGCCCACCGGGGGATGCCCGATCCCCCGACAGGATAATCCGCCCATGATTGTTGCTATGAAAATGGCTGCTGCAGAGCTGAAGTGGTTATCCCTTGGTTGCAGTGCTTTCCATGTCTCCATGCAGCAGTCTTGCTTGTTGCAGTGTAATAAATCTGGTTTTATTTCGTTCTGCCAGTTCAGATGGTGTTACAGTAACAGAATAAGATTGTCCCTGTTCAGTCTTTTAATTTTCAACTCTGAAACTCATTTTGTATTCACTGCGATACGGCCATGGGTTGTGCCGCTCTGACATCTAATAAACACCTCTCCGTTTCGGCAGGGACACGAAATGAAAACGTTTTATTTCTATTTGAAGCAAAATCCGCCAAAGGCTTTCTAAAAAGGAGGACAGAAATAAACACTAACAAAATAAATTACATTGCTTTATTTCATTATAAATTTCACGTATTTCCAGCTTGTACCTGTACATAAAGTTATTTTACTTTAGATCCCTACAATGTAATCCTAAACTTTCATTTTAATGCATGTGTAGTTTATTGTAGATGAACACAGTTAAGTTAATTGTTAATGCTGTTACTGTATTTATTTAGAAAATGTTTTACCAGGAAGAAAACATCAAGATTTCTCTCACACGTATGTTCTGGATAATTTACAGTAAAGAGTTACATATTTACAAATACACACACACACACACACACACACACACACACAACACACACACACACAACACACACACACACACACACACACACACACACACACACACTAGGGTTGCCACCTTTTCCTACAAAAAATACCGGCCATAGCTGTGGGTCGGTGAGGGCGGAGTAAAAAAAGGGAGGAGCCAAAAAGGGAGGAGCCACAAAAGGGGCAGAACCACTCAATGTTGCATGACCACTCTCAGAGTAAGCACTCTCTCTCAGACTAAGCGCACACACACACACACACACACACACACACACACACTCTCTCTCTCTGTCTCAGACTAAGCACTCTCTCTCTCTCTCTCAGACTAAGCACTCTCTCTCTCTCTCAGACTAAGCACTCTCTCTCTCTCTCTCTCAGACTAAGCACCCTCTCTCTCTCTCTCTCAGACTAAGCACTCTCTCTCTCTCAGACTAAGCACTCTCTCTCTCTCTCAGACTAAGCACTCTCTCTCTCTCTCTTTCAGACTAAGCACTCTATCTCTCTCTCTCAGACTAAGCACTCTCTCTCTCTCTCAGACTAAGCACTCTCTCTCTCTCTCTTTCAGACTAAGCACCCTCTCTCTCTCTCTCTCTCTCAGACTAAGCACTCTCTCTCTCTCTCAGACTAAGCACTCTCTCTCTCTCTCTTTCAGACTAAGCACTCTCTCTCTCTCAGACTAAGCACCCTCTCTCTCTCTCTCTCTCTCAGACTAAGCACTCTCTCTCTCTCTCAGACTAAGCACTCTCTCTCTCTCTCTTTCAGACTAAGCACCCTCTCTCTCTCTCTCTCAGACTAAGCACTCTCTCTCTCTCTCTCAGACTAAGCACTCTCTCTCTCTCTCTTTCAGACTAAGCACTCTCTCTCTCTCTCTCTCTCAGACTAAGCACCCTCTCTCTCTCTCTCTCTCTCAGACTAAGCACTCTCTCTCTCTCTCTCTCTCAGACTAAGCACTCTCTCTCTCTCTCAGACTAAGCACTCTCTCTCTCTCTCTTTCAGACTAAGCACCCTCTCTCTCTCTCTCTCAGACTAAGCACTCTCTCTCTCTCTCAGACTAAGCACTCTCTCTCTCTCTCTTTCAGACTAAGCTTTCCCAGGCCAGTGTGGTGACGGATCCCCTACACACAAAAGTGATCAGTCCTCCCAATTAAGCCTTTGAGGCCTAGATGGGAATGAAACATTTCCAAGCAAAAAAAAAAAATGTCACACACTGCCTGCCCTGTCCTCCTCCTCCACACACTGCTTGCCCTACTTTCCTCCTCCCCCTGCCCAGCTATGTCCACATTGCCCACACTGTCCACCTGCACAGGGTCTACCTCCACACTGCCCATCCCGTCCACCTACACACACTGCCCACCTCCACACTGCCCACAATGTCCACCTTCACATTGCCCACCTCCACACTGCCCATCCTATCCACCTCCACACTGCAGACATTGTCCACACTGTTCACTTCCACACTGCTCACCCTGTCTGCCTCTGCACTTTCCACATTGGCCACCTTCACACTGCCCACCTCCAAACTACTAACACTGTCCACCTCCACAATGTCCACCCACAAGCCAGGTGACACTATCCATGACATGCCATGAGCCACACATTAATAGATGTTAGTTTAATTATTTATTTTACTACACATAAATAAAACATACATTACATATTTTGCATTGTCTCTTATTAACCATTTAATGGCCAGAAAAGTGTGCAATATGTTGCACACCCCTCTGAGTCTCAAGCCAAGAAGTATAGCGTATTAAATGAATCTGACTCGTCTACAGTACCTGGACAGAGATGAGAGGCTCAGTGCCGGGCTTGGCGTCCACCTGCACGCAGACTCTAAGCTACCAATGAGAGAAGGATGCGCTCAGCGGGCGCCCAAGGATGGATTCCAACTTACAGCGTGCGCGTGCATGTTATTAAGCACGACACGCATGCCCATTGCCCAATTAATTTTTCGGCATCTCTGTTCTGCTTCACTCACGCGGCTCAGACTGTCAGACAGCATCTCTGTTCAGATTCACTCACGCGGCTCAGAGAGCATCTCTGTTCAGATTCACTCACGCGGCTCAGAGAGCATCTCTGTTCAGCTTCACTCACGCGGCTCAGTGGTCTATGCATAGTGGGAAGTGGGGTAAAGCAGCAATACCGGCTTTTCAATTGCCGGTATAGAGGTTATACCGGCACCGGCTCAGCGGTGCGAATTACCGGCTGTGCCGGTAAAATACCGGCCAGGTGGCAACCCTAACACACACCTGGAAGAAGCATTCCAGCAGACAGCTGTAACCAGACCAAGGCATATAACTGATCCTGGGAGGGAATGCTGTGAAGAGTGCAGGAATTCCAGCAGCAGTTAAAGGAGCAGGCACTCCCCTTCCTGAACTGACCAGATTGCAGACTGTGGAGTGGTAAGCTTGAAACCTCTCCCCCTGTTTCATCACAGGGCACCCTGAATCTGGTTACACAATTAGAGAGACCTTGCTCTATAGATTCTCTGATCATTGGAAGATTACAGTTTAACACAAACCATAATGTGGATTACAATTACTCTGGGCCCCAACTATGTGCACCAACTAATGGTACCCAACTGCCACTAGGGTGAAGCCTAGGGTGGGCCGCAGTATTTGTTGTGGGTGGGTGAATACCATATTGATCATTGCATTCTTGAACTGTTTTACTGTATTATATTCATGTATCTGTTATATTCCTGCATATCCTATATAATAATTCGGTAAGTTGTGTGTAACGCCCGACATGCGCAGTCATGCGCAGTACAGACTGCCCACGCCGCGGCTGATACAGAGCTGGGCGCTCCGAAGGAGCGTCCAGCTCTGTATCAGCAGTGGCGTGGGCAGTCTCTACTGCGCGTGACTGCCCCGCGACCGGCTGCCAGTGGCACTGTGGCCCGTGTAACGGGCTGTTCAACTAGTCTGTTATATTCCTGCATAGGGTTTTCTTTCCGTGCAATACAAAGTTCTATTTAAGATAGTTCTGTGTCAGTTTTATTGCTCACTTAAATATGTTCCCAACTGGGCCCCACATCCATACCCTGGATGCCCACCTGGGTGGAGGCACTGCCGCAGTCATGTACCCCAACTCCCAGGTAGCGGAGGCTCAGGATCGGCCTGCAGAGCACAAGGAGGTTTCTGGGGTAAAGGACCACAGGGGTGTCTGTGGGCCTACACAAAATCCCGTTACACATACATGCTAAAAATGTATATACAGTTACATAATGTTTCTAGATATAAAGAAGCCATTATTTTTAACAATTTTAGACTGGGAGAAGATCAGGTTTTTTCAGGTAGGTTACTCCAGGCTTTCAGAGCTCTGAAGGAGAAGGCAGATCTACTGGCTCCGTTCTTGTAGTGAAGGATACTCAATGAGTTTTGGACAGTGGTGTGAAGATTATGGTTAGTATGGAGATCTGGAGTGATCATACTGCTCAGGTAGTGTGGAATAGTCAGTGAATTTCCTTTCTTTTTCTTCTTTTCTTCCATATTGCTCCGGGTATTGTATACCGGTGAAGGGCATCTCCGACAGCCCATAGGAAAAAGCAGCGATCAAGCCTGAAAGTGTATACAGAATACAAGGATTCCAGCTGGAGTGATTTTGAATTAAAAAACCCCAAACCAATAACGGAACGTAAGATCTTTTATATATCCAAGAGGTGTTTTTTCCAAATGAACTTTTCTGCTGTATTAGTCCTCCTCGATTGATAATAAGTGTATTAATGTGTGGACAAATTTAGAATAGGCAATGAGTTTATTTTGAGCGCTTGAATGGTTAGGAAATATAGTCAGTGAATTGTTAGTAGTGGAGTGGAGGTTATAGTTAGTATAGAGATCTGGAGTGATCATACTGCTCAGGTAGTGTAGAATAGTCAGTGAGTTGTTAGTAGTGGAGGTTATAGTTAGTATGGAGATCTGGAGTGATTATACTGCTCAGGTAGTGTGGAATTGTCAGTGAGTTGTTAGTAGTGGAGGTTATAGTTAGTATGGAGATCTGGAGTGATCATGCTGGTCAGGTAGTGTGAAATAGTCAGTGAGTTGTTAGTAGTGGAGGTTATAGTTAGTATGGAGATCTGGAGTGATCATACTGCTCAGGTAGTGTGGAATAGTCAGTGAGCTGTTAGCAGTGGAGCGGAGGTTATAGTTAGTATGGAGATCTGGAGTGATCATACTGCTCAGGTAGTGTGGAATAGTCAGTGAGTTGTTAGTAGTGGAGGTTATAGTTAGTATGGAGATCTGGAGTGATCATACTGCTCAGGTAGTGTGGAATAGTCAGTGAGTTGTTAGTAGTGGAGGTTATAGTTAGTATGTAGATCTGGAGTGATCATACTGCTCAGGTAGTGTGGAATAGTCAGTGAGTTGTTAGAAGTGGAGTGGAGGTTATAGTTAGTATGGAGATCTGGAGTGATCATACTGCTCAGGTAGTGTGGAATAGTCAGTGAGTTGTTAGCAGTGGAGTGGAGTTTATAGTTAGTATAGAGAGCTGTAGTGATCATGCTGGTCAGGTAGTGTGGAATAGTCAGTGAGTTGTTAGCAGTGGAGGTTATAGTTAGTATGGAGAACTGGAGTGATCATACTGCTCAGGTAATGTGGAATAGTCGGTGCGTTGTTAGCAGTGGAGGTTATAGTTAGTATGGCGATCTGGAGTGATCATACTGCTCAGGTAGTGTGGAATAGTCAGTGAGTTGTTAGTAGTGGAGGTTATAGTTAGTATGGAGATGTGGAGTGATCATACTGCTCAGGTAGTGTGGAATAGTCAGTGAGTTGTTAGTAGTTGAGGTTATAGTTAGTATGGAGAGCTGGAGAGATCATACTGCTCAGGTAGTGTGGAATAGTCAGTGAGTTGTTAGTAGTTGAGGTTATAGTTAGTATGGAGATCTGGAGTGATCATACTGCTCAGGTAGTGTGGAATAGTCAGTGAGTTGTTAGCAGTGGAGGTTATAGTTACTATGGATATCTGGAGTGATCATACTGCTCAGGTAGTGTGGAATAGTCAGTGAGTTGTTAGCAGTGGAGGTTATAGTTAGTATGGAGATCTGGAGTGATCATACTGCTCAGGTAGTGTGGAATAGTAAGTGAGTTGTTAGTAGTGGAGGTTATAGTTACTATGGATATCTGGAGTGATCATACTGCTCAGGTAGTGTGCAATAGTGAGTTGTTAGCAGTGGAGGTTATAGTTAGTATGGAGAGCTGGAGTGATCATACTGCTCAGGTAGTGTGGAATAGTCAGTGAGTTGTTAGTAGTGGAGAGGAGGTTATAGTTAGTATGGAGATCTGGAGTGATCATACTGCTCAGGTAGTGTGGAATAGTCAGTGAGCTGTTAGTAGTGGAGGTTATAGTTACTATGGATATCTGGAGTGATCATACTGCTCAGGTAGTGTGCAACAATGAGTTGTTAGCAGTGGAGGTTATAGTTAGTATGGAGATCTGGAGTGATCATACTGCTCAGGTAGTGTGGAATAGTCAGTGAGTTGTTAGCATTGGAGTGGAGGTTATAGTTAGTATGGAGATCTGGAGTGATCATACTGCTCAGGTAGTGTGGAATAGTCAGTGAGTTGTTAGTAGTGGAGAGGAGGTTATAGTTAGTATGGAGATCTGGAGTGATCATACTGCTCAGGTAGTGTGGAATAGTCAGTGAGTTGTTAGCAGTGGAGTGGAGGTTATAGTTAGTATTGAGCTCTGGAGTGATCATACTGCTCAGGTAGTGTGGAATAGTCAGTGACTTGTTAGCAGTGGAGCGGAGGCTATAGTTAGTATGGAGATCTGGAGTGATCATACTGCTCAGGTAGTGTGGAATAGTCAGTGAGTTGTTAGTAGTGGAGGTTATAGTTAGTATGGAGATCTGGAGTGATCATACCGCTCAGGTAGTGTGGAATAGTCAGTGAGTTGTTAGTAGTGGAGGTTATAGTTACTATGGAGATCTGGAGTGATCATACCGCTCAGGTAGTGTGGAATAGTCAGTGAGTTGTTAGTAGTGGAGGTTATAGTTAGTATGGAGATCTGGAGTGATCATACTGCTCAGGTAGTGTGGAATAGTCAGTGAGTTGTTAGCAGTGGAGGTTATAGTTAGTATGGAGATCTGGAGTGATTATACTGATCAGGTAGTGTGGAATAGTCAGTGAGTTGTTAGCAGTGGAGGTTATAGTTAGTATGGAGATCTGGAGTGATCATACCGCTCAGGTAGTGTGGAATAGTCAGTGAGTTGTTAGTAGTGGAGGTTATAGTTAGTATGGAGATCTGGAGTGATCATGCTGGTCAGGTAGTGTGGAATAGTCAGTGAGTTGTTAGCAGTGGAGGTTATAGTTACTATGGAGATCTGGAGTGATCATACTGCTCAGGGAGTGTGGAATAGTCAGTGAGTTGTTAGTAGTGGAGGTTATAGTTAGTATGGAGATCTGGAGTGATTATACTGCTCAGGTAGTGTGGAATAGTCAGTGAGTTGTTAGTAGTGGAGGTTATAGTTAGTATGGAGATCTGGAGTGATCATACTGCTCAGGTAGTGTGGAATAGTCAGTGAGTTGTTAGTAGCGGAGGGTATAGTTAGTATGGAGATCTGGAGTGATCATACTGCTCAGGTAGTGTGGAATAGTCAGTGAGTTGTTAGTAGTGGAGGTTATAGTTAGTATGGAGATCTGGAGTGATCATACCGCTCAGGTAGTGTGGAATAGTCAGTGAGTTGTTAGTAGCGGAGGGTATAGTTAGTATGGAGATCTGGAGTGATCATACTGCTCAGGTAGTGTGGAATAGTCAGTGAGTTGTTAGTAGTGGAGGTTATAGTTAGTATGGAGATCTGGAGTGATCATACTGCTCAGGTAGTGTGGAATAGTCAGTGAGTTGTTAGTAGCGGAGGGTATAGTTAGTATGGAGATCTGGAGTGATCATACTGCTCAGGTAGTGTGGAATAGTCAGTGAGTTGTTAGTAGTGGAGGTTATAGTTAGTATGGAGATCTGGAGTGATCATACCGCTCAGGTAGTGTGGAATAGTCAGTGAGTTGTTAGTAGCGGAGGGTATAGTTAGTATGGAGATCTGGAGTGATCATACTGCTCAGGTAGTGTGGAATAGTCAGTGAGTTGTTAGTAGTGGAGGTTATAGTTAGTATGGAGATCTGGAGTGATCATACTGCTCAGGTAGTGTGGAATAGTCAGTGAGTTGTTAGCAGTGGAGGTTATAGTTAGTATGGAGATCTGGAGTGATCATACTGCTCAGGTAATGTGGAATAGTCAGTGAGTTGTTAGTAGTGGAGGTTATAGTTAGTATGGAGATGTGCAGTGATCATACTGCTCAGGTAGTGTGGAATAGTCAGTGAGTCGTTAGCAGTGGAGGTTATAGTTAGTATGGAGATCTGGAGTGATCATACTGCTCAGGTAGTGTGAAATAATCAGTGAGTTGTTAGTAGTGGAGGTTATAGTTAGTATGGGGATCTGGAGTGATCATACTGCTCAGGTAGTGTGGAATAGTCAGTGAGTTGTTAGCAGTGGAGCGGAGGTTATAGTTAGTATGGAGATCTGGAGTGATCATACTGCTCAGGTAGTGTGGAATAATCAGTGAGTTGTTAGTAGCAGAGGTTATAGTTAGTATGGAGATCTGGAGTGATCATACTGCTCAGGTAGTGTGGAATAATCAGTGAGTTGTTAGTAGTGGAGGTTATAGTTAGTATGGGGATCTGGAGTGATCATACTGCTCAGGTAATGTGGAATAGTCAGTGAGTTGTTAGTGGAGTGGAGGTTATAGTTAGTATGGAGATCTGGAGTGATCATACTGCTCAGGTAGTGTGGAATAGTCAGTGAGTTGTTAGTAGTGGAGGTTATAGTTAGTATGGAGATCTGGAGTGATCATACTGATCAGGTAGTGTGGAATAGTCAGTGAGTTGTTAGTAGTGGAGGTTATAGTTAGTATGGAGATCTGGAGTGATCATACTGCTCAGGCAGTGTGGAATAGTCAGTGAGTTGTTAGTAGTGGAGTGGAGGTTATAGTTAGTATGGAGATCTGGAGTGATCATACTGCTCAGGTAGTGTGGAATAGTCAGTGAGTTGTTAGCAGTGGAGTGGAGGTTATAGTTAGTATGGAGATCTGTAGTGATCATACTGCTCTGGTAGTGTGGAATAGTCAGTGAGGTGTTAGTAGTGGAGGTTATAGATAGTATGGAGATCTGGAGTGATCATACTGCTCAGGTAGTGTGGAATAGTCAGTGAGTTGTTAGCAGTGGAGGTAATAGTTAGTATGGAGATCTGCAGTGATCATACTGCTCAGGTAGTATGGAATAGTCAGTGAGTTGTTAGTAGTGAAGGTTATAGTTAGTATGGAGATCTGGAGTGATCATACTGCTCAGGTAGTGTGGAATTGTCAGTGAGTTGTTAGTAGTGAAGGTTATAGTTAGTATGGAGATCTGGAGTGATCATACTGCTCAGGTAGTGTGGAATAGTCAGTGAGTTGTTAGTAGTAGAGGTTATAGTTAGTATGGAGATCTGTAGTGATCATACTGCTCAGGTAGTGTGGAATAGTCAGTGAGTTGTTAGCAGTGGAGGTTATAGTTAGTATGGAGATCTGGAGTGATCATACTGCTCAGGTAGTGTGGAATAGTCAGTGAGTTGTTAGTAGTGGAGGTTATAGTTATCATGGAGATCTGGAGTGATCATACTGCTCAGGTAGTGTGGAATAGTCAGTAAGTTGTTAGCAGAGGAGTGGAGGTTATAGTTAGTATGGAGATCTGGAGTGATCATACTGCTCAGGTAGTGTGGAATAGTCAGTAAGTTGTTAGTAGTGGAGCGGAGGTTATAGTTAGTATGGAGATCTGGAGTGATCATACTGCTCAGGTAGTGTGGAATAGTCAGTAAGTTGTTAGCAGTGATGGTTATAGTTAGTATGGAGATCTGGAGTGATCATACTGTTCAGGTAGTGTGGAATAGTCAGTGAGTTGTTAGTGGAGCGGAGTTTATAGGTAGTATGGAGAGTCTGGTCTGTTCCTCTACTAGGCTCACATAAGGACTCTCCAAGACAGGTTTTGCCTCTAGGACTTCTGTGCCTCACTCATAACTGTTCACATGCTGTACTGTGCTGCTATACTGTGCCTATAACATGCTGTGCTGTGCCCATAGCATGCTATACTGTGCTTAACATACTGTACTGTATTGTGCCTATAACATACTGTGCTGTGTATATAATATACTGTACTATACCTATAACATACTGTACTGTGTATATAACATACTATACTGTGCCTATAACATGCTATACTGTGCTGCTGTACTGTCACATGCTGTACTGTGTTGCTGTCTTATGCTCATCACACGTGGTACTCTGGCGCTGTATTATTATTATTATTATTATTTATTATTCTTTATTTATATAGCGCCAACTAATTCCGCAGCGCTGTACCATTGGAGAATAGACATACAGAGGTATTAAATAGTACAATCAGATGTGTAGAACAGGAGGATCAGAGAGCCCTGCTTGTGAGAGCTTACAGTCTAGAGGAAGGTAGGTTTGATACAGAAGGAGTAAGTGCTATTGGGTGTAAGTGCCTCCTGCCACATGAACTGCCAGTCAGTGGGTGGGAGTGAGAAGTGCCGTTGAGTGCAGTAGTCCGTGCAAGGGGTGAATCTTGGTGATGATGTTTATGGAGGCAGTTGATAGGCCTCCCTGAAGAGGTGAGTCTTCAGGGAGCATCTGAAGATTTGAAGGCTGGGGGAGAGTCTAATGGGGCGGGGGAGGGAATTCCACAGCTCAGGTGCAGCACGGGAGAAGTCCTGTAGGCTGGAGTGGGAGGATGTGATAAGAGCTGTGGAGAGCAGAAGGTCATGTGCAGAGCGAAGGTGGTGGGCGGGAGTATATTTGGAAATGAGAGATGAAATATAGGGGGGTGCAGTGTTAGTGAGGGCTCTATAAGTTAGCACCAGAGTTTTGAATTTTACTCTGTATGCTAACGGGAGCCAGTGTAGGGACTGACAGAGGGGTGTGGTGTTAGAGAAGCGATGAGTGAGGTAGATTAGTCTTGCAGCAGAGTTCATTATGGACTGTAGCGGGGTTAGTCGGGTGAGAGGCAGGACAATTAGTAAAGAGTTACAGTAGTCAAGACGGGACATGATGAGTGTTTGGATTAGAATTTTGGTAGTGTCTTCTGTGAGAAAGGGTCGGATTCTAGAGATGTTGCGGAGGTGGAGGCGGCATGAGTTGGAGATTGACTGGATGTGAGGAATGAAGGATAGGGCAGAGTCAAATGTGACCCCCAGGCAGCGTGCTGTAGGGGTTGGTGTGATGGAAGTGTTGTTAACGGTGAGGGTAATGTTTGGGATAAGGCTGGTTGTAGATGGAGGGAAGAGAATTAGTTCAGTTTTGCTAAGGTTAAGTTTGAGTTGATGGGAGGACATCCAGGAAGACACAGCAGACAGACAGTCAGACACTCGGGACAGGAGGGAAGGAGAGAGGTCTGGGGAGGAAAGATATATTTGGGTGTCATCAGCATAGAGATGATGGTGAAACCCAAAGGAGTTTATTAGTTTTCCAAGGGAAGCAGTGTAGATTGAGAAGAGCAAGGGTCCCAGTACTGATCCTTGGGGCACACCAACAGACAGTGGGAGGGGTGGGGAAGTGGAGCCGGAGTATGAAACACTGAAGGAGCGGTTGCAGAGATAAGATGAAAACCAGGAGAGTGCAGTGTCGCAGAGACCTAGGGAGTGGAGGGCTTGGAGGAGGAGTGGGTGATCGACTGTGTCAAATGCGGCTGACAGGTCCAAAAGAATGAGTAGGGAGTAGTGGCCTTTAGACTTGGCTGAGAGCAAGTCATTGGCCACTTTAGTGAGGGCAATTTCAGTGGAGTGATGAGGGCGGAATCCGGATTGCAAGGGATCTAGCAGGGAATGGGAGCAGAGGAATTTAGTGAGCCGGTTATATGCAAGGCGCTCGAGAAGCTTGGAGGCAAATGGGAGTAGGGAAATTGGCCGATAATTTGACAATGAGTTTGGGTCCAGGGAGGGTTTTTTTAGGATGGGAGTGATTAGTGCATGTTTGAAAGAGGATGGGAAGGTGCCGGTTGACAAAGAGAGGTTGAATAAGTGAGTAAGGATTGGAGTTAGTAGAGGGGAGAGTTCTTGGGTGAGCTGAGATGGGATTGGGTCGAGAGGGCATGTGGTTAGGTTTGAGCGAGTGAGGAGAAGGGAGACTTCATCCTCAGTGACAGGTGGGAAGGAGCTTAGTGTGTATGTGGGAGAGGCGACAGGGCTGGGCTGGCTGGATGGGGGTGGTAGTGATGAAATGTCATGTCTGATAGATTCAGTCTTGTTCTTGAAGTGGTTGGCGAGATCTTGGGCAGAGAAGTTAGTGGAAGGTGTTTGTGTTGGTGGGTTTAGAAGAGATGTGAAGGTTGAGAAAAGGCGTTTGGGGTTGGAGGAAAGATTAGAAATTAGAGAGGAGAAGAATGACTGTTTAGCCAGGGAGAGGGCAGAGATATACGAACGGAGAATGAATTTGTAGTGTGTGAAGTCGGCTGTGGAGCGCGATTTCCTCCAGTGCCTTTCAGCAGTGCGTGAGCACCTTTGGAGGTATCGCGTTAGTCTTGTGTGCCAGGGTTGTAGTGGGGTTGTGCGTGGGTGGCGTGGAGTTGCAGGTGCAGCGATGTCAAGGGCTGAAGTGAGAGTGCTGTTGTAGAGAGCAGTAGTTTTGTCTGGGCAAGTAAGTGTGAGGATGGGGTTGAGGATAGGCTGCAGGGATGTGGAAAATTGTTGCTTATCAAGAGAATATAGATTTCTCTGCATGCGCTTGATTGTGGCGGGGGTGATGGGTTTGCGTGGTATGATGAGGTTACCGGTGAGGAGGTGGTGGTCAGAGAGGGGAAAGGGGACATTAGAGAAGTTGGAGACCGAGCACAGGTTAGTGAAGATCAAGTCAAGGGAGTGACCATCACTGTGTGTGGGAGAGCTGGTCCACTGCGATAAGCCTAAGGAGGTTGTTAAGGAGAGGAGTTTGAGGGCAGGGGGGGTGTTGTGATTATCTATAGGAATGTTGAAGTCACCCATGATGAGAGTAGGGACATCAGAGGACATGAAGTGAGGGAGCCAGGAGGTGAAGTGATCGAGGAATTGAGCAGTGGGACCAGGTGGCCTGTATATGACAGCGACACGCAGGGGGAGGGGAGAGAAGAGGCGAAGTGTGTGAGCTTCAAATGTAGGGAAGGAAAGAGAGGGAACAGTGGGGAGTACCTGAAATATATGGTTAGGGGGCAGCAGGATGCCTACTCCCCCTCCCTGCCTGTTGCCAGGCCTCGGTGTGTGTGTGAATTGAAGGCCTCCATATGAGAGTGCGGCAGTGGAGGCAGTGTCTGATGATGTGAGCCAAGTTTCAGTGATGGCAAGGAGGTTTAGGGGATGAGAAATGAACAGATCATGAACAGCTGTTAGTTTGTTACACACAGAGCGGGCATTCCAGAGACCAAAACAAAAGGGGGGGGAGGAGGTTAGGTGACGGGGTACGGTTATTAGGTTGTGAGTGTTGTGTGTGTGAGTGGGTTCTGTGGTCCAAGAGAGAATGGAAGGGGGGCCTGGGTTAGGTGAGATGTCACCTGCAGCAAGTAGGAGGAGAAGGAACAGGGACATAAGGTGAGAGTGAGATTTGAAGCAGTGGGGCTTTTTTGCAGGGGTAGAAGGAGATGGTGGTGATAGGGAGCGGAGGAATGAAAAAAGTTCATGGGAGCAGAGAAGTGGTGAGTGAAGAATTGAGGGTGCAATGTGAATGGCGTGACACTTAATGTGGACACAGGAGGAGGAGAGTCTTATGCAGGTGAGAATGGCGATGACAAAACAAGGAGTTAATTTGCCCATAGTGGGGTTAATGAATGGGGCAGTAGAGATGTGCAACAGTCAGTAATCCAGGAGAGTACAGATGACTTGGCAGTCAAGGGTCAATCCATGGAGCAGAGGGTATAGGTGCCAGGGATGGTGAGGAGAGTCAGTAGCAGAACTGCAAAGTACTTGGTGAGGGTAGGAATCAGTGCAGGGTTAAATGAAGTAGTCCAATGATGATCAGGAGAGGCAGAAGTTGTAATGGTTAATGGTGGCTGGAAATCCTGGTTTCTTGCATCAGGTGGTCAGTAGTTTCAGTAGAGGAAGCAAATGTCAGTGCTTGGTGAAAATGACTGTTTCTTCACTCTGAATTCAGCCTGTATTGTGCCCATCATATGCTGTGCCAATCCCAGCCCCCAAAATACCTCTCTTTATAGCATATTCTGTGAATTCTGATGAAAACTTACCAGCTGAGACAGCAAAATGAATCCCTGAGGACCTCTTCCCTCCGCACCCACCTGCACCTTCTTGCTGGCGATAGGGGCATTTGCCTATGCAGCAGATGTAAAGGGGAAAGCCTCTTGTTTACCTGATTAAGGAAGGTCTTATCAGATGAGAACATTGCTTCCCACATGAACCTTTCTTTTGTTGACACGAAAACAGTTGAGAAAAGGTCAATAAGCATTTACTGTCCTTCTGTCTTTTTGTCCTCACTCCCTTTGCATGTAATCGGGAAAGACCTGTAGCTGTGTTCCAACAAGGTTAACCTTTTGAGTGCCAGAGGAGTACGCAACGCATTGCCTAGCAATGCGTTGCTTAACCCCACTGGCGCTCAAAGGGTTAACTAAGGAATACCCTCCTGACCTACCATTGGGAATTGTTATCAGACCCTACACTGAGTGCACCTGACTTGATACAAACCTTCCTAACCCTTTGCGCGCCAGAGGGGTACACAATGCATTCCAGAGCAATTACATTGTGATCCCCTCTCTGGCACTCAAAGGGTTAATACATTGTCTTTGTTTTGTCCTCTCCCAGCCAGGCCGCTGTCTGCCCTTGTGAGTGCACATTTGCATTTCAGGATAGTCATTCTCTTCCTATTAATTCTGTTTCTCTGACCTGCGCTGCACCATTCTGGTCAGCAGATTGTTTAACCCTTGGAATACTAGAAAGGTTTGTGACGCATTGCAGAGGAATAAATAACTATGGGAGACACTATTAACGCTTGTACAATAAATCTGTTGAATGCAATACCATTTTTAACCCCTCATAGGTTAGCGGCATCTCCGATATATTGTGAAGCAATGCGTTTGAGACATTACACGAATCCAAGGAGTTTAAAATGGAAACTCTTAATTTTTTTAACCCTTTGAGTGCCAGACGTGTGCGAGATGCATTGCGGAGCACTCAAAGGGTTAAATACAATTTGTGACAACCTAATAACCCTTTGTGTGCCAAACTGGTGTGCGATGCATTGCTCCGCAACGCATCGCACATCTGTCTGGCACTCAAAGGGTTCAATACAATTGGTGACTACCTAAACATTCATTAACTTTTCCAGTGCCAGAAGGTTGTCCATCGCATTGCGAAGAGCCGTAAGATGTTTCATTCAAAAGTCATTCTAGTTCACACTATTTCTTTACGTTAAACTGTTAGCCACAGCACCAACTAATGTCGAATAGGCATTATGTTTTTAAATAGACTCTATGGGAAATCTTGAGTCATAGACTACAGCTCTCTGCAGTAAGTGATAAGAACAGCATCACCTAGCAACCAAAGAAAGCATGGTAAACAGAGCTTGTTATAAAGTTACATCACAGAAATACCCCCTTGGAGGGAAGCGTGAACGCGCTCCCTGGGGCAGCTGGGAGGGAGGTGGGAAGTCCTGCCACGCTTACAGGGTGCCACAGAACGCGGAAGTGGGAAATGTTAAAGGGATAGTAATACTTCGTTTTAATTTTATTTTATTTTGTAGGCATTAAAAAAACATGAAGAACGATATAAGTCTTATCTCTCAAACCTTTATGGTTTATGAGATATTCACAAGCAAAGTTTCCCCTCCCCGCCCCTTTTACCTAGTGTAAGCCATCTCTTCTCAGATGTGAATCTGGTTGTAAGACCAGACAGATAACAGAAGGGGACAATCTTCTTCCTATGAAATCAATGAAAGCCCTGCCCCCCTTGACAAGTTTTTCAGGTTTTTCCCTTATCTTAATTGAAGATTGTCCCTCTCTGCAGTCTACCTGGGCACCTCCCTTCTGATCTGGTTGAACAGGGGGGGGGAAACTTTGCTTGTGAAAATCTCTTAAACCATAAAGGTTTGAGAGATAAGACTTATATCATTCTTCATGTTTTTTAATGCCTACAAAATAAAATAAAGTTAAAACGAAGTATTACTATCCCTTTAAGCCCGGATATCTTCGACACAATGTAAGATCCATAAATAAAAAATACCAAAGCTTGCGTAGTTTTACTAAATAAATCATCCGGACTCCAGTTGTTTGCGTGTGAATGTTCCCCTTTAAATAAATGTAATGCGGTAGATATTAAAAAAATTAATGAATTGCGCCATTTTCAATCTCCCAAACCTTTATGGTTTGAGAGATATCAGTCTGCAAAGTTCCCCCTCCCGCCCCTTGTGCTGACGTCAGCTTTCTAACTTACAGACGGAGATTCTAGTCCGCAGACCATCCTGCGGCTCTTCAGCAGAGCCGAAATCGCACTAGTTACAAAGAAATACTTAATTTGAAAGGTCTACAATGTGTGCTTGCAAACCACATTGTAGACCATTCAAATGAAGTATTTCTTTGTAACTAGCGCAATTTCGTATCTGCTGAAGAGCTGCAGGACGGTCTGCGGACCGGGATCTCCATCTGTAAGTTAGAAAGCTGACGTCAGCGCAAGGGGAGGGAAGGGGGAACTTTGTAGACTGATATCTCCCAAACCATAAAGGTTTGGGAGATCGGAAACGGTGCAATTAATTAATTTATTTTAATATCTACCGAATTAAATGTATTTAATTCCATGTATTACTACCGCTTTAATTTGCCATGAAGCAACATAACATGATAATTGCTCCTTTATACATATCTAAATATCACTGAGAATGTGGGCATGTGACAGATTTCCATTAAAATAAATTAAAATGATCTATATATATCTATTTTGCAAATTTGTGTTTGAGAAATGAAACTGTAATTGTTTAAAGGAGCAGTAAAGTTTTTTTATGAAAAAATATATATTGTAGGGATTTTCCTACTGAGTAAAATAAGGGTACTCACACTGCCAAGAGATTTATATTTCCAGAGTTATTACAGTTTAAACCCATATTTTTTACATTAGCAGTGCCCTCTAGTGTTCAAATTCTAATTAGATTTCCTGTTAGATTCTAATGGAGAGGAAAGTCAGAAAAGTCAGGGACATACAGTTCTCCATAGAATGTGATAGAAACTGCCTGTCACTTCCTGTCAGTTAGAACTATCAGGAAGTAAACACAGTAAATTCACTTCCTGTCAGTTAGAACTGTCAGGAAGTAAACACGGTAAATTCACTTCCTGGTTCTTTAAACTGCTATAATTTTTTAATAAAACATCTGACAGCGATGGGAGTGACCTTGTTTTATTCAGCAGGAAATGCTCTGTAAAATATGTGTTTTCATAAAAAAAAAGTTTACTGCTCCTTTAATGTCACAGTGAGGAGCTTGATGCTAATGTCTGGCACAATATGCAAATTAGTTTCTGTGCCAGGGAAAAATTACCACCCGGTGAGCTATTAGAAAAGCCTCCAGTGTGTAGGTTCTGCCTTAGATTCATTCATAGCACAGTGTGGGTTAATATTGGACAACAACAGAAACTAGTGGTTGGCTGGCTGGTGTGAATTTGAGCTGCGCCCAGCTCTGAAATGGATATATAACAACCTGCCCATCGTGCCGCGGATCCTGGCTGAGTCCCTCCAGAAGCACATGGGTACCTTTGCGGAGGGTGACATTGGCAGTGCGCTCTGGGCTGTGATGTTGCTCAGCTCTGGCTTAGCTTGTACTGCAGCCTTGCCATCCCGCCCACCTCTAACAGGAAGTCATTTGAATAACGCTCCGGACCGTGCCAGCAAGCGATAAGGGTTACTGACTTATAAATTATTTATATTACAGACATATAGCTGGTGCAAAATACAGGCAGTATTTAAAATGAACAAAAGGAGGGCGCCATACTAAGAAATAGGGTTATTCTCTATCACATCACCTGCACCAAAGGAGAAAAAGAAACATTTGCATTGATTATAATGCTTTGCAATGCATTAGAGAAGACTCACATTGCTTTGTAATGTGTTGCATGCCCCTTTGGTCATCATGGGGTTAATAAACATTCTCACATCTTCTTTTGTCTACTGTATATGTCAAAACAGTAGCACAGGTGGATACTAAGCCTGCTTCCATTCCGGTGCCACAGGTATCTCATCTGACCACTGACCGGCTTGACAGTTTAATGGGAATTCATCTGCCCCTTTTCAGGAGTGTAAGAAAATTAAAGTAGACAACCATGATTCTCATACTGGGGTTTTATACCTGTGGATAGATAGATAGATAGATAGAGTAATAGATAGATAGATAGATAGATAGATAGATAGATAGATAGATAGATAGATAGATAGATAGATATGAGATTTGACTGTTGACTGATAGATATGAGATAGATAGATATGAAATAGGACTATAGATAGATATGAGATAGATAGATAGATAGATTAGATAGATGGATATGAGATAGATAGATAGATAGATAGATAGATAGATACATAGATACATAGATAAATACATAGATCATCATGGGGTTAATAAACATCTTCTTTTGTCTACTGTATATGTCAAAACACTAGCACAGGTGGATACTAAACTTGCTTCCACTCCAGTCCCACAGGTATCTCATCTACTCCACAAATGGATCAGGCTAAACCCCACGCATCTGATCACCGTCCGGCTTGACATTTTAATGGGAGTTCATCTGCCCCTTTTCAGGAGTGTAAGAAAATTAAAGTAGACAATCATGAATCTCATAGTGGAGTTTTATGCTTGTAGATAGATAGATAGATAGATATATTAGATTTTAGGCCTTGATTTACACAGCTAATATAAGCTGCAGGTAGATTTGCTGTAAGATTCTCAGGATATGAACAGTGATATTTTGTACAAAGCAGGGTTTTTTTCCAATTATAAAACGTATGAAGAAATAATCCCACCCTCCAGATACTCACACAGTAAGAACCACAAACACAAGGACCATCAAATGTTTAGACTGTCACCTTAACCCCTTAAGAACCATCCTGATCAGTGATCACAGCACGAGGTATAGGCACGCTGCGATCACAAAATAACATGACGTACCAGGACCATCATGGTCCTTAACACTTGGACCAGCGTGACTTTCTCTGCACACTTATCTTGCACTCAAAAGGGTTAAACATTTGACTCAAATGCTTTGAGTGGCAGAGGGGTTTGAAACAACAAGCACTGAAAGTATTTAATTAACCCCTGAGATTTCTGACTTGTAATTATAAAACATGAATAGGATAAACATTATAGTGACCAGAGGATTCTGTATATAACATTCCGTTATTCATTTTCTGAACTGTATCTTTTATTAAAGTGGAACTACCACCCAATAATAAGATAGCATCACATCATTGCCCCTCTGACGACAAGCTGCTCGGTAGAGCTAGTTGCCAGAATTCTTACAGGATTAAAGAGAAATCTCTATTCTTCATGGACAGCAAGACGGAGCGCGGACATCTTGCCCTAGTGACGTCCATGTGCCTGCGCTGTCAGTCCCTTTAGGAGCCGGCCGGCTCCTAGCAATGCCTCCTAGACCCGGCTGGGACTGACAGCTCAGGCACGTGGACGTCACTAGGGCAAGGTGTCCGCGCTCCGTCTTGCTGTCCATGAAGAATAGAGATTTCTCTTTAATCCGGTAAGAATGCTCAGTAGCGCTAGTCACCAGAGGGGCAATGATGTGATGCTATCTTATTACTGGGTGGTAGTTCCGCTTTAAAGCTTCCACTACTCCCATACTGAAAGACGGATGCTCTTTTACTGAAGATGGCTATTGTAGCCTGTTTGGAAGCTGATGGGTTAAATCAGTGATTGCATTGACTGCTCTCACCTATGAGTCGGCAGCAGATCACTTTAGTTTTTCTTGTATATTAACCCTTCACATGACAGGAGTTTATTATATACAACTGGTAAGCATTTTAATTCTCTGTATAAAATACAGTGTTGCGAGTTTTGGACTGAAATGTTTCTACATGAAATAGGGAAATGAGTAATATGGCAATTATCACTGTTGCACATAAGAATATTTTCCACTTTCAAATTCTCTTTAACCCTTTGAGTGCCAGATGGGTTGTGTGTGTGATATTCATACCTGGGAACTTCCAGTTGAGTGCTACCCGGGGGGGAGTCCTCTGTTCACAAGGGGGTGACAAAAATGACGCTATTTGCGTCAAAAAGGGGCAGGCTTGACACAAGTAGGGGGCAGGGCTTAAAGGTGTCACACAGAAGGCTGGGGATGGAGGAACAGCGGGAGAAACAGCAGATATGGCAGATTTTCAATAGAAACTCCCCATATCCGGAGGAATCAGCCTCTGCCCCAGAGACCCGGTAAAGCTCTGTCAAAACCGGAGTCTCCGGGGCAAATCCGGAGAGTTCCCAGGTATGGTGATATTAGGAGGCGTTGTCTGATAGTTTTAGGGTGTTGCTAGGGTTGCTTTTGCTCTTGCCAAAACTGAACAGAGGCACCATGCTTTGTGCTAAACACAGAGAGATACCTCACATGTTTAGGGGTCAATTTCTAACTGTGGAATTCTTTCCAATTGAGAGCTTAATGCAGGGGAGAGCTGGCAACTTGTAGCCTGGGGGGAAAATACAATCCAGTGGCCTATTTCTATTATCGTTCGAGCCCACTGTCCCAGCCGACCCTGCATAGTTTACAGTGGAAATGGGGTTACACTTCTGATATTGCAGAGCTTAAAGGGATAGTAATACTAGGAAGACAAAGACTTAGAGAGTACATTGTGTTAGGGTGGTAGTTCCCCTATAACTATACCGTACTGACTCCGGAACATCTTTGGGAAACCGTGACAGAACTATATTTCTTTACTTACTATATTTGTAGTTTAAAGGGATAGTAATACTTTGTTTTATCTTTATTTTATTTTGTAGGCATTAAAAAAACGTGAAGAATGATATAAGTCTTATCTCTCAAACCTTTATGGTTTAAGAGACATTCACAAGCAAAGTACCCCCCCCCCCCCGTTCAGGCAGACCAGAAGGGAGGTAGACTGCAGAGAGGGACAATCTTCAATTAAGATAAGGGAAAAAGCTGAAAAACTTCTCAAGGGGAAAGGACTTTCATTGTTCTCATAGGAAGAAGATTGTCCCCTTCTGTTATCTGTCTGGTCTATGGACTGCATTCCACATCTGAGAATAGATGGCTTACACTATGTAAAAGGGGCGGGAGGGGAAACTTTGCTTGTGAATATCTCTCAAACCATAAAGGTTTGAGAGATAAGACTTATATCATTCTTCATGTTTTTTTAATGCCTACAAAATAAAATAAAGTTAAAACGAAGTATTACTATCCCTTTAAAGTTGAAATAGAGCTACACTAGTGATATCACAGAGCTTACAAGGGGATTGGGTTATGCTACAAGTGTAGCTCCATTTGGATTGTAGCTTCTGGGTATTACATGTGTAGCTCCATTTCAGTTGTAAGCTCTGTGGTATCAACAGCAGCAAGCAAGAGACTCAGTAAGGCTGTGGCCCACTGGTCCAGACATATGAATGGCCCAGGGGGCAATTGCACACTTGCCCCCCTGGCCAGCCCTCCCCTGGCTTAATATATGCCATGCAGCTGCCTTTTTTAAGCAAGTAATATATTAGGAATTTTTTTTATCATTCAAAGGGTTAAAAGCACCATTTAAGTCAGCAGGAAGCTACACAACCCGCCAATTAGAATTAGTGCTTTGGTGATAGATGGGTGCTCTAACCAATCAGAATGCAAGAGCTTGAAACTGAATCTGTTTGGGTTTCAGAACCTGTAAAAGTGACAAAGAATGACAAGCTGAACAGAGGAGCCCAAAAATCGTATTGTCCTGGTCAAAATTCAATGGGGGGGGGGGGGTAACCCCAGATGCTGCTGATTGGGGTTAGTTTTCCAGTAGTTTTGGGGTGCTGCTGATATTGGGGTATTCATAATCTGATAAAGTTATCTGATCAGCCAGTGGGAGCTGATATATTGGGGTGCTGCTGATGTCAGAGGAAGTTAGTTAGTTTTGGGGTGCTGCTGATGTTATGGTGAGTAGGCTGATTGGTTTGGGATGCTGCTGATGTAATGGCGAGTTGTCAGATTGGTCTGAGGTGCTGCTGATGTTATGGTGAGTTGTCGGATTGGTTTGGGTACTGCTGATGTTATGGTGAGTTGTCTGATTGGTTTGGGGTGCTGCTGATGTTATGGTGAGTTGTCTGATTGGTTTGGGGTGCTGCTGATGTTATGGCAAGTTGTCTGATAGTTTTGGGGTGCTGATGATGTTATGGTGAGTTGTATGATAGCTTTGGGGTGCTGCTGATGTTATGGTGAGTTGTCTGATAGGTTTGTGGTGCTGCTGATGTAATGGTGAGTTGTCGGATTGGTTTGTGGTATTGCTGATGTTATGGTGAGTTGTCGGATTGGTTTGGGGTGCTGCTGATGTTATGGTGAGTTGTCAGATTGGTTTGTGGTGCTGCTGATGTTATGGTGAGTTGTCGGATTAGTTTGGGGTGCTGCTGATGTTATGGTGAGTTGTCAGATTAGTTTGTGGTACTGCTGATGTTATGGTGAGTTGTCTGATTAGTTTGGGGTGCTGCTGATGTTATGGTGAGTTGTCGGATTGGTTTGGGTGCTGCTGATGTTATGGTGAGTTGTCTGATAGGTTTGGGGTGCTGCTGATGTTATGGTGAGTTGTCGGATTGGTTTGGGTACTGCTGATGTTATGGTGAGTTGTCTGATTGGTTTGGGGTGCTGCTGATGTTATGGTGAGTTGTCTGATTGGTTTGGGGTGCTGCTGATTTTATGGTGAGTTGTATGATAGGTTTGGGGTGCTGCTGATGTTATGGTGAGTTGTCTGATAGGTTTGTGGTGCTGCTGATGTAATGGTGAGTTGTCGGATTGGTTTGTGGTATTGCTGATGTTATGGTGACTTGTCGGATTGGTTTGGGGTGCTGCTGATGTTATGGTGAGTTGTCAGATTGGTTTGTGGTGCTGCTGATGTTATGGTGAGTTGTCGGATTAGTTTGGGGTGCTGCTGATGTTATGGTGAGTTGTCGGATTGGTTTGTGGTACTGCTGATGTTATGGTGAGTTGTCGGATTAGTTTGGGGTGCTGCTGATGTTATGGTGAGTTGTCGGATTGGTTTGGGTGCTGCTGATGTTATTGTGAGTTGTCTGATAGGTTTGGGGTGCTGCTGATGTTATGGCGAGTTGTCTGATTGGTTTGGGGTGCTGCTGATGTTATGGTGAGTTGTCGGATTAGTTTGGGTGCTGCTGATGTTATGGTGAGCTGTCTGATAGGTTTGGGGTGCTGCTGATGTTATGGTGAGTTGTCGGATTGGTTTGGGGTGCTGCTGATGTTATGGTGAGTTGTCTGATTGGTTTGGGGTGCTGCTGATGTTATGGTGAGTTGTCAGATTGGTTTGTGGTACTGCTGATGTTATGGTGAGTTGTCTGATAGGTTTGGGGTGCTGATGATGTTATGGTGTGTTGTCTAAATAGGTTTGGGGTGCTGCTGATGTTATGGTGAGTTGTCGGATTGGTTTGGGGTGCTGCTGATGTTATGGTGAGTTGTCTGATTGGTTTGGGGTGCTGCTGATGTTATGGTGAGTTGGCTGATTGGTTTGGGGTGCTGCTGATGTTATGGTGAGTTGTCAGATTAGTTTGGGGTGCTGCTGATGTTATGGTGAGTTGTCGGATTGGTTTGGGTGCTGCTGATGTTATGGTGAGTTGTCGGATTGGTTTGAGGTGCTGCTGATGTTATGTTGAGTTGTCTGATAGGTTTGGGTGCTGCTGATGTTATGGTGAGTTGTCGGATTGGTTTGAGGTGCTGCTGATGTTATGTTGAGTTGTCTGATAGGTTTGGGTGCTGCTGATGTTATGGTGAGTTGTCTGATTGGTTTGGGGTGTTGCTGATGTAATGGTGAGTTGTCCGATTGGTTTGGGGTGCTGCTGATGTAATGGTGAGCTGTCTGATTGGTGTGGGGTGCTGCTGATGTTATGGTGAGTTGTCTGATTGGTTTGTGGTACTGCTGATGTTATGGTGAGTTGTCTGATTGGTTTGGGGTGCTGCTGATGTTATGGTGAGTTGGCTGATTGGTTTGGGGTGCTGCTGATGTTATAGTGAGTTGTCTGATAGGTTTGGGGTGCTGCTGATGTTATGGTGAGTTGTCGGATTGGTCTGTGGTGCTGCTGATGTTATGGTGAGTTGTCTGATAGTTTTGGGGTGCTGCTGATGTTATGGTAAGTTGTCTGATTGGTTTGGGGTGCTGCTAATGTTATGGTGAGTTGTCTGATAGGTTTGGGGTGTGGCTGATATTATGTTGAGTTTTCTGATAGGTTTGGGGTGCTGCTGATGTTATGGTGAGTTTGCTGATTGGTTTGGGGTGCTGCTGATGTTATGGTGAGTTGTCTGATAGGTTTGGGTGCTGCTGATGTAATGGTGAGTTGTCTGATTGGTTTGGGGTGCTACTGATGTAATGGTGAGTTGACTGATAGGTTTGGGGTGTTGCTGATGTAATGGTGAGTTGTCCGATTGGTTTGGGGTGCTGCTGATGTAATGGTGAGCTGTCTGATTGGTGTGGGGTGCTGCTGATGTTATGGTGAGTTGTCTGATTGGTTTGTGGTACTGCTGATGTTATGGTGAGTTGTCTGATTGGTTTGGGGTGCTGCTGATGTTATGGTGAGTTGGCTGATTGGTTTGGGGTGCTGCTGATGTTATAGTGAGTTGTCTGATAGGTTTGGGGTGCTGCTGATGTTATGGTGAGTTGTCGGATTGGTCTGTGGTGCTGCTGATGTTATGGTGAGTTGTCTGATAGTTTTGGGGTGCTGCTGATGTTATGGTAAGTTGTCTGATTGGTTTGGGGTGCTGCTAATGTTATGGTGAGTTGTCTGATAGGTTTGGGGTGTGGCTGATATTATGTTGAGTTTTCTGATAGGTTTGGGGTGCTGCTGATGTTATGGTGAGTTTGCTGATTGGTTTGGGGTGCTGCTGATGTTATGGTGAGTTGTCTGATAGGTTTGGGTGCTGCTGATGTAATGGTGAGTTGTCTGATTGGTTTGGGGTGCTACTGATGTAATGGTGAGTTGACTGATAGGTTTGAGGTGCTGCTGATGTAATGGTGAGTTGTCTGATAGGTTTGGGATGGTGCTGATGTTATGGTGAGTTTTCTGATAGGTTTGGGGTGTTGCTGATGTAATGGTGAGTTGCCTGATTGGTTTGGGGTGCTGTTGATTTTGGGTTGAGTTGTCTGATACTTTTGGGATACTGCTGATGTTGGCGAGTTGCTTAAAAAGGGTCTATTACTGCCTTTCAGAGCTGCACCAAGTAATGTTGGCCAAGTCCGCAGTCATTTCACTTTTTTGGTTAGATACTATACAAAGATATTGTAACAACAGCAAGGCATGAAAATAGCTCCTGAAATTAATGTTTAACTGCTAAATTAACAAAGGAAATCTCACTGCCAGACATACCAATTCACTGACATCACACGGGATGTTTACTCACATCTGTGCAACGATTGGCTCTCCATTAACCCCTTGAATTTTAGAGAGGACTCAAATGCATTGCCCTGCCATGCATTAAAGTCCTCTCTATCATTTAACCCTTTGAGTGCCAGAGGGGTACGCAACGCAAATGCGTTGCGTACCCCTCTAGCACTCAAAGGGCTAAGGGTTGCCAAAACGGATTGCTCTGCAAATCCATTTCATACACCCCTGGCACTCAGAGGGTTAAAAGTATATTTTCCGCTCACAATTTAAATTTATCCTAAACCAGTCATGCCACTTCTTCTCTGCTCATGCCTGTCCGGAGGTGGGAGTGGAGGAATATCTTAAATGGGGGAGGTTTAAATTTTTGCTTTCATTTTTTTTTTCTTTGAGATAAGGAAGTTCTCATGGTATCTGTCCCTCCTCCATTAACCAGAGGTGCATCTGCAGTCACAATAGTCCCACAGAGCAGATCCAGGCCCCAGGCAGGTAAAGCAGTCAACTGGGCGTGGTCTGAATTCCTTGAATATTGTGATTCGCAGCTGGGACATGGGGGAGACGGAGTCCAGAGCAGTACCCTGACCCTAGACTGGCCGTGCAAGGAGAGAATTCATAGTACAGCGCAGTACCCTGACCCTATACTGGCCGTGCAAGGACAGAATTCATAGTACAGCGCAGTACCCTGACCCTATACTGGCCGTGCAAGGACAGAATTCATAGTACAGCGCAGTACCCTGACCCTAGACTGGCCGTGCAAGGAGAGAATTCATAGTACAGAGCAGTACCCTGACCCTAGACTGGCCGTGCAAGGAGAGAATTCATAGTACAGAGCAGTACCCTGACCCTATACTGGGTGTGCAAGGAGAGAATTCACAGTACAGAGCAGTACCCTGACCCTAGACTGGCCGTGCAAGGAGAGAATTCACAGTACAGCGCAGGAAGTGGGACTCACGTGTGTAGAACACAGGTAAGAATGTCATGTAACTACATATTTACAGTGTTTGTGTATGTGTACCTGTCTGCTTCATGTACACAAACCAGGAGACTCTAAATCCTCTGAGTGCCATAAGGGTGGGCAACACATTGCAACTTCACACTGGAGAAGTTATCTCCTCTTTATCACACCTTAGTACATCTCTCCTGTAGTCTATAACTGAATCTCTCCCATAGAATAACATAGGAACTGGAGAGTTTATCTCACTGGAGAAGTTATCTCTTCTTTATCACACCTTAGTACATCTCCCCCTGTAGTCTATAACTAAAGATCTCCCATAGAATAACATAGGGACTGGAGAGTTTATCTCACTGGAGAAGTTATCTCCTCTTTATCACACCTTACTACATCTCCCCCTGTAGTCTATAACTAAATCTCTCCCATAGAATAACATAGGAAGTAGAGAGTTTATATCACCGGAGAAGTTATCTCCTCTTTATCACACCTTAGTACATCTCCCTCTGTAGTCTATAACTAAATCTCTCCCATAGAATAACACAGGAACTGGAGAGTTTATCTCACTGGAGAAGTCATCTCCTCTTTATCACACCTTAGTACATATCCCCCTGTAGTTTTTAACTAAATCTCTCCCATAGAATAACATAGGAACTGGAGAGTTTATCACACTTGAGAAGTTATCTCCTCTTTATCACACCTTAGTACATCTCCCCCTGTAGTTTTTAACTAAATCTCTCCAACAGACAGTGTACATCTTTAAGAGATGTTAGGAGTCCATACCTCCCAAGTGTCCCTCTTTAGGAGATATTAGGGGTCAGTACCTCCCAAGTGTCCATCTTTAGGAGGCACAGTCCCTCTTTGAGGCCCAAATCCCTCTGTCCCTCTTTCCCATCCTGGTGTCCCTGTGTTCAGGAGATCAGACTGTGTGGTGTGTATATAAGTGTATCACCCTGGTGTCCCTGTGTTTAGGAGATCAGACTGTGTGGTGTGTATATAAGTGTATCACCCTTTTGTCCCTGTGTTTAGGAGATCAGACTGTGTGGTGTGTATATAAGTGTATCACCCTGGTGTCCCTGTGTTTAGGAGATCAGACTGTGTGGTGTGTATATAAGTGTATCACCCTGGTGTCCCTGTGTTTAGGAGATCAGACTGTGTGGTGTGTATATAAGTGTATCACCCTGGTGTCTCTGTGTTTAGGAGATCAGACTGTGTGGTGTGTATAGAAGTGTATCACCCTGGTGTCCCTGTGTTTAGGAGATCAGACTGTGTGGTGCGTATAGAAGTGTATCACCCTGGTGTCCCTGTGTTTAGGAGATCAGACTGTGTGGTGTATATAGAAGTGTATCACCCTGGTGTCCCTGTGTTTAGGAGATCAGACTGCGTGGTGTGTATATAAGTGTATCACCCTGGTGTCCCTGTGTTTAGGAGATCAGACTGTGTGGTGTGTATATAAGTGTATCATCCTGGTGTCCCTGTGTTTAGGAGATCAGACTGTGTGGTGTGTATAGGAGTATATCCACAACAATAAATCTCACATTAATGCTGATTTAAGCTTCAGTGTATGTGGTTATAAATTAGTCTGTCTAAATAAAATGATTTGTGTAACTCAATAAATGATTTCGAACAAGACCAAGAAGTTGACTAGAGAACATGAAATAACCTAAAAATTCTCAGGAGTGCTCCACCCATGCATCACACCCCCAGCATCACCACCTAAAACAAAAGTGTCCCTCTTTGACCATTTGAAATTATGGGAAGTAACCTACCAGGACTGTTAGTGATACAAGTGATAGTGATGGTGTAGACCAGAGTTTCCTTTCCTCAATCCTGCTTCCCATAGGCCATTAGAAAGTAAGGAGCAATCACTCCACCAGCAATAAGGCTTAAAGGGATAGTAATACTTTATTATTATTATCCCTCATATTGCCAACCAATGAGGACCATATAGCAAATACATTTCATTGGCTGGCTGGACTGGTGCGTGCAAGACAGCTGGGATGGCGCAGGTATGCTGGCGCTGCGAGTGAGACCCAGGGCTGGATTTACATCTCAGGAGCCTGTAGGCACAGATATCTGAAGCGCCCCCCCGCCATCTCCACAATTCTCCAAATCTCCATATTGCCCTCACGTTGCCCCCCATCACCTTCACATTGCCCCCATCAGCTCCACATTGCCCCATCATCTCAACATTGTCCTCACATTGACCCCCATCAGCTCCACATTGACCCCCATCAGCTCCACATTGACCCCATCACCATCAGCTCCACATTGACCCCCATCAGCTCCACATTGACACCATCACCATCAGCTCCACATGGACACCATCACCATCAGCTTCACATTGACCCCATCAGCTCCACATTGCCCTCACATTGCCCCCCATCAGCTCCACATTGCCTCTCATCAGCTCCAGATTGACCCCCATCAGCTCCACATTGACCCCCATCAGCTCCACATTGATCCCATCACCATCAGCTCCACATTGACCCCATCAGCTCCACATTGCCCTCACATTGCCCCCATCAGCTCCACATTGACCCCATCAGCTCCACATTGACCCCCATCAGCTCCACATCGCTTGCCCCCCCATCATCCCCATATTGACCTCACATTGCTCCCATTATCTCCAAATTAACCCTTTGAGTGTCATAGTGGTACACAACGCATTGCTTTGCGTACCACTCTGGCACTCAAAAGGTTAAGCCTCATTCTTCCCCCCACATCCGTTTCTTACCTCCCTGGTGGTCCAGCGGCTGGAGAGATCTGTGCTTGTGCACAGACCTGCAGCTGCTGGAGCTCCTGCGCGGCCTTCCCTTTAGTAATGCAGAGCGCTGGGAGATTTTATCTCCCAGCGCTCTGCATTGCTGAAGAGCCTGGAGAGCTCACAGCTTACAAGGCGGCGGCTGGCGGCGTGGCATGGCAAGCTGCGCCAAGTAAAAAAAAAAAAAATCAATTGTAGTGGCAGGCACCCCTCTGTGGGTGCGCCTATAGGCAGATGCCTACTCTGCCTTACGGAAAATCCGGCCCTGGTGAGACCCGCGGCTGAGGATCCCACCAGAGCTGACCATCTTTCTGAGGCTGTTCCCAATGGGAAATCTTACTCTGTGTCAGCCTCAGAAAGATGGTCAGCGCCGGTGGGAGCCTCATTTGCAGGACTTACTAGGGTGACCACATGTCCCGGAATGGCAGATTGGAAATGTGGTCACCCTATCCCCCAGGAGCCCATAATTTGCTGTAAATTGCAATTTTCACTGTCTGAATATACAGAAGAGTCAGGACACCTCCCTCTGTCTTTCTAATAGAAAAGGCTGCAATTTAGGGACTAAATAATCAGTTAATTGGCGCAGATGAAATAGTAGTTAGCATTAGGCTCTCTCACCCTGAGAATTAGGCCCTTCACCCTGAGACCCTGAGATTTAGGTCAAACCCCTGAGACCCTGAGACGTCCCAGCTATGAACATACAGGTATGGGGTTCACCATTTTTTATTTGCTTAACAATAAAGATGTTTTTATGAACTAGTTTTGACCGTCCTGTTATTCCCAGGCAGTTTTTTTTATCCTTGGTGCACGCACTCTGTTTTCAATTCTGTCATGTCATTAACCCTTGAGTGACAGAGGGTTATGCAACGCATTGCGTTGTGTACCCTTCTGGCACTCAAAAGGTTAATTTTCAGTTTAGGGATGGTTATTTACTGGTTCCTGGGGCTGTCCGGTCCAGGGGCACAGAGAGGAAAGAAAATTAATTAAATGATGTACCTAGGCTCCTTTGCTAACCCGTTGGCTACCTACACAGTGTTTAGTTCACACTACAGTTTTGTGGGTGTAGGTGCTGTGAAGTACACATCATGGCAAGTGTACAGGAAAAAAGATTAGATCCATACTGATCTGAGTAAATATATGTAGACCACCATAGCTCCCAACATTTCAAATTGCCAAAGAGGGACACTTGTGTTTTAGGGGGTGTTGCTGGGGGCGTTGCTGGTAGGTGGAACGTTACCGAGAATTTTTAGGCTATTTCAGGACCTATTGATACCTCCTTGTGTAACCAAATAAATGACGTATAACAAGATCTAAGTATTTTATTTACACAGAATAATGTATAAACACATATACTAACATTTAAACAAACAATAATGTGAGTTTTATTGCTGTAGAGCAATGTGATACACTTCTATACACACCATCTCTTAAAAAGAGGGACATTAGGGCGGGAAAGAGGGACAGAGGGATTTGGGTCCAAAAGAGGGACTGTCCCTCCTAAAGAGGGACACTTGGGAGGAATGGACCACTACACTCCAATAGGGACCTTTTACAACTCACAGGCCTCTGTGGGTACTTTTTTCCCTGAACAGAAAAATCTCTGATTCCTCTTATTCCAGGAAAACCGTGCCTTCTGATCCCTAGGGATATTAAAGGGATAGTAATACTTTATTATTACTATCCCCCATATTGTAGATATTTGTAAAATAATTTAATAGCCCCCAGGTTCATCTCTCAAACCTTTATGGTTTGAGAGATAACCGAAGGCAAAGTTCCCCCCTCCCTCCCCCTTCCCTGAAGTCAGCGTTGTACTGACTGAAGGGGAAGTCTGTCGTACGACAGGCTTGCGGCTCTGCAGCTGAGCCGAGATCGCGTTAGTGACAAAGAATTATTTCACTGAAACGGTCTTCTACATGTGCTTGGTTTGCTCTTGGTTTGCAATCACACGTAGAAGACCGTTTCAGTGAAATAATTCTTTGTCACTAACGCGATCTCGGCTCTGCTGCAGAGCCGCATGATGAAAGACAGACCGGATATCCCTGCAGTCAGTACAAGGCTGACTTCAGGGAAAGGGGGAGGAGGGGGGAACTTTACCTTCAGTTATCTCTCAAATCATAAAGGTCTGAGAGATGAACCTGGGGGCTATTACATTATTTTGCAAATATGTACAATATGGGTGATATTAATAATAAAGTATTACTATCCCTTTAAACAGAGGGGAATGTAATGTGTTGCTGTGTTGTCCTTAACCCTTTTAGTACCAGAGAGGTATCCAATGCAATGGAACTCAAAGGGTTCAATGTGGAAGGAAGGTTAGAGCTGCTTTTAACTAGTCATTGGATTACTAGGATTGCTGACTGTAAAGCTCTGTGGTATAACTAGTATAACGCGTTTTCAGTTTTAAAGGGATAGTAATACTTAAGATGTAAAAAAAAAATATGTTGTAAGGTTTATGTCCCCGAATAAAACAAGAGTACTCCCACAGCTGAGAGATATTTGATTAAAAAATTATAACAGCTCAAAGTTGAATTTTTTTAGGTGCAATATCACAGTGGCCTGAAAATTTACAGTGGTACTGTTGCTACACCATCCTATGGACTGCTCTGTTCTGTAGAGCACCATAGAATGGTGTAGCAACAGCGCCACCGTAAGTTTTCAGGCTACTATGATATTTGCACCTAAAAAATTTGAGTTTGAGCTGTTATCATTTTTTTAATAAAATATCTCTCAGCAGTGGGAGTACCCTTGTTTTACTCAGGGGGATAAACCCTACAACATATATCTTTTTACATTTTAAGTATTACTATCCCTTTAAGTATTACCATCCCTTAAGCTCTGCATATCACTAATATAGCTCCATTTCAGTTGTAAGCTTTGTGGAATCAACTTTGTAGTCACACTTGAGTTGTATGATCTGTGGGATTACTAGTGTATCCTCATTTCTATAGCTGGGAACTTTTAACCCTTTGAGTGCCCGAGGGGTATGCAACGAATTGCAAAGCAATGCGTTGCCTACCCCACTGGCACTCAGTGGGTTAAAATGTAATAACCCAGAGATCTGAAGACCAGAAGCAAAAAAAAAAGTAGATTGCATTCATCCTTTGAGTGTTAGAAGGGTACGCAACCGCAACGCATTGCAATGCATACTTCCTCTAGCACTCAAAGGGTTAAATGAAAAAATGAGTACACTTACCAGCTAACACTGGCTGGTGTGCAGGTTCTCCACTCCTTCTCATGCAACGTGGGCAGGCAACTTAAACCCACTCTTCCTACTGACATCTGCCCTTATCTATCCAGTAATTTGCTGGCTGAGGTCACTTACCTGGGATGCAGTGCCTCGGCCTCACAGCAGTACAGGAGACATTCTGTTTTGGGTTTTTTGTTTGTTTTTTTACTCCGCAGCAGCTTGTTAACCGGAGAACTTGATGTTTCATCCGGAGACAGTGCCCTAAATCCGGAATCTCCAGGTGAAACCTGGCAAGTTCCCACCTATGCTCATTTCAGTTTGTAAGCTCTGTGATACAATTTGTAGCTCCACTTCAGTTGTAAGCTCTGTGATACAATTTGTAGCTCCACTTCAGTTGTAAGCTCTGTGATACAATTTGTAGCTCCACTTCAGTTGTAAGCTCTGTGATAACATTTGTAGTTCAATTTCAATTGTAAGCTCTGTGGCATCACTTGTGTACCACCATTTAAATTCTAATACCTGTAGAATTCCAAATCTAAGCTCTATGTTATAATTGTGTAGCCCAATTTCAGTTGTAAGCTCTGTGGAATCACTTCTGTAGCCCCATTTCAATTGTAAGCTCTGTGGTACATTTTTAATATATTTAGCCCCTTTGATTCCATGGATGTGCCCAGTGCATAGCTTTGCAGTGTTTTGGTGATCTGTCTGGCATCCAAGGGTTTAAAGCATAATTTGTTTGTCTCTTTTTAAGTTGGGAGTAGTACATCTAACCACAAGAACAGAGATCAAACTGAGAGGCTTCCAGGGGTCCCAATTTGGGATCCTGCCTAGAACCCCGTGGAGTCTTAATCTGGCTCTGGCTGCCTCTGTTGGTTCCACTGGAGGCGGCAAAAATGCCCAGTAACACAGGGCCCCTCCAAACATTTTAGGCCGTTGTCGGAATGGGGGGGTGACAAAACCCTATAGAAGCTGATTGGTTAGGAGGTGCGTAAGCACACAGCCAGTTGTAGGCTGGAATCCATTTTGAACAGGGACTCGCAATAAAATAAAAAAAAAGTCTTTGTTCAAAATTCCATCATTCCCTCATTCTCCAAAGTCAATCTTTAAAATCCGTTGAGTGTCAGAGAGAGGCATCAAAGCATTGCATTACAATGCGTTGATTACCTCACTGGCACTCAAAGGGTTAATTTCAGTGGCGTAACAATAGGGGTCGCACCTGCGAATGGGCCAGTCACTCTCAGGGGCCCGTCCGCCCCCTGCGACATCCTCGCCACGCTCCCGCAGCACAGCTGATCTCCCAGCAGCTGGCGCTCTAGTAATGCAGAGCGCTGGGAGATGACATAATCTCCCAGCGTTCTGCATTACTAAGAACCGCGTGGGAGCTTGCGATGCAGACAGAGGTCTGTGCCGAATGAGGCACAGATCTGTCATTGCACACCTCTAGACCACCAGGGACTCGAGGTAGGAGGAGGGGGGCGGTCAGTAGGGGCATTGTGGAAGGATCAATGTGGAGAATGAGGGGCACTGTGGAAGAGGCATTATGGAGAATGAGGGGCATTGTGGAAGGGGCATTATGGAGATTGAGGGGAAATGTGGAGATGGGGGCAATGTGGAGAAAGAGGGGCATTGTGATGGGGGCATTGTGGAAGGGGCATTGTGGAGAATGAGGGGCATTGTGATGGGGGCATTGTGGAGAAAGAGGGGCATTGTGTTGGAGGTATTGTTGAAGGGGCAATGTGGAAGGGGCAATATGTAGAATGAGGGGCATTGTGGAGATGAAGGGGCACTGTGGAGAATGAGGGGCATTGTGGAAGGGGCAATATGGAGAATGAGGGGCAATGTGGAGATGAAGGGGCACTGTGGAGAATGAGGGGCATTGTGGAAGGGGCAATGTGGAGATGGGGGCATTGTGAAAGGGGCATTGTGGAAGGAGCAATATGGAGGTGGCCAATGTAGTTGAGGGGGCCAATGTGGTCGGGGGGGCCCATGGCAATTCTTGCACCAGGGCCCTGTGGCTTCTAGTTATGCCTCTGGTTAATTTGTAAAGGAAATCATGTCCTTAGAGGCAGATGGGATTATTTGTTGCAGCCCTGAAACTTCATTCACTGGCTTCTTCTTAAAAATGACATCAGTGCGAGATGTGTGACATCATTGAAAACCTCAAAAAACTATAATGTCTATCTCCATGGACATGCAATCCAGTACTAATTAAATATACATTTTGGGAGAATCAATCCATGCAGTATTCATTCATAGTGGAAATAGATTTCCAGGTCAATTTAACTCTTCGCGTGCCAGTGGGGTCTCTAAGCATATCCCTCTGGCACTCATAGGGTTTAAATAATTGGGTGGTATTATTAGGAGCTGTTAGCGTCACGTTAAATTAAATAACTGTAATATGCTCCCACTCTTGTCGTATCTATATATTCCATTGTTAATACATTTTATTCAACTGAAATTGAATGTATTTCTCTCGGATGAGTCCCTGGTGAGAATTATTCTGTAATTAGAAACGAATGTCACAAAACAGGAACCCTTTGTCCAGCAACTTGTCAGGTTAATTTAATTAAAACGCTAAGTGACTTTAGCAAAATGTCTCCACTAGTGTAGGGTTCAAAGCTTTTAATCCCCACAGGGTGAATTTCTATTGGAGAATTAATTTAGCACCACACAATTCAGCCGCTCATTAATGCTTTGTAAGGTTTGCCAGTTAAACAGAAAATAAATGAGGCAGTTGGTTTTTATTATCATTTTGAAAAAAAAAATTATTTGCATTCAGCATACACAACGGATCATATATATATATTAAAGGAGCAGTAAACTTTTTTTTATGAAAACACATATTTTATAGAGCATTTCCTGCTGAATAAAACAAGGTCACTCCCATCACTGTCAGATGTTTTATTTAAATATTATAGCAGTTTAAATAGTCAGGAAGTGAATTTACTGTGTTTACTTCCTGATAGTTCTAACTGACAGGAAGTGACTTTACTGTGTTTACTTCCTGATAGATCTAACTGACAGGAAGTGAATTTACTGTGTTTACTTCCTGATCGTTCTGACAGGAAGTGAATTTACTGTGTTTACCTCCTGATAGTTCTAACTGACTGGAAGTGAATTTACTGTGTTTACTTCCTGATAGTTTTAACTGACAGGAAGGGACTCAGCAGTTTCTATCACATTCTATGGAGAACTGTATGTCTCTGACTTTTCTGACTTTTCTCTCCATTAGTGGAGTACCCTTATTTTACTCAATAGGAAAATCCCTACAATATTTATTTTTTCATAAAAAAAGTTTACTGCTCCTTTAAGTAAAAATTGGAGCAATTCTGGAGCAAACCAACTAATCCATGGGGAATGAATAAAAATTCCACAAATTATCAAATGTGGCTTTTCACTCTTGAATTCTAGCGAAGTCTCAGTGCAGAGTTCAGCAATGAATTGGAGACGTTTCTCCAGAATTCAGGACCAGGAGACTAAACGTATCAATTTAAAGGGATAATAATAGTTAAAATGTAAAAAAATATATAGAAGGTTTTATCCATCTGAATAAAACAGAGGTACCCCCACTGTAGGGTGAACACATGTCCCAGATTGCCCAGGGCAGTCCCTGATTTTAAAGGAGCAGTAAACTTTTTTTTAATGAAAACACATATTTTATAGAGCATTTCCTGCTGAATAAAACAGGGTCACTCTCATCGCTGTCAGGTGTTTTATTCAAAATTTATAGCAGTTCAAATAATCAGGAAGTGAATTTACTGTGTTTACTTCCTGATAGTTGTAACTGACAGGAAGTGAATTTACTGTGTGTTTACTTCCTGATCTAACTGACAGGAAGTGAATTTACTGTGTTTACTTCCTGATAGTTCTAACTGACAGGAAGTGACAGGCAGTTTCTATCACATTCTATGGAGAACTGTATGTCTCTGACTTTTCTGACTTTTGTCTCCATTAGAATCTAACAGGAAATCTAATTAGAATTTGACCACTAGAGGGCACTGCTAATGTAAAAAGACATGGGTTTAAACTCTGGAAATATAAATCTCTTGGCAGTGTGAGTACCCTTATTTTACTCAATAGGAAAATCCCTACAATATATATTTTTTCATAAAAAAAGTTTACTGCTCCTTTAAATGTGTATCCGATGTCCCAAGCAGCTTCTTTCAGGGACAATACAAGGTCCCAGAATGCAGACTCCAGAGCACAGAGGTCTAAACACTAGAAGGAGAACTGGCCATTGCCTACTGTGACAGGAAATGATGCCTCTGCTGGGCTACAAGAAAATGGCTTCCAGACAGAGCTCAAAACACTAGAAAGAGAACTGAACCTGGATCCTGACATCAAACAGGGCAGACAGTGCATTTTTCTTGTAGTGTAATATTAGTCTAAGGCTTTGGGTGTGATGTAAATTATCTATTGGCCCACCACAGACATCACTTTCTGTCACAGCAGTCAATAGGAAGTTCTCCCTCTAGTGTTTAGAACTCTGTGGTACATTCATCTCTGCAGTGTCCCTGAATGGCAGAATTGAAATGTGGTCACCCTACTCCGCTGCTGAGAGGTGTTTTATTCAAAAGTGATTACAGCTCAAACTTGAATTTTTTAGGTGCAGTACCTCTGTGGTCTAAAATTGTACAGTGGCACTGTTGCTACACCATCCTATGGAGGTTTATAGTCAACAGACCAGATCTGTCCATAGGATGGTGTAGCAACAGCGCCACTGTACAATTCAGACCACTGTGATACCATATGTCCCAAGTGTCCCTCTTTTAGACCCAAATCCCTCTTTCCCACCCTGTTGTCCCTCTTTTTAGGAGATAAGATTGTGTGATGTGTATATAAATGTATCACATTGCTCTACAGCAATAAAACTCACATTAATGTTTGTTTAAACATCAGTATATGTGTTTATAAATTAGTCTGTGTAAATAAAATACTTTGATCTTGTTATAAGTCGTTTATTAGGTTACACAAGGAGGTCTCAATAGGTCATGAAATAGCCTAAAAATTATCGCTAATGCCCTGCCCACCAGCCACACCCCCAGCCAACCCCCCTAAAACACAAGTGTCCCTCTTTGACAATTTGAAATGTTGGGAGGTATGTGATACTGCACATAAAAAAATCAAGTTTGAGCCATAATTACTTTTGAATAAAACACCTTTGGCAGTGGGACTTCCTTTGTTTTACTCAGGGGGATAAACCGTACAACATATTATTATTATTTTTTTTTTTTTTACATTTTAGGTATTACTATCAGTCTCATTCATATCTTTTTCATTTGTTTTAATATTTCACAGTTTTATCTTGTCTGCAATACATTTCATATCAGTGCCACTGTACTGTTTTTTTTGTAAACACAGGACTCACAAGGCACTCTGTTGCAGAGTGGCTTGCAGGTCCTGTGTTTACCTGAATCAGCTGATCAGCGGATATCTAAAAGCTTTGATAGCCAGTACAGGAGAGCATAGAAGCTTTGATTGTGTGCAATCTACATCCTTATGGAACTGAAAGGGTTAAGAGATGGCAGTTGCTGTCTCTGCTTTCCAGAGTAGAGACAGCAAACTGTCCTCTGGCTTCATAGAGAGCTACAGAGAGATCCTGAGGTTGACGATGCTGGGACTGTGAACTCCAACAGCAGAGGCTGCTATAGTTTAGTGCATGTGGCAAATAGCCACATTAACATATAAGCACACCCACCTGTATGCAACAATGGCTCATTAAACTGTATTTCCACATGCCATACCTCCAAAGTGTCCCTCTTTAGGAGGGACAGTCCCTCTTTGAGACCCAAATCCCTCTGTCCCTCTTTCCTACCCTTTTGTCCCTCTTTTTAGGACATTAGAATGAGTGGTGTGTATTACATTGCTCCACAGCAATAACACATACATAAATGTGTTGTTAATTTTCAGTAAATGCGTTTATACATTAATATGGGCAATTAAAATACTTTGGTCTTGCCCTAAATCATTTATCAGTTACACAAAGAGGTGCAGATGGGTCAAGAAATAACTTAAAAATTCTTGGAAATGCCCCGCCTACCAGCCACGCCCCCAGAAACTCCACCTAAAACAGAAGTGTCCCTCTTTCGCCATTTGAAATGTTGGGAGGTATGACATGCAAAGAAAGTTTTACTTCACTGAGAGGGTGGTAGATAAGTGGAATATATAAAAATGAGATGTCCAAGCGCTAATAGGATCCACTAAAATATCATTTCTTAGAATAATTAAAAAAAATCAATTTTATCATTAACTGGACAATGAACACGTGAACACTTATACATTTTCAACAGTATTGTATGTGTCACCAGAGCTCCACAATACACACACACATCACTGTTGGACCCTCAAAAGTAGACAAATCCTAACACCTTCCCACACATATAGAGTCAGTTACTAATGGTAACAAATTACCTATTAGCGCCTGTACATTTCAATTTATACCTTATTTTCTTTTTTGGGGGCAATTTAAGTGGGAACGTCATTGCCTTTAAGTTGCTTTTAGTGTCCTGTGTATTTTTTCTTCCCTCTTGCGCAAACTATATTTATATAGATAAGTGGAATAGCCTACCAGCAGAAGCAGTAAATAAGTGGAATAGCCTACCAGCAGAAGTGGTAGAGGTTAATACAGTGAGAGAATGTAAGCTTTCATGGTATAGGCATAAGGCTGTCCTGAACAAGAAGACAAGACCAAGGACCAAATTAGGTTTGAGGTTTTTACAGTAGACTAGGTGGGTCAAATGGATCTTATCGGCCGGCAAATTCAGTTTCAAATAAAACGTGCATGTCTTAAGTGAAGGTTCATAAACCTGTTGAAGGCGTGGCAGATTCATGGTGATGTCAGTGGATTGTGGTGGACTGGGGTTGGATTCACAGGGATGTAATGGTGAATACATCTTAGTGCCTACTGTCGGTATGTCATTAACACGTTGGATACCTCTCCGGCACTCAAAGGGTTAAAAATACCTTGAAGCTCCCCGTCTCTGGAGATGCCATTTTTTTTTTTTTTTATCTTAATTATCGGATCTCTGAGGACAGAGACTGATTCTCGGGACTCAGTGAGATCCTTTGTAACTTCTCCCAATTTATTGCCAGTTCTTGTCAGTCTCCGCATTTTTCTTTCCAATCATTTTAATGGCAAGCCCCTCCTCCCAATCCTGCCCACCCCAATTAACCTTATGACGCACATGGCGAATCTCTGGATGCTTAGGAAAAGACAGTCTCTGGGTACATTGATAAAACCTATTAGATCGCTGACAAGAGGTACAGGGTCACTGACCCGGCATGGTCTAACTGAAAATCAGCTCTGATAACGAAAGCATCTCGTTATGTAAATCTGTATGTTAAAGGGATTGTAATACTTCGTTTTATCTTTATTTTATTTTGTAGGCATTAAAAAAACATGAAGAACGATATAAGTCTTATCTCTTAAACCTTTATGGTTTGAGAGATATTCACAAGCAAAGTTTCCCCTCCCGCCCCTTTTACCTAGTGTAAGCCATCTCTTCTCAGATGTGGAATCCAGTCCATAGACCAGACAGATAACAGCAGGGGACAATTTTCTTCCTATGAGAACAATGAAAGCCCTGCCCCCCCCTTGACAAGTTTTTCAGGTTTTCCCCTTATCTTAATTGAAGATTGTCCCTCTCTGCAATCTACCTCGGTACCTCCCTTCTGATCTGGCTGAGCAGTGTTATATCAGTAAAAGGGATGGGAGGGGGATACTTTGTCATTGAATTACTCCTGAACTACAACTCTGACAGAATTGAAATAACACTCTCCAAAGTCCAAATACTATGATGATTAATTAGAGCTGCTTTTATTATGAAACATTACTATCCCTTTAAACAAACTCATTGACTTAATCCTGGGGTAAAGTTCCCAGTAGAAGAGGTCTATGAAGCATTGCTTCACAATACAATAGGCGCCACTGTTATTCAGTAACATAGTTGATAAGGCTGAAAAAAGACGTGTCCATCAAGTTACCCCCGCTGATCCAGAGAAAAGCAAAAAAAAAAAAAACAGCAATAAAATTGAAGCCATTTCCAAATAAGGCCCAATTGGATAAAAAAAAATCCTTCCCGGCTCCAAATGGCAGTCAGACAGTTCCCTGGATCAACATCTTATCTGTTTTGAAGCCATTTGTCCTAATTCTCAATATAGTTTTGTGCTAGATAGGTATCCATTACTTTTTTGGAAAGCAGTTACAGTATCTGCAAGCACAGCACCTCGAGACAAAGACTTCCATAACTTTACTGTCCTTTTTGTAAAAAATCCTAGTCTTTGTTTTAGTCGAAATTGCCTTTGCTCTAGTCTTAACCTCTTGTTCATAGCTCAGCTCTTTAAGTCTTTGTTTTGACCCCTCATATATGTGTAAATGGTAATCATATCACCCCTTAGATGTCTCTTCTCTAATGTAAACAAACCCAGTTTGGCTAGTCTCTCTTTATAACTCAGATCCGCCGATCCCTTTATCAGTTTTGTTACACGTCTCTGCACTTTTTCCAGTTCAACAATGTAGTTTTTAACCCCTTAAGGACCAGCGGTCCCGGGGTATGCAGTCATTTAAGGACCACATAGGAAACTTTGAAGTGACATCCCACGTGACTGATCACGTTGGGCGGCACTCCGAACGGGGGACTGAAACAAATTACTCCGGTCTTGGAGCGATCAACTTCAGTCCCCGGTATTACTCACTGTTCTCCTACAGGAGCGCGGTGAGTAAAAGTACGTGACATGGCAGGACCGTCACTGGTCCTTAAATGCCGGTCCTGCCACGTCAATGGTCCTTAAGGGGTTAAGAAATGATGCCCCAAACTGTACTCCATATTATAGATGTGACCTTACCAAGGATTTATATAGATGTAAAATTACATACAAATGGTTAATTTTATAAATCTAACTCAAGTGGTTTAGCTCTATTTTTGTTTCTACACAAATGACCCAAATATGTCCTTTTTATTTCTAGAATCTGGAATCTATTAATCTGGAGACTTTAGGTACATAAACGGATCCAGCCGTGCATGGAGCTGGCACTTCCCATATAAAGCATGGACACCGTTGACTTTGAGCAGCTAGCAGAAATTGGTATGTACCTTAGTTAGGCTGATGTACTGAGAAAAAAGGTGCAGTTCTAAAGCAAACCAGCTTCACCATAGGGAACAAAGGAACATTCCCATTGAGTTAAATGGTAGTTTTTAACCCCTTGAAACCCAGAGAGGTTGTGAGCTGGTTGCTGGACTGCCAGATGAAATATGTCCAGTGGGATGGAGGGCAAGGGGCAGAAAAGGAGGATTAGAGAGTTTGTGTATCTGGTACTGAAAGGGTGTCTGTGTCTGCATACACAAGTGAAAAAAGGTCAGTACTATACAGTGCCTTCATATACCTGCTAAAGTACATTCCCTGTGTATACATATCTGTTCAAGGCTAGAAACAACACACACCAGTTATAAGGTACACGGCCACAAAAAGGATCAGTACCTGCTAAAAAAAGGTTTCATACCAGCTAAAAACAGTTTCAGTACCAGCTAAAAAATGTTCAGTACCTGCTAAAACAAAGGCTCAGTACCAGCTAAAACAAAGGCTCAGTACCAGCTAAAACAAAGGCTCAGTACCTGCTTAAAAAAGGTTTAGTACCCGCTAAAATTTACAGTACCTGCTAAAAATGTATTGTACCTGCTAAAAGGGTACAGTACCTGCTAAAAAAAAGAGCGGTGCCTGAAAAAAGGTACTGTACCTGCTAAGAAGGTACAGTTACCATTAAAAAGTGTCCAGCACCTGTTTAATAGGTGGTGGGGAGTGTTCTGTTCCTCCCACTTCTCACCCACTTCTCCTTCCCACCCGGTTCCTTCTACTCCCCTCCCCACTTCTCCTCCTCCCCACCCTGTCCCTTTCACTTCACATCCACTTCTTGTCCTTCTTACCCTGTTCCTCCCACTTCCCACCCACTTCTCTTCCTTCCCACCCTGTTCCTCCCACTTCCCACCTACTTCTCCTCCTTCCCTCCCTGTTCCTCCCACTTCCCACCCACTTCTCTTCCTTCCCACCCTGTTCCTCCCACTTCCCACCTACTTCTCCTCCTTCCCTCCCTGTTCCTCCCACTTCCCACCCACTTCTCTTCCTTCCCACCCTGTTCCCCCCACTTCCCACCCACTTCTCTTCCTTCCCACCCTGTTCCCCCCACTTCCCACCCACTTCTCCTCCTTCCCATCCTGCTCCCCCACTTCCTGCCCAGTTCTCGTCCTTCCCTCCCTTTTCTTTCCACAAACTTCTCCTCATTCCTGCCTATTCTGTCCACTTCTCCTCCTTCCCACCAGGGGAGGGCTGGCGACTTGTGGCCCAGGGGGCATATACAATTAAGTGTCCCATTTCTACTATCATTTTCTTCCACTGTCCAGGCCCACCTCTTGTGTTAATTTTAAAATGAGCATTAATATTGTGAAGGCAAGTGATACCACATGATTTACAGTTGAAATTGGGATACACTAGTGATGCTACAGAGCTTACAATGTATCTAAAGCTAACTAATGGTATCATAGAGCTTACAATGGAAATAGGTGTAATGTAGCTCCATTTGGATTGCAGCTCTGTGGTATCATTTGTGTAGCTCAATTTCAATTGCAGTCTCTGTGGTATCACTAGTGGAGCAAGATTTATAGCAGCAATCAGGAGCAGCAGTGGCCCATTGTCCCAGACATATGACTGGCCCAGGGGGCAATTGCCCCCTTGCCCCCCAGGCCAGCCCTCCCCTGCTTCCCACTCTGTTTCACCCACTTCCCACCCACTCCCTGCCCATTTTATGACACAAGGTCTATAAGCCCTGCCCATGCAGTTAAGACCCACCCCCATGTGATGCAAATCACGCCATTTATATCCCCCTGGTCGCAGCACATGAGCCCTCTGCAGGGCGAAGGACGAAGTTCCCTGGTATGCAAATAATATTAGCATAGGGTGCCAATCTAGGCCACAAACAATGGCTCATTTATTAAAAATTATTTATATTATAAAGAAATCACTAGTATAACAAATGGACAGTTTTTAGCTGTCTTTAAAATCAAGTAATTTGTCTGAAGGTTACAAGTCCACTTTAATACTTATTTGTGCTCATATATTTTTGGTTAAGTGCATTTACTGTGTTAGTCTACAATGAATAGAGCTGAGGGCAGGGTCATTTGAGGATCGAGGCCATGGTCAGGACTAAAGGGGCCTAGGTCTGAGATGAAAATGCAGCCGTAGGAGAAGCGGAATCATTACTATTGCCTACAATGCTTATCTCTTGTTCCTCCTATTGCTCTAGAACTACAGGAAGATGAGGAAGATCTGGAACAACTGTCTGTCAATGTACCGTTGGCATCCGGAACCCGCAAAGTCAGTGACGTTTGTATAAATCACCCATATTATGACATTGCACGACATGGAATTATCCAAGTGGTAGGTAAGTCCCGGTTATGAATTCAAGATAATGACTTGCACCCCGAGACAAATCTCATCAAATTTTAACACACACAGTTTGAGGTTATCAATTATAACATCAGCTGTTTTCATGAAAATTGCATTAAAAACTGCCTATGTGTCATGTTAACCAATAGTCCAGAAAATGTCTAGTTTAAGACATAATCATAGTTTTATTTCTGGACAAAGTGAAAGTGAACATTTCCTGGTACTGCACAAAGCTTCATTAACATATGAAGCGTCACTGAAACCTTCATTAGCATATGACACATCACTGAAAAACCTTAATTAGCAAATGAAAAGGTCACTTGTACAGCATGAGTCCCCAAGTTTTGTACATTAGCATATGGTACCAAGTGTGAATATCTCCTTAAAGGAACAGTAAACTTTTTTTATGAAACCACATATTTTATAGATCTTTTCCTGCTGAATAAAACAAGGTCACTCCCATCGCTGTCAGGTGTTTTATTCAAACTTTATAGCAGTTCAAATAATCAGGAAGTGAATTTACTGTGTTTACTTCCTGATAGGTCTAACTGACAGGAAGTGAATTCACTGTGTTTACTTCCTGATAGTTCTAACTGACAGGAAGTGACAGGCAGTTTCTATCACATTCTATGGAGAACTGTATGTTTCTGACTTTTCTAACTTTCCTCTCCATTAGAATCTAACAAGAAAACTAATTAGAATTTGACCACTAGAGGGAACTGCTAATGTAAAAAAAAACATGGATTTAAACTGTAATAACTCTGGAAATATAAATCTCTCAGCAGTGGGAGTACCCTTATTTTACTCAATAGGGAAATCCCTACAATATATATTTTTTCATAAAAAAAAAGTTTACTGTTCCTTTAACTGTATATCTGCTGGTCTTTTGGGTGACATGACATATAGGCAGTTTTTAATGCAGTTTTCAAATATGCAAACTTGAATTAAGGTAAAAGTTCCATTTTAGAGGGGAACTACCACCCCAACTAAAGTCCCCCTCCATAATTAGGCATCTAGGGATAAGCTTACCGATGGTACAGTTATCCAGAATATTTACTGCATTACTCAGAAATCCTACTTGTGCTGAGACTGACGGCCAGGCAATAGCGCAGACATCTTTGCTTACAGACATCTGTGCGCCTGTGTTGTCAGTCCCAGTCTCCTCTAGGAGGCGCTGCATGGTACCTTAAGGTAACAGAAGGGACTGACGGCACGCAGATGCTCAGATGCCTCTAAAGTGCTGTTGCCTGGCCATCAGTCTCGGAACAAGTAGGATTTCTGAGTAATGCGGTAATCATTTGGGATAACAGTACCATTGGTAAGCTTATTGCTAGATGGCTAATTTTTTTTTTTGGGTGGGGGGTACTTTATTTGGGGTGATAGTTCCCCTTTAAAAATGTAACAACCCAGTGTGTGTTGGTTTTTAGAATGAAGTCCTGTAAGTACTGGATCTTTCTATTATTCACTGTAAATAAAGCTCTTCTGTGTTATCTACCAGGTGATGATGAGTCTGGAAGGAAAGTGGTCACGTTCAGCTGCTGTCGCCTCCCTCCGTGCCACGAGATTGATCACGTCCGATTACTGGAGTATGTCATCCTCTAGAGGAATATAGGGCTTAAATTGGGTTTAACCCCTTGAATCCTGATTTTATGTATAAAAGCATCCTGGCAATAGTAAGAGAAACCAACTGGATCCTAGGAGGACAAATATAAATTTCCAAAATTCATATTGATATAAAAGGAACTTTTTAGCCCCAGAATGCTGGAGAGGTATCAGCGCTTTGCTTCAGGGATTAAAAGAACCATTTAAATCAATACATTTTTTATTTGTTCCTTAAAGGGATTGTAATGGTTAATTTTAAGTTTATTTAATATTGTAGACATTTAAAAAATAATTACATCGCTGTAAGTCTTATCTCTCAAACCTTTATGGTTTGAAAGATATAACTCTCTAAAGTTTTCCCCCTCCAGGCTTCTTCATCGCTCTATGGGACAGCAGCAGATTCTGGTCATTTGACCAGACGGCAGCCCTTCAGCAGAGCCGAAATCTCACTATTTAGAAATAAATACTTCATTGGAATGGTCTACAAAGTGTGCTTGCAAACCAGGCACATTTTATAGACCGTTCCAATTAAGTATTCATTTCTAAACAGCACGATTTCGGCTCTGCTGAAAATCCGCCAGCCGGAACCGGAATCTCCTACTGTCAGCTAGATGGTAGGCTTGTCTGAAACAGCCTGGAGGGGGGATTTAGCCAGTTATATCTCTCAAACCATAAAGGTCTGAGAGATAAGACTTACATCTATGTAATTATTTTTTTAATGCCTACAATATTAAATAAACTTAAAATTAACCATTACGATCCCTTTATGGAGCAATTGCTTCATTTGTCTGTATACATTATGTATGGGAACTTGCTCATCTTGAACCACCAGACAGGGCTCATGAGCTGACAACCAGATGATGTCAATGACACGATTCGCATGGGGGCTTAATCAGATGGAAAGAGCTTAAGCATATTTGTGTCATAAAGTGGGGGGAAAGTGGGCAAAACAGGGTGGGAAGGAGGAGAAGTGGATGGAAAGTGGGAGCAACAGGGTGGGAAAGAGAGGAAGTGGGACGGAAGTGGGAGGAACACGATGGTAAGGAGAAGAAGTGGGAGGGGAGTGGGAGGAACAGGGTGGGAAGGAGAAGTGGGAGGATAGTGGGATGAACAGGATGGGAAGGAGAAGAAATGGGAGGGAAGTGGGAGGAACAGGGTGAGAAGAAGTGGGAGGAACAGGGTGGGAAGGAGGAGAAGTGGGCGGGAAGTGGGAGGAACAGGGTGGGAAGGAGAAGAAGTGGGAGGAACGAAATGGAAAGGAGAAGATATTGGAGGGTAGTGGGAGGAACAGGGTGGGAAGGAGAAGAAGTGGGAGGAACCGGATGGGAAGGAGGAGAAGTGGGTGGAAAGTTGGAGGAACAGGAGGAGAAGTGGGAAGAACAGGATGGGAAGTAGGAGAAGTGGGAGGAACAGGGTGGGATGTAGGAGAAATGGGAGGGAAGGGGGAGGAACAGGGTATCACGGTGCCTATGATTGCCCTCTGGGAGCACTGTTGCGGTTTGCAGGCGACATTGTACTATCACTTCCTGAGTGTTGTGCTTATGCACTTTGGCTATTCTTATAGGCCTGTGGTTATTGCCAGAGTTAGTCTCTGACTACTTGCTAGGCCTTATAGGCCTCATTCTGCCAGTACTCCTTTGCCCTTTCGTGGTGTATCTGTGCATTTTCTCTTGTGATTATTTCCTATGCTCTGATCTGTGTATGACCTCTGGCTACGTTTGACTCTGGCTACATTCGATCCCTGACTTGTTGCCTTCCGCTCCGGTCTGATCCTTGGCTTCGTCTGACTACCCGATCTGTGGTGACCCCGGCTGACTATCCAATACGGTACTGACCTTGGCTTGGCTGACTAACTGCTCTGTGCTGACTCCGGCTCCGGCTGACTATCCGATAAGTTTCCGACCCTTGGCCTGACTGATTCCGCTCCAACACTAGACCATGCTCTTGGTGATCTCTCTGGTACAAGTGTGCTCAGTATCCTCCCGCTGTGCCGGACTTTGTCTCTGGCTATCCTATACTGCTTGATACTGAGGGTTAGTGCCTTTGGGTGCACCCTAGCGTACTAGGGATTTGAGTCACCGTTGCCTGTAGCTACCTTAGCGTTCTAGGGAATTCTAGTCGCCATTGCGTGTAGGTTTACCCTAGCATTCTAGGGTATCCAAGTCTATTACCTTGGTGTACCCAAGTGTTCTAGGGGAGCTTTTTTCTTTTTTGTTTGGGCGATTCTACTTTACCTGCACTAGTAGCTACTGCTGTCCTTGCTACCTTCTCATTCTGTAGTCAGATTGGGATCAGCTCCTGTTCAGTCAGTGGATTGTGTGCTGTCTCCACACCTGGTCCTGTGAGTGTTGGGGAGGTGCTTGTGCAATGTCTCCACACTTGGTCCTGTGAGGGTTGGGGAAGTGCTTGTGCACTGTCTCCACACCTGGTCTTGTGAGGGTTGGGGAGGTGCTTGTGCACTGTCTCCACACCTGGTCTTGTGAGGGTTGGGGAGGTGCTTGTGCAATGTCTCCACACCTGGTCCTGTGAGGGTTGGGGAAGTGCTTTCGTTTTTATTTCTTGATCTTATTTTAATAAAGATATTGATTTTACTGTATCTGTACTTGTCAGTGTCGTTACTCCATAGTCACTCCGTGACACAGGGTGGGAAGGCCGAGAATAAACTCACCACTGCCGGTGAATCTGTCTCTGGCCCTGGAGACCCTGTAATTCAGTTTGAAAACCGGAGTCTCCAGGGCAGATCCAGAGAGTTCCCAAGAATGATCATGTCTAAATACCACTGACAATTTGTTTAGTCATTTAGTAGCAAATGTAGGAAAAACTGTCTGTTTTATCACTGGATTTATGTAACAGATTCCCATTGAAATCTATGGATACATTTTCAGTTAAAACCCTTGATAACATTATCAGCAGCAAAGAAAACTAGGCCTATATTAAACTCCTAGTTCATTTATAGCAATTTAAATTTTGATTTTGATCTATATTTTAATTTTATTGTAGTAAATCTGTTAAAATACATGTCGTGGGTATGAGTACTGATCAAGAAATACACACAAACCTTTTAATTGGATTAAACCAGGCCACTGCTTTATTAAATATTTTACATATTACAACAACCCCACTTTATGCCCTTGCCAACTGACAAGGCACACAACATATGCCCCACCCTTACTGAGCAAAGCTCAACCCAAATTTTCACTCCATCCACCACACCCCATTAGCTGGTCAGTGCAGCTCAATGAGGAGCGGTGCCATTACCCGCGACCAAAGTCCTTGTGCAATATGGCCTGACCGCCACCTGTTAACCATAACACCCACAAAATTAATTTACCATTTTAACCTGTTAGCAAGGGCCCAAAGCACCAACAGCTGTGACAAAAACAACCCCCCAGGTGCTTTTACGACCTGAACATTGCGCAAACATCCCACCAACAACAGGGAGGGAGATTCGCTTAGTTGATCAAAGAGGAAGTGGTCACCACGTTACCCCCCTTTCAACTTCACCATCCCATCCCTTCCTCTTACAAAAGCCCCTAGACCACCAGTCCCAACCTTTAACGTTGATCTCCCCCCAGCCCAGACATGATTCCCCCTTTTATTGTGTGGGGAAGTCTAAATGTTTTGATGTGCCATGTGCACAACTATATAATACTAGTGTAAAAGCCCGTGCACACGGGCCAAGGTCTGGGTAATGTTAACCCTTTGAGTGCCAGAGGGGTACGCAAAGCAATGCATTGCGTAACCCTCTGGCACTCAAATGGGTAAGAGGCCGCTACCTTACTGCTCCTTGCGATGCAGTCTTGCGTCGCCTCACTCACTCCATGCAATCATGCGCAGCAGAGACTGCCTGAACGTGGACGTCTCTACTGAGCATGACTGCATCACGACAAACATTCTAGCGAATTATTATATAGGATTAGATCCACTTTGTCATGTAAATGTATTATCTTCTTTTCTTTACCTATATTGTTTAGTTAACAGAGTGATACCTATGAAATAATAAAATAATCTTCAATCATTAAAATCCTGTAGTATATTTTTAATTTATCTAATGAGCTATTATCCTTAACAAGATAGCAAAAGCTTGTGCTAGCATCAGTCACAAACATCTTGTAATATTTCCTTCTTTGCTTTTATGTTTACGTCTGCTGGATTTTGTTAATGGATAGATGCAAAAAAGAAAACAAAGTGATGACAGTGGGCATCCTTAACATGTGCCTTATGATTATCATTATTTTTATTATGTTTAAAATATTTAAAACTAACTGTACACTTGCCCTGAGGCACTTGTTTATGCCAGTGGTGTCTTATACAATTCCCAAATTCCCACTGAATTAAAATGGACATCTAGCTACTTTTTAATATTTTGGATACCACCCTAGCATTCAAAGCGGAACTACCATGTCAGAAAATGTTTAGTTTAACTAAGTTCCCTTCGGACAACTAGCTGCTTAGTAGCGCTAGTCACCAGAATTATTACCTGATTTAATAGATATATGCTTTATTCCCCAGCTGTCAGTAGCACGGAGCGCGGACATCTTGCCAGGTCTAGGAGGCTTTGCTAGGAGCCATTCAGCTCCGGCTGGGTCTGACAGCGCAGGTGCGCAGACGTCATTCTGGCAAGATGTCCACGCTCCGTGCTACTGACAGCTGGGGAATAAAGCATAAATCTATTAAATCAGGTAATAATTCTGGTGACTAGCGCTACTAAGCAGCTAGTCGCTAGAAGGGGACTTAGTTCAGATAAACATTTTGTGACATGGTAGTTCCACTTTCAAGGGTTTATATACTTTTTTTAATATTATGGAACATGGTATTTCTCCCCTTCAGTGCAGATGGTTTCCTCCAGCATTGCTCCAGTTCCTCTTTGTAAGTTAGCCTCATTAATTTTTTTTCTCTGCTAATGACCCACCAATTATTAATTCCTTGTTTTCATTTTCTTTGTTTCAGGTACTTAAAACATACGTTAGACCAGTATGTCGAGAATGATTACTCTGTTGTCTACTTCCACTATGGTCTGAACAGTCGGAACAAGCCGTCGCTGAGCTGGTTACAGAGCGCATACAAGGCCTTCGAACGGAAGTAGGAAATACATTCATTATTTAATCCTTCTTTTCCTTGCTGTATTGTTGATGAGTTATTCTGTTTTCAATTATTCTGAAATCAAAGCAGCCTCGTATTATGTTTGATTTCTTGTCTTTCTTTAAAGGCATAGTAACACTTTATTAAAGTTGATGTCCAAGTCTTCTTTATTTTCTTTCAACATGTAGCGCTATATTTCATTACTTACAGTTTTGTAGTTCGAGAGCTATTCAAGCCAAAAGGATCCCCCTCCTTCCCCTTTCCCCTGTGTTACTCAGTCTCTCTGTCTGGCCTGGATGGAGCGCAGCGAGGGACAATCTTCTGTAAGCAAATGGAAAATCCTGCCCTCCTCCTTCAAGGGGGGCGGGGCAGGGTTTTCCTTATAGTTACCGAATGAAGATTGTCCCTCATTGCATCTGTCTAGTTCCACAACCGAATTACAGCTCTAATGGGAGGTGACCAGAAGGGGCGGGAGGGGGATCCTTTCAGCTTGAACAGCATTTGAACTACAACACTGTAAGTAATTAAATATAGAGCTACATGTTAAAAAATAAATAAATAAAGAAGACTCGGACATCAACTTTAATAGTATTAACGGGAATAGTATTACTATCCCTTTAAAGTGGTCCTGACACCGTAAGGCAAATTTAGTTTGACAGATAATTAAAATCTGGCTATATATTGTAATAGTAATTTTCTGTAAAATAAATAATTTTTAAGAAACTGACCTTTATGTTCTAGTGGCAAAGTATGGCACAGTATGCTAATTTCCTGCACAGTATGCTAATTCACTGCAAAGAATGCTGTAAGACACGCCCTCAGTGTTTGGGCTCTGCCTAGATTCTTACATATCACAATGTATGGAATCTGCCTAGCAGGCTCTGCCTAGATTCAGTCACAGCTCAGTGTGTGGTAATATAGGACAAGCATAGAAAATTAATTACCACCACTCTCCGACCACCATCTCATAACCTTCTCTGCAAACCTTTCCCTCATTCCGCCACCAACTACGGCCCCGCACTACACCCACAACTTTCACTCACTAGACATTTCTACCTTATCTTCTGCATTGCACTCAAACCTCTCCACTTTCAGCACTCTTTCTGAACCTGACAGACTTATAGAATACTACAACAATCTCCTCTCCTCATCTCTCAATCTGTATGCAACCCTCCAGGCCCACCACAAATGCCCTTCAAACCCACGCCCTTGGCTCAGCTCACAAACACGCTTTCTCCGCTCCTGTACCCACACTTCTGAACACTTGTGGAGGAAGTCCCGCTCTCACGCTGACTTTATCCACTACAAATTCCTCCTGTCCTGCTTCAACACTGCTCTATCCTCTGCCAAACAACACTACTACTCCTCACTAATCAATATTCACAAATCTAACCCATGGCGCCTCTTCTGTATCTTCAATTCTCTCCTTCGCGCCTCCCCTCCATCATTCACCCTCCCCTCCCTAACCCCTCTAGCCTTTGCAGAGTTCTTCACACAAAAGATTAACACAATACATCAAACAATCCCACCCTTTCAGTCTCCACACCTGTATCTTCCTGATCCTCCATTCTACTTATTTGATTCCTTTACTTCAGTCACAGAATCAGAGGTCTCCCTTTTGCTGTCCACATCACCACTCACCACCTGCTCCCTTCATCCTATACCATCCCACCTCCTCAATCCTCTGTCATGCACATTAGCTCCCATGCTAACACGTGTATTCAACTCCTCTCTATCCTCCAGCATCTTCCCCTCCCCATTCAAACATTCAATAGTATCTCCAATGCTCAAGAAAAGTTCATTAGACCCTCCTCCCTGTCCAACTACCACCCCGTATCCCTCCTGCCTTTTTCCTCTAAGCTCCTTGTGTGCCTACCCTACTCTCATCTACCATGGACCCGCTGCAGTCAAACTGCCCTTATCAAAGTAACAAATGATCTCCACATTGCAAAATTCAATGGCCATTTCTCTATTCTTATCCTCCTAGACCCATCAGCAGCATTTGACACAGTCGACCACACCCTTCTCCCCCAGGTTCTCCAATCACTTGGCATCTGTGGCCTGGCACATTCCTGGCTTCTATCCTATCTCTCTCACCGGTCTTTCTCTGTATCATACGATAACACCTCCTCACCTCTGATCCCCCTCTCAGTAGGCATACCCCAAGGCTCTGTTCTGGGACCTCTTCTATTTTCTCTGTATGCACCCTTCCTGGGGCAACTGATAAAATCCTTTGGCTTTAACTATCATCTTTATGCAGACGATATGCAAATATATCTCTCCGCACCCTCAATATCACCTGAAATACAGCAGCGGGTCTCAGATTGCCTTACTGCTTTCTCTTCCTGGATGGCTCATCAGCGCTTAAAACTTAACATGTCCAAGACCGAGCTCCTTATCTTCCCTCCTAAATCCTGCACAACACCTCCATTCTCTATAACTGTTAAATGCTCCACAATTTACCCTGTAGACAAGGCCCGCTGCCTTGGGGTAACTTTGGACTCTTCTGTTTCCTTCTCCACCCACATTAATGACGTTACCAAAACTTGTTGCTTCTTTCTTCGGAATATTGCAAAAATCCAGCCATTCCTCTCCCACTTTACAACAGAAACCCTCATGCATGCTCTTATCCTTTCTCGCCTGGACTACTGCAACTCTTTACTTACTGGTCTTCCTACTAACCATATCGCTCCTCTTCAATCAGTTCTTAATTCAGCCACCAGAATACTCTTCCTCTCCTCCAGAACAGTACTCACCCCACCACTCTTAAAATCACTGTCATGTCTTCCCATAATGCGGCGTATCACATTCAAAATCCTCCTCATTACCTGCAAGGCTCTCCATCACTTGTCCCCGCCTTATATTTCATCTTTTATATCCTGCCATATTCCTGCACGTCCACTACTCACCACTCATGGTGGATGACTCTCTGACCCTTTAACCACTATCGCTGTTTCATGACTGAAGGATTTCTCCCTTGCTGCTCCCAACCTGTGGAACGCCCTACCACCCAGTATTCACCAAGCATCAACAACTTTAAATCCAAACTAAAAGAGCACCTTTTATCTCCAGCAACAGCGTGATATGAAAACAGTATCTCATGTGTCAAAAACTGCACTTCCTCCTCTATCAGATCGTATCTGTATGTCACCCATCCTATACTTAGATTGTAAGCTCTACAGGACAGGGACCTTTTATCCTCATGTATACTCATCTGTTGTTCCCCTTATGATTGTCTTTATAAGCACTTAATCACTGCACTTATTGTACCCCTTCTATATTAAATGTAAACTGTAAAGTGCCAAGTACACTGGTTGGTGTTATATAAATAAAATATACAATACAATACAATTAGCATAAAGTGCCACATTGTAACATAGTAACATAGTAATTTAGGTTGAAAAAAGACTTGCGTCCATCTAGTTCAACCTTTTCCTATTCCTGTTTACCATCGTTGATCCAAAAGAAGGCAAAAATAAACCCCTCAATTAGTAATTTAAAATTCTGCCTTGAATGGGGTGGGGGAAATTCCTTCTTGATTCCAAATGGCAATCAGATTCCTCCTTGGATCAACAAGCCCCAACTAAATATTCATCCCAATACTAACGTACATAGCCCTCTATGTTATGCTGTTTTAAATAAGTATCCAGGCCCCTTTTAAAGGCATGTAATGTATTCGATAGCACCACCTCCTCAGGCAGTGAATTCCATACCTTTATTGTCCTTACTGTAAAGAAACCCTTCCGCTGTTGTAGATTAAATCTCCTTTCCTCAAGTCTAAGCGGGTGGCCTCTTCTCCTGTGTACTGTTCTGTTAATGAACAGGTCTTTGGAGAGCCCTTTATATGGGCCCTGAACATATTTATATAGTGTTATCCCCTCTAAGACGCCGTTTCTCTAGTGTGTACAAGTTTAACTTTTCTAGCCTTTCTTCATAACTAAAACTTTCCATTCCCCTTACTAGTGTTGTAGCCCTCCTCTGCACTTTCTCTAGTTCCATAATGTCCTTTTTCAGAAAGGGCGCCCAGAATTGAACAGCATATTCTAAGTGGGGTCTTACCACGGACCTGTAAAGAGACATAATAATATCTTCCTCCCTTGAGTCAATACCCCTTTAAATACATGCCAATACTTATTGGCCTTTGCAGCTGCCAGTTGGCACTGCATGCTACTGCTAAGTCTATTGTCTACCGTTACTCCCAAATCCTTTTCATTTGTAGATTTCCCCAGAGAAACACCATTTAAACTATATGTTGCATTTTTATTATTATACCCAAAATGCATAACTTTACACTTGTCTATATTGAATCTCATTTGCCACCTGCCTGCCCAGTTACTCAATTTGTCCAAATCCTCTTGTAATGAAGACACATCCAGTTCAGACTTTATTACCTTACTTAATTTTGTGTCATCGGCAAACACTGATACATGGCTCCCTATGCCCTCTGGGAGGTCATTAATAAACAAATTAAAAAGAAGAGGACCCAGGACAGATCCCTGAGGTACTCCACTTATCACGTTTATCCAACTGGAGAACTTGCCATTTACTACCACTCTTTGCATTCTATCTTTCAGCCAATTTCCAATCCACACACAAACCTTTTCCCCTAGGCCTATTTCATTCAATTTGTACAGTAACCTCTTGTGTGGAACTGTATCAAATGCCTTGGCAAAGTCTAAATAGATCACATCAACCGCCGCTCCCGCATCTATATTATTACTGACTTTTTCATAAAATGCGATCAAGTTCGTTTGACAAGACCTGTCTTTCACAAAGCCATGTTGGCTATTGCTAATGATATTCCTGTTCCAGCAGAATTCTTGAATATATTCCCTTAGCAACCGTTCAAGCAGCTTCCCTACCACAGATGTCAAGCTTACAGGTCTGTAATTTCCTGGCTGTGACTTTGATCCCTTTTTAAATATGTGCACCACATCTGCTTTACACCAATCCATGGGCACCATACCTGAAATAAAAGAATCCCTGAAAATCAAATATAACGGTCTGGCCAGGGTCTGGCTTAGCTCTTTAAGTACCCGTGGGTGTATACCATCTGGCCCCGGAGCTTTGTCTACCTTAACACAATTCAAATGTTTTAACACTTTTTCTTGTGTTAGCCAGTCCCACGCTTGCTGTGACTGGTCTGTAAAAATAGTCTGCAGATTCTTGTCCATTGGGTCTTCCTTGGTAAAAACAGAAGAAAAGAAATTATTTAAAATATCTGCCTTCTCTCTGTCCCCCTTGACCATATCACCTGTTTCAGATAACAAGGACCCAACATTATCAGACTTTAATTTTTTGCCATTAATGTATTTCTTTGGGTTGCTCTTGCTCTCCTTAGCAATATTTTTTTCATTCTCCAGTCTAGCTAATTTAATAGCCTTTTTGCAGGTTTTGTTGACATTTTTGTATACTGAAAATGCCTCTGCTGATCCCTCAGTTTTGTAATGTTTAAATGCTGCTTTCTTGTTATTTATTTCATGAATTACTTTACTGGTTAGCCACATTGGCTTTAATTTGCTTCTTTTGTATTTGTTTCCAACAGGGATAAATTCATATGTGTATTTTTGCAATGTTATTTTGAATGCATTCCACTTACCTTCTGTGTTTTTTCCTGAAAATATTTTATCCCAGTTAACGAGACCAGGGGATGAATTAAATCTGCTAAAGTTGGCCTTTTTAAAATTCAGAGTTTTGGTGGGACCCATGCTAAATTGCTTTTTTGAATTTATCTCAAACGATACCATGTTATGGTCACTATTCCCCAAGTGCTCCCTAACTTGGATGTTAGAGATAAGTTCTTCATTGTCAGTTATTACCAAATCCAGACATGCATTCCCTCTGGTTGAGGTCTGCACTAGTTGAGACAAAAAATTGTCATTCAACAAGTTCAGAAACTTGCTGCTTTTAGCAGAATTAGCTGTTCCATTTTTCCAGTCTATTTCTGGATAATTAAAATCCCCCATAATTAAAGTTCTCCCTATTTGAGAAGCCTTTTCTATTTGCATTAATAGCTTTGTTTCCTCAAGGTCACCAATGTTTGGTGGTTTATAACAATTACCCACTAGTATTTTTTGGGCAGTTTTATCCCCAGTGACTATTTCAACCCACAGGGATTCCACATGTTCACTACTGTCATCACATATATCTTCCCGCAATTGAGGCAATAATGCTGGTTTGACATACAGGCAGACCCCACCACCTCTTTTGTTTGACCTATCTTTTCTAAATAACATGTAGCCCTCCAAATTGATTGACCAATCATGTGTGTCATCCCGCCATGTTTCTGTTATGCCTATCAAGTCATAGTTTTCAATTTCAGCTACCAGCTCCAGTTCCCCTATTTTACCAGTTAAACTTCTGGCATTTGCAAGCATACAATTTATGCCACTGCTATGTTTCATTTGTGATTTAATTTTGATGTGATTTATAGGCTTCTCCCTATCATCTGTACTAACCCCGCCCCCAGATCCTCCCACCTGGTTATTAACTACATCACCTTCCCTTTCTATACTATCTATCCCAGTATTTATTGGTCCCCCCCCCCCTTCCTAGTTTAAAATCTCCTCCAGCCGTCTAGTCATCCTCTCCCCAAGCACTTGAGACCCTCTTGCATTCAGGTGCAATCCATCTCTGCTATACAGATTGTACCCCAAAGCAAAATCAGCCCAGTGCTCTAAAAACCCAAAGCCCTCCTTCTTACACCAAGACTTGTGTAACCAATAAATACATTTTCATTCAAAGCTATTTCTAGTACAAACAAATGGTTAATACAAAATATTGGCTGCTTTTAATTCTCTTTAAAATGAACAAAATGCATCTTCAAGTGCAAATGGTACCTTGTAACAGAGGTAATTTTGAATGCGCTTTCAAAACCACCTATATTTTTATCATCCTTTTTTATTTCAAAAAATAGTTTCTGAGATATTTAGCTAGTACTGGCTCGCAGGGGCGGATTGTAGGGGAATACCAGCCCGGGCATTTTTTTTTAAAGCGGCCCACTAGCTGCACCGACATCCCTATTGACACCCCCTTGTGGTCCCTGTGCGGCATGGGAGAGCAGGTGCCAGGATATTATGTCATATCCTGGCACTGTGCATTAAGCCTTTGAGTGCCAGAGGGGTACGCAACGCATTGCTTTGCAATGCGTTGCGTACCCCTCTGGCACTCAAAGGATTAACAAGGAACGCGAAGGCTGTCACAGAGAGTGCCTGTGGCAACACAGACCTCTCCTCTGGTCTCCCCCACAGGCCCATGATCTAGCGGCCCACCGGGGGATGCCCTATCCCCCTATAGGACAATCCGCCCATGCTGGCTCGTATGAAGTGGCAGTTGGGAAAGGAAGCAGTATGCCAGTGCATACCAGTGCCTGCCAGATTTGCACTAACTGACAAATAAGTAAAGTTAAATATATCATAAATGAGTGTTTTAAATTAAAAAAAACAGCATAAACACAGGTGCATTATAAATATATTTGAAAATAACCAATTTGTTACAAAGTGAAGTTACACATTAAAGGGATAGTAATGTTTCACAAAATCAGCAGCTCCGATTAATCTTCATAGTACTTAGCCAGTGGAGAGTATTATTTCAATATGTTTTTAGTTCAAAAGTAATTGAATGATAAAGTATCCCCCTCCCGCCCCTTTTACTGATGTAACACTGCTCACCTGAGAGCAGCAAGACTGTCCGGATGGATCACAGAGAGGGACGATCTTCAGTGATCATAATGAAAAACCTGTCAAGGGGGGCAGGGTTTTCCTTATGATCACAGTAAGAAGATTGTCCCTCACTGCAAGTTGTCCGGTCAAGTGACCAGATTCCACATCTGAGGGGAGGCGGCTTACACTAGGTAAAAGGGGTGGAAGGGGAATACTTTATCATTCAATTACTCTTGAACTTTACCTCGGACAGTACTGAAATAACGCTATACATGGCCCAAAAACTATGAAGATTAACTGGAGCTACTGTTTTTGTGAAACATTACTAATCCTTTAAGGTGACCGGTCCACTTGAAATTAAAAAACAATCTATGAACGTTACCACTGGATGATGCTAAAACAGTGAACAGAGAAATGAAAGGGGAGGGACTTAATTGTGTAGAATGCAGAATTAAATTGTCAATAGGAACTGAACAGATATTCACAAGCAGAGTGGTCACCAATTCCTATAGTGACTAAATGGGCAAGTGAAAGATTCTGAACTGCTGGCACTCAGATATCAAACAGCTGTCACTCACTTTCATTAACCCTTTGGGTCACAGAGGGGTACAGTACGCATTGCAAAGCAATGCGTTCTGTACCCCTCTGACACTCAGAGGGTTAACCCTTAAGGACCAGATCGATGTGCAGTGCATTAATTCTCAATCCTTAAATGGTTAGTACTACTTAAAATGTGAAAAACATGTGTTGTAGGGTTTATCCCCGTGAGTTAAATAAGGGTACTCCCACTGCTGAAAGGTGTTTTTTTCAAAAGTAATTACAGCTCAAAGTTGAATTTTTAGGTGCAATATCACAGTGGCCTGGAATTGTACAGTGGCGCTGTTGCTACACCATCCTATCGACAGCTCTGATCCAATATCAGGCCACTGTGATATTGCACCTAAAAATTTCAACTTCGAGATGAATAAAACACCTTTCAGCAGTGGGAGTACCCTTGTTTTACTCAGGGGGATAAACCCTACAACATATTTTTTTTTTACATTTTAAGTATTACTATCCCTTTAAGGGGTTAAGCTGCATACTCCTCTGCTCAACCCATCCTCTGTCTAACTGAAGGTAATGATGCTCAAAAACGAGAAAAATACGGTGCATCTAGTTCTCATTCCAGTACATACACACATATGAATCAGTAGGGAAGTCATTAAAAACACTGGAGTCATGGTTTATACTTTTTGTGTAGTATTTACAGCTTTTGTTAAATAAAAATATTTTCTAATTAATTGACCTTCAGCTTGCTGTTCAGAAATCGTGACTTACCAGTGAGATCCTTAGCGGAGATGGTCCTCACCTCTAATCCTCACTGGCTTTATAATGATGATCATTCGATAACTGGTTAAAGGGATAGTAATACTTTATTATTACTATCCCCCATATTGTAGATATTTGTAAAATAATTTAATAACCCCCAGGATCATCTCTCAAACCTTTATGGTTTGAGAGATAACCGAACGCAAAGTTCCCCCCTCCCTCCCCCTTCCCTGAAGTCAACGTTGTGCTGACTGCAGGGAAGTCTGTCGTACAACAGATTTGCGGCTCTGCAGCTGAGCAGAGATCCCGTTAGTGAAGAAGAATTATTTCACTGAAAGAGTCTTCTACATGTGCTTGGTTTGTGCTTGGTTTGCAAGTACATGTAGAAGACCGTTTCAGTGAAATAATTCTTTTTCACTAACGCGATCTCGGCTCTGCTGCAGAGCCGCCTGATGAAAGTCAGACCGGATATCCCTGCAGTCAGTACAACGCTGAGTTAAGGGAAGGGGGAGGGAGGGGGGAACTTTGCCTTCGGTTATCTCTCAAACCATAAAGGTTTGAGAGATGAACCTGGGGGCTATTAAATTATTTTGCAAATATCTACAATATGGGGGAATAGTAATAATAAAGAATTACTATCCCTTTAAGCACGAAGGATGAGATGTTCAAAAAGTTGTAGTATCTGAAATTGTCTGTAATATGAATAAAAAATTATTTTGCCGTGGTCCACCAATTCTCAGACATATTACCGTTATTTTTTCCATCCAATTCCATCACTTCATCAAAAGGAAAAAACAGCATGGGCGTCTTAAAGGGGGTCACTTGCCCCCCCCCCCCAAGATTTTTGTATTGCCCTTTAAAAAGTGCGCCCACAGGGCCCAGTGGAAACCTCATCCCTGCTGGGTGCTCCCCAGCCTCCCCCTAACTCTATTCAGGTCGCACAGCCCGTCATTGAAAGTGCGCATGTGTCAGGACTTCCTGTTTTCCTGGGACATGTGCATTTGAGGAGGGATACGCAACACATTGGTCATGTAGTGGTGGAGCTATAAAATAGAAGAAGATCCCGCCTGCTTGATCATTTTGGAGGCTACTTCTGGGGTGGCAGGTACTCTGGCTTTGCTGACATCAGGGATTGATCATCAGGGGCAGCAGGCATCAAGACCGCACATGCACACGGTAAGGGCCAGTCACAGATGCTGCCATAGACATATTATTATACATAAAGTTGAGGCGGGTAAAGTCGAGTGCAATTCAGAAAATAACAAAAGTATAGGACCTATTTAGGCACTCATCCTCCATATATATAATATATTAGTAGACTGAAAAAGATTTCAGATATACAACACAAAATCAAGGTAAAGAGCACAGCGTGTCCAACTCCATATACTAACAGCCCCACATGTCAAAAAAGTGATTACCCATACATATAAATCCACCCCCATATATATTCTTCCATCCGTGACTTTATTTTGGATGCACTTACCTAACCTAACTTAACCTAACCTTAATATGCTTTGTCTTATGAGCTGAATCTCTCCTACTATAGGCATTTACTAACCTTAATTTACTTTATCCTGAGAGCTGAGTCTTGGTCAGCTTTACTCATTAACCCCTTCGGGTCCTGTGACGTACCCGGACCGTCATGCTGGTCCGGCACTTAAGGACCAGTGACGGTCCTGGTACGTCACGTACTTTTACTCACCGCGCTCCCGCAGGAGCGTGGTGAGTAATACCGTGGACTGAAATTGATCGCTCCAAGACCGGATCGATCTCTTTCAGTCCTCCTTTTGATGTGCCGCCCCACGTGATCAGTCACGTGGGACGGCACGTCGAACTCATCTATCTGGTCCTTAAAGGACCAGACACCGCGGGATCGTCGGACCTTAAGGGGTTAATGGAGAGAGACTGTCTGACAGGCATTATATAGTGTCCTAGAGACAATGAGTTTGCACCTGAGGGTGGGAGGGGTGCTTAAACCAATAGAAGCTGGTGAAAACTTCCAAAACTTCCAGTAGGAGAGATTCAGCTCATAAGACAATCATATTAAGGTTAGGTACTTGCCAAAATGAGGTACCTTGGCGTTGGTGGCAAGCTTAGCATTCTATGGCCATATGATGTGACCAAATCCTCATGTTTAATATAGTAGTGATATGCAGGCACAATGCCACAGAGTAAAGGGTTAATGGTGATGAAAATTTGGATGTGCACCAATACTTTGTGTATTTGCTTTTAGCTATTTTGGTAAAAATTGGTTGCACTCCAGCAATTTTAAATGTGTGTTTTTTCTTTGGGTGTGCTTACCAAAACCTGGACTGGAATTCTGTAAATATATATATATATATTTTTTTAATTAAAATTCTGTCCTCCCCTGGAAAAATTTCCAAGAACGCCCATGAAAAGCAGTGTTAAAATTGGGCACGGTTTAATCTGCTGCCACATGGTAAGGTATTTCCAGAAAAAAATCTTCTTTTAGCCGTTACTTTTTTGTGTGATTAACGTCATATTTTCCAGACAAACTGAAAATGATCTAAGCTTGGACAAAATAAAGTGTTAGCAGCAGATAGGAGCGAGAAGCAATAGTATGGTGTTAACTGGCAAAAAAGTATTTATTTGAAAATGTTCATCTTAAAGACAATATTAAGGACATTTTTAGCTTGTTTGAAAATTTTAATTTCAAACATAACATTTTTAACATCAGAAATTTATGGTTTGCGAGATATTCACAAGCAAAGTTTCCCCTCCCGCCCCTTTTACCTAGTGTAAGCCATCTCTTCTCAGATGTGAAATCCAGTCCATAGACCAGACAGATAACAGCAGGGGACAATCTTCTTCCTATGAGAACAATGAAGGCCCTGCCCCCCTTGACAAGTTTTTCAGGTTTTTTCCCTTATCTTAACTGAAGATTGTCCCTCTCTGCAGTCTACCTGGGCACCTCTCTTCTGCTCTGGCTGAGCAGTGTTACATCAGTAAAAGGGACGGGAAGGAGATACTTTGTCATTGAATTACTCTTGAACTACAACTCTGACAGATTGAAATAACACTCTCCAAAGTCCAAATACTATGATGATTAATTAGAGCTGCTTTTATTATGAAACATTACTATCCCTTTAAGGGCAATTTTCATCAAGCTCATCTTACTGTCATTTTTAATTAAAACACATTTTCAAATGTGATGGATTTACTGTCCTTTTACCACCAACTCACGATCCGTCAATTTTTTCAATATGATGAATTTTTGACCATCGCACCTTCATAAGCGTTACATTGTTAAAGGCATAGTAATGTCTCTTTAATAGACTTTCGCAGAGTCTTCTGTATATTAATAGTAACCTATTGAGCTATGTCTAAAATCTTACTTGTGTGTAGTTCAAAAGTTGTTCAGCGCTAAAGATCCCCACGCTTCCCTTTCTGGCTGCCTCCCTCTGAATCTCAAATCTGATTGTGCTACCTGACGGATACAGGGAGGTACAAACCTCTGTAAGTAAGTATAAGGGAAATCCTGCCCCCCCCCCACCTTGACAAAGGAGGGCAGGATTTCCATTTGCTTACTGAAGTTTGTCCCTCATTGCAGCTGTCCTGACCAGACTGCATCTTCTGCGTGACGTGGCAAGAAAGGGCAGGCGGGGGGTCTTTAGCGCTGAATAACTTTTGAAATACACACAAGTAAGATCTTAGACATAGCGCAATAAGTTACTATTAATATACAGAAGACTCCGTGAAAAACTTTCAGAGTTCTTTTAATATACTGGACTGAGCACGGCAGCGGCAGCAAGTAGGTCTGTCCCTTCTTCAGCACAGACCTCTAACAGCTGATCTCCCTCTCTGGTGCTCTATTAATGCAGAGCGATGGGAGATGACATCATCAGTAGTGTCAGTAGGAGCAAGGTGGAGATTGGGGGCAATGTGGAGGCAGTGGGTTGATTGGGGGGCAATGTGGAGATGTGGTGGCAATGTGGAGGCAGTGTTGGCAATGTGGAGATGTGATGGTAATGTGAAGATTGGGGGGCAATGTGGTGGCAATGTGGAGATTGGGAGCAATGTGGAGGCAATGTGGAGATTGGGGGGCAATGTGGAGATGTGGGGCAATGTGGAGATTGGGGGCAATGGGGGGGGCAATGTGGTCAGGGGGGCCCATGGCAGTTTCTGCACCAAGGCCCGGTGGCTTCAAATTACGCCTCTGGGACTGAGCACTAGGTGCTGCTGTTCCATTAGTCCCTAAGAAGAATTTCTGCAAAAGAGAGACATTATATTGAGCTATAATAACTTTCGAATAAAGAATTTCCTGGCAGTGAGAGTACTATGGGGCTTTTCTCAGCAGGAAAAGCCCTACTATATTATTTTTTCATTAAAACAATTACTATACCTTTTAGACAACTCCAATTATCTATAAGGCAGAGTCTTCAAAGTGAGCAGATGGAATGTAATGCAGCCAGACAAGATGATTTTGATAGTGGAAACATCACAAACGGGATGCTATTTAATTTCCTCTTTTCTATTTTATGCTGGCCAAATAACTGTACTTTTCAGCTCACATAATGATTCCCAGATCCTGTGATCTCCAAGTCCTTGTAATAGCACTAATTATGCCCCCAACTCCCACTATGAATTCCAGTATGAAAGGAAGCTCCCTTGTCCTTCGCTTTCTGTGCCACTTCAATACCAGTGACGAGTCATAAACCAGAGAGAGGGACCCGTTTAATGTAACTGTGTTTTAACTGAGCGTCACAACCACGAGAGGTGCTTGATCTCTTGCTAGTTAAAGCAGGCAAGACGTGGTTTAACCCATGGAAGGAGAACTAATACTTTCTTCCAAAACATGTTCTTATTTTTAAATAACAGGTACAGTACAAGGATCCTATCTGAAAAACATATGAATGAGTAGCATCTTGTTTTCAGGTACATGAGGCACAAATAAAAATTACAGTATATTGAATCTGAGGGTGGATATAATTTGAAGTCAGTGCTAGGACGTTGGCAATGCATTAGTGAGAAGTGCCAGTGAGTTAGAGGGATAATGTAGGGCTAAGACAACAATTCAGTGCTAGGAGAGGTGAACAATGCATTGCTGAGCAGTGTCAGTGAGTGGGGAGGTAATGTAGGGATAAGACAGGAAGTCAGTGTTAGGGGAGGTGGATAGTGCATTGCTGAGCAGTGTCAGTGAGTGGGGAGGTAATGTAGGGATAAGACAGGAAGTCAGTGCTAGGGGAGGTGGATAGTGCATTGCTGAGCAGTGTCAGTGAGTGGGGAGGTGATGTAGGGATAAGACAGGAAGTCAGTGTTAGGGGAGGTGGGTAGTGCATTGCTGAGCAGTGTCAGTGAGTGGAGGAGATAATATAGGGATAAGACAGGGAGTCAGTGCTAGGGGAGGTGGGCAATGCATTGCTGAGCAGTGTCAGTGAAGGGAGGTAATGTAGGAATAAGACAGGAAGTCAGTGCTAGGGGAGGTGGGCAATGCATTGCTGAGTAGTGTCATTGACTTGAAGAGGTAATGTAGTATAAGACAAGAAGTCAGTGCTAGGGGAGGTGGTCATTGCATTGCTGTGCAGTGTCAGTGAGTGGGGGAGGTAATGTATGGATAAGACTGGAAGTCAGTGCTAGGGGAGGTGGACAGTGCATTGCTGAGCAGTGTCAGTGAGTGGGGAGGTAATATAGGGATAAGACAGGAAGTCAGTGCTAAGGGAGGTGAGCAATACATTGCTGAGCAGTGTCAGAGAATGGGGGGACGTAATGTAGGGATAAGACAGGAAGTCAGTGCTAGGGGAGGTGGACAGTGCATTGTTGAGCAGTGTCGTGAGTGAGGGAGGTAATGTAGTGATAAGACAGGAAGTCAGTGCTAGGGGAGGTGGGTAATGCATTGCTGAGCAGTGTCAGTGAGTGGGGGAGGTAATGTAGTGATAAGACAGGAAGTCAGTGCTAGGGGAGGTGGATAATGCACTGTTGAGCAGTGTCGTGAGTGAAGGAGGTAATGTAGTGATAAGACAGGAAGTCAGTGCTAGGAGAGGTGGGTAATGCACTGTTGAGCAGTGTCGTGAGTGAGGGAGGTAATGTAGTGATAAGACAGGAAGTCAGTGCTAGGAGAGGTGGGCAATGCATTGCTGAGCAGTGTCAGTGAGTGGGGAGGTAATGTGGGGATAAGACAGGAAGTCAGTGCTAGGGGTGGTGGGTAATGCATTGCTGAGCAGTGTCAGTGAATGGGGGATGTAATGTAGGAATAAGACAGGAAATACATGCATGGGATGTCTTAATTAGTATAATATATCCATCTAAAGAAATCAAGATCTAGTTATCTGAATAAAAAGTGGCTAATACAACATACATGTGATATCAAAGTTGTTTCAAGCAATAGTGACCCTATAATAACTCAGGACCGGAAAGTGTACAACACATTGCTTCTCAGTGCTTGATGCCTTTAGATGATTCAGGTTAGAAAAATGTATATTTATATTTGTGTTTTTAAACCTGTCAAAATGTGTTCTAATACAGAGTGTGTTTTTTTCTTTATTTCCAGGTATAAAAAGAACATGAAAGCTCTCTATGTGGTTCATCCAACCAGCTTCATCAAAGTGCTGTGGAATATATTCAAACCAATTATCAGGTGAGTGCGTTTTATAAAATTTTTGAGTGCCAGAGAGGAGTGCAACGCATTGAAAAGTAATGTGTGCACCCCCATTCCTGGGAACTATCCGAATCTGCCCCAGGGACTCCAGTTTTCAGACTGAATTACAGAGTTTCCAGGGAAAGAGACTGATTCTCCGATGCTAATGAGTTTCTTCTCCTCCTTCCCACCCTGTTCTTCCCACTTCTCCTCCTTCCCATCCTGTTCTTCCCACTTCCCTCCCACTTCTCCTCCTTCCCATCCTGTTCCTCCCACTTCCCTCCCACTTCTCCTCCTTCCCATCCTGTTCCTCCCACTTCCCTTCCACTTCTCCTCCTTCCCACCTTGTTCTTCCCACTTCTCCTCCTTCCCACCCTGTTCTTCCCACTTCCCTCCCACTTCTCCTCCTTCCCATCCTGTTCTTCCCACTTCTCCTCCTTCCCATCCTGTTCTTCCCACTTCCCTCCCACTTCTCCTCCTTCCCACCCTGTTCTTCCCACTTCCCTCCCACTTCTCCTCCTTCCCATCCTGATCATCCCACTTCCTCTCCACTTCTCCTCCTTCCCACCCTGTTCTTCCCACTTCCCTCCCACTTCTCCTCCTTCCCACCCTGTTCTTCCCACTTCTCCTCCTTCCCATCCTGTTCCTCCCACTTCCCTCCCACTTCTCCTCCTTCCCATCCTGTTCTTCCCACTTCCCTCCCACTTCTCCTCCTTCCAACCCTGTTCTTCCCACTTCCCTCCCACTTCTCCTTCTTCCCACCCTGTTCCTCCCATTTCCCTCCCACATCTCCTCCTTCCCACCCTGTTCTTCCCACTTCCCTCCCACTTATTTTCCTTCCAGTCCTGTTCCTCCCTCTTCTCCTTCTTCCCACCCTGTTCCTCTTACTTCTTGCCCACTTCTCCTCCTTCTCTCCCTGTTCCTCCCACATCTCCTCCTTCTCACCCTGTTCCTCACACTTCCTGCCCTCTTATCCTCCTTCTACCCTTTTCTACCCACTTACCTCCCACTTCTCCTCCTTCCCACCATGTTCCTCACACTTCCTGCCCACTTCTCCTCCTTCTCACTTTGTTCCTCCTACTTCCCTCCCACATCTTCTCCTTCCTATCGTGTTCTTCCTACTTCCCTCCCACATCTTCTCCTTCTTATCCTGTTCCTCCCACTTCTCCTCCTTCCCACCCTGTTCTTCCCACTTCCCTCCCACTTCTCCTCCTTCCCATCCTGTTCCTCCCACTTCCCTCCCACTTCTCCTCCTTCCCATCCTGTTCTTCCCACTTCCTCTCCACTTCTCCTCCTTCCCACCCTGTTCTTCCCACTTCTCCTTCTTCCCACCCTGTTCCTCCCACTTCCCTCCCACTTCTCCTCCTTCCCACCCTGTTCTTCCCACTTCACTCCCACTTCTCCTCCTTCCCATCCTGTTCTTCCCACTTCCCTCCCACTTCTCCTCCTTCCCATCCTGTTCCTTCCACTTCCCTACCACTTCTCCTCCTTCCCATCCTGTTCCTCCCACTCCCCTCCCACTTCTCCTCCTTCCCACCCTGTTCTTCCCACTTCTCCTCCTTCCCACCCTGTTCTTCCCACTTCCCTCCCACTTCTCCTCCTTCCCACCCTGTTCTTCCCACTTCTCCTCCTTCCTATCCTGTTCTTCCCACTTCCCTCCCACTTCTCCTCCTTCCCACCCTGTTCTTCCCACTTCCCTCCCACTTCTCCTCCTTCCCATCCTATTCTTCCCTCTTCCTCTCCACGTCTCCTCCTTCCCACCCTGTTCTTCCCACTTCCCTCCCACTTCTCCTCCTTCCCATCCTGTTCCTCCCACTTCCCTCCCACTTCTTTTCCTTCCTGTCCTGTTCCTCCCTCTTCTCCTTCTTCCCACCCTGTTCCTCTTACTTCTTACCCACTTCTCCTCTTTCTCTCCCTGTTCCTCTCACATCTCCTCCTTCTCACCCTGTTCCTCACACTTCCTGCCCACTTATCTTCCTTCCACCCTTTTCCACCCTTTCCACCCAACCTCCTTCTTCTCCTCCTTCGCACCCTGTTCCTCACACTTTCTGCCCACTTATCCTCCTTCCATCCTTTTCTACCCACTTACCTCCCACTTCTCCTCCTTCCCACCATGTTCCTCGCACTTCTCCTCCTTCTCACTTTGTTCCTCCTACTTCCATCCCACATCTTTTCCTTCCTATCCCGTTCCTTCTACTTCCCTCCCACATCTTCTCCTTCTTATCCTGTTCATCCCACTTCCCTCCCTTTTCTCCTCCTTCTCACCTTGTTCCTCCCGCTTCTCCTCCTTCCCGCCCTGTTCCTCTTACTTCTCATCCACTTCTCCTCCTTCTCTCCCTGTTCCTCCCACATCTCCTCCTTCTGGAGACCGGGTAATTAACTGTAAAAACCTGAGTCTTAGGGGCAGATCCACAGAGTTCCCAGGTATGATGATGTCACTTCCTGCTAATGGATAAGTCAATTAAGCCCAGAAAACAGAGATCAGTCTGACAGTTCTTATGACTGTTAAACAAACAGGGTATAACTACAGGAGGTTCAGAGGTACCAGTTGCGATGGAGCCCTGCATCCAAGGGAAACCTCCAGCCCTGTACTTTTATACAACTAGCAATGGGCGAAAAGTCCCATTTTTTTCCAGTGGGAGTCAGGGCTGGCCTGTGCCAGAGGGCCACTGCCTCGCTTCATGTTCTGCCTGCTGCTGTAAACAGAGCTACATTAGTGATACCACAGAGCTTACAATTGAAATGGAGCTACACTAGTGATACCATAGAGCTTACAATTGAAGTGGAGGTACACTAGTGATACCACAGAGCTTACAATTGAAGTGGAGGTACACTAGTGATATCACTGAGATTACAATTGAAATGGAGGTACACTAGTGATATCACTGAGCTTATAATTGAAGTGGAGGTACACTAGTGATATCACTGAGATTACAATTGAAGTGGAGCTACACTAGTGGTACCACAGAGCTTACAATTGAAATGGAGCTACACTAGTGATATCACTGAGCTTACAATTGAAATGGAGCTACACTAGTGATATCACAGTGCTTACAATTGAAGTGGAGGTACACTAGTGATATCACAGCGCTTACAATTGGAATGGAGGTACACTAGTGATATCACGAAACTTACAATTGAAATGGAGGTACACTAGTGATATCACTGAGCTTACAATTGAAGTGGAGGTACACTAGTGATATCACTGAGCTTACAATTGAAGTGGAGGTACACTAGTGATATCACTGAGCATACAATTGAAATGGAGGTACACTAGTGATATCACTGAGCTTACAATTGAAGTGGAGGTACACTAGTGATATCACAGAGCTTACAATTGAAGTGGAGGTACACTAGTGATATCACTGAGATTACAATTGAAGTGGAGCTACACTAGTGGTACCACAGAGCTTACAATTGAAATGGAGGTACACTAGTAATATCACTGAGCTTACAATTGAAATGGAGGTACACTAGTGATATCACTGAGCTTACAATTGAAATGGATCTACACTAGTGGTACCACAGAGCTTACAATTGAAGTGGAGGTACACTAGTGATATCACAGCGCTTACAATTGGAATGGAGGTACACTAGTGATATCACGAAACTTACAATTGAAATGGAGGTACACTAGTGATATCACTGAGCTTACAATTGAAGTGGAGGTACACTAGTGATATCACTGAGCTTACAATTGAAGTGGAGGTACACTAGTGATATCACTGAGCATACAATTGAAATGGAGGTACACTAGTGATATCACTGAGCTTACAATTGAAGTGGAGGTACACTAGTGATATCACTGAGCTTACAATTGAAATGGAGGTACACTAGTGATATCACTGAGCATACAATTGAAGTGGAGGTACACTAGTGATATCACTGAGCTTACAATTGAAATGGAGGTACACTAGTGATATCACTTAGCTTACAATTGAAGTGGAGGTACACTAGTGATATCACGAAACTTACAATTGAAATGGAACTACACTAGTGATATCACAGCGCTTACAACTGAAATGGAGCTACACTAGTGATATCACAGCGCTTACAATTGAAATGGAGGTACACTAGTGATATCACTGAGCTTACAATTGAAGTGGAGGTACACTAGTGATATCACGAAACTTACAATTGAAATGGAACTACACTAGTGATATCACTGTGCTTACAACTGAAATGGAGCTACACTAGTGATATCATAGAGCTTACAATTGAAATGGAGGTACACTAGTGATATCACAGCGCTTACAATTGAAATGGAGGTACACTAGTGATATCACGAAACTTACAATTGAAATGGAGCTACACTAGTGATATCACAGAGCTTACAATTGAAATGGAGGTACACTAGTGATATCACTGAGCTTACAATTGAAATGGAGTTACACTAGTGATATCACAGCGCTTACAATTGAAATGGAGGTACACTAGTGATATCACTGAGCTTACAATTGAAATGGAGGTACACTAGTGATATCACTGAGCTTACAATTGAAGTGGAGGTACACTAGTGATATCACTGAGCTTACAATTGAAATGGAGTTACACTAGTGATATCACGAAACTTACAATTGAAATGGAGCTACACTAGTGATATCACAGCGCTTACAATTGAAATGGAGGTACACTAGTGATATCACTGAGCTTACAATTGAAGTGGAGGTACACTAGTGATATCACGAAACTTACAATTGAAATGGAGCTACACTAGTGATATCACTGTGCTTACAACTGAAATGGAGCTACACTAGTGATATCACTGAGCTTACAATTGAAATGGAGGTACACTAGTGATATCACTGAGCATACAATTGAAATGGAGCTACACTAGTGATATCACAGAGCTTACAATTGAAATGGAGGTACACTAGTGATATCATTGTGCTTACAATTGGAATGGAGGTACACTAGTGATATCACAGAGCTTACAATTGAAGTGGAGGTACACTAGTGATATCACTGAGATTACAATTGAAGTGGAGCTACACTAGTGGTACCACAGAGCTTACAATTGAAATGGAGGTACACTAGTGGTACCACAGAGCTTACAATTGAAATGGAGCTACACTAGTAATATCACTGAGCTTACAATTGAAATGGAGGTACACTAGTGATATCACTGAGCATACAATTGAAGTGGAGGTACACTAGTGATATCACGAAACTTACAATTGAAATGGAGGTACACTAGTGATATCACTGAGCTTACAATTGAAATGGAGGTACACTAGTGATATCACTTAGCTTACAATTGAAGTGGAGGTACACTAGTGATATCACGAAACTTACAATTGAAATGGAACTACACTAGTGATATCACAGCGCTTACAATTGAAATGGAGCTACACTAGTGATATCACTGAGCTTACAATTGAAGTGGAGGTACACTAGTGATATCACTGAGCATACAATTGAAGTGGAGGTACACTAGTGATATCACTGAGCATACAATTGAAGTGGAGGTACACTAGTGATATCACTGAGCATACAATTGAAGTGGAGGTACACTAGTGATATCACTGAGCTTACAATTGAAATGGAGGTACACTAGTGATATCACTTAGCTTACAATTGAAGTGGAGGTACACTAGTGATATCACGAAACTTACAATTGAAATGGAACTACACTAGTGATATCACAGCGCTTACAACTGAAATGGAGCTACACTAGTGATATCACAGCGCTTACAATTGAAATGGAGGTACACTAGTGATATCACTGAGCTTACAATTGAAGTGGAGGTACACTAGTGATATCACGAAACTTACAATTGAAATGGAACTACACTAGTGATATCACTGTGCTTACAACTGAAATGGAGCTACACTAGTGATATCATAGAGCTTACAATTGAAATGGAGGTACACTAGTGATATCACAGCGCTTACAATTGAAATGGAGGTACACTAGTGATATCACGAAACTTACAATTGAAATGGAGCTACACTAGTGATATCACAGAGCTTACAATTGAAATGGAGGTACACTAGTGATATCACTGAGCTTACAATTGAAATGGAGTTACACTAGTGATATCACAGCGCTTACAATTGAAATGGAGGTACACTAGTGATATCACTGAGCTTACAATTGAAATGGAGGTACACTAGTGATATCACTGAGCTTACAATTGAAGTGGAGGTACACTAGTGATATCACTGAGCTTACAATTGAAATGGAGTTACACTAGTGATATCACGAAACTTACAATTGAAATGGAGCTACACTAGTGATATCACAGCGCTTACAATTGAAATGGAGGTACACTAGTGATATCACTGAGCTTACAATTGAAATGGAGGTACACTAGTGATATCACGAAACTTACAATTGAAATGGAGCTACACTAGTGATATCACAGAGCTTACAATTGAAATGGAGGTACACTAGTGATATCACTGAGCTTACAATTGAAATGGAGTTACACTAGTGATATCACAGCGCTTACAATTGAAATGGAGGTACACTAGTGATATCACTGAGCTTACAATTGAAATGGAGGTACACTAGTGATATCACTGAGCTTACAATTGAAGTGGAGGTACACTAGTGATATCACTGAGCTTACAATTGAAATGGAGTTACACTAGTGATATCACGAAACTTACAATTGAAATGGAGCTACACTAGTGATATCACAGCGCTTACAATTGAAATGGAGGTACACTAGTGATATCACTGAGCTTACAATTGAAGTGGAGGTACACTAGTGATATCACGAAACTTACAATTGAAATGGAGCTACACTAGTGATATCACTGTGCTTACAACTGAAATGGAGCTACACTAGTGATATCACTGAGCTTACAATTGAAATGGAGGTACACTAGTGATATCACTGAGCATACAATTGAAATGGAGCTACACTAGTGATATCACAGAGCTTACAATTGAAATGGAGGTACACTAGTGATATCATTGTGCTTACAATTGGAATGGAGGTACACTAGTGATATCACTGAGCATACAATTGAAATGGAGCTACACTAGTGATAAAACGGACCTTACAATTGAAGTAAAGCTACAATAATGATTCCACTGAGCTTTGAATTGAAATCAGTCTACACTAGTGATACCACAGAGCTTACAATTGATATTAAGCTACACACATAATACCACATAGCTTATTATACAAATGGAGCTACACTTGGGTATGTATGTTTCTATTGTAAGCTCTGTGGTATAAATAGTGTAGCTTTACTTAAATTGTAAGCTCTGTGATATCACTAGTGAAACTACATTTCACTTGTAAGCTCTGTGATAACCCTAGAGTAGCTCCATTTCAACTGTAAGCTCGGTGGTATCACTAGATTAGCTCCATTTCAATTGTAAGCTATATGGTATCACTAGTGTAGACTGATTTAAATTCAAGGCTCAGTGGAATCATTATTGTAGCTTTACTTCAATTGTAAGGTCCGTTTTTATCACTTGACTTAGTTCACAATATTAATGCCAGTTAGAAAATTAAAAAAGGGGTTGCGCTGGAGCAATTGTAGAAATGGGCCACTTTATTGTACTTGCCCCCTGTTCCAAGAGTTGCCAGCCCTAGACGATGGGAATTATTGTGGGAAAACCCATAACTGCCCGCTTTTACAGAGGAAATTCATGCACAAAGAAAACCCATTAACCTTCTGCCCTTTCACTAACTGCAAAAAATTTCCTTTGTAAATCTTGCCAATTTTTTGCCTGTGCCCGAGACATCTCATTGAGGTTCAAACTCAGTATGCATAGCCATATGGCTAGAAATACAGTGGGGTAAGGCTGAGAAATGGAGGTCAGTATTTGTTGTTCTCTGGCTACCAGTGCAGTGGTACAAGGTTTGGGCGGCAGTCAATATATGTGGTTCTAAGGGTAATCTGAGACAAGGCTGGAGGGGTCAGGATGTGTGTTTCTTTGGTTACCAGTGCAATGGGACAAGGCTGGGACTTGGAGGTCAGAATGTGTGGTTCTCTCTGGCTCCCAGGAAAGTGGGATAAGACTTGAGGGGGTCAACTTGTGTGGTTCTATGGCAAATGTGAGACAAGGCTGGAGATCAGTATGTGTGGGTCAGTGGCTGCCCGTGCAGTGGGACAAGGCTGGGGTCAGTATAAGTGGTTCTATGGCTACTGTGAGACAGTGCTGCAGGTCAATATGTGTGGGTCTATGGCTACCAGTGCAGTGGGACAAGGCTGGAGGTCAGTATAAGTGGTTCTACTGTGAGACAGTGCTGGGGGTCAGTATGCGTGGGTCTATGGCTACCACTGCAGTGGGACAAGGCTTGAGGAGTGTCAGTATGCGTGATTCAATGACTAATGTGGCGCAAGGCTGGAGGGTCAGTATGTCTCGTTCTATAGATACTGTGGGACAATGCTGAGGGCTAGTATGTGTGGGTCTATGGCTAGTGTAGAGCAATGTTGGGGGTCTGTATGTGTGGGTCAGTGTCTACCAGTACAGTGGAACAAGGCTTGCGGGGAGGGGGGTCAGTATGTGTGGTTCTGTGGTTACCACTGCAATAGGGCAAGGCTGGATGATCAGTGGCTACCATGGGACAATGATGTGGGTTCAGTATGTGTGATTCTACATGTGTGATTCAGTCCAGTAGGAAAAGACTGGGAGGTCATTACATATAGTTCTATGGCTAAAAATGCAGTTGGTTAAGGATGTGACACAGAGGTCAGTATGTGTGGTTCTCTGGCTACCAGTGCAGAGAGACAAGGTTTGGGGGGTGGTCAATATGTGTGGTTCTATGGCTAACCTGGGGCAAGGCTGGATGGGTCAGTATGTTTGGTTCTATGGTTAACAGTGAAATAGGACAAGGCTGGGACTGGGAGGTCAGAATGTGTGGTTCTCTGGGTCCCAGTGAAGTGGGATAAGGTTTGAGGGGGGTCAGCATTTGTGGTTCTATGTCTAATGTAGGACAAGACTGTAGATCAGAATGTGTGGGTCAATGGTGCCAGCGTGGTGGGACAAGGCTGGGGGTCAGTATAAGTGGTTCTACTGTGAGACAGTGCTGGGGGTCAGTATGCGTGGGTCTATGGCTACCACAACAGTGGTACAAGGCTTGAGGAGTGTCAGTATGCGTGATTCTTTGACTAATGTGGCACAATGCTGGAGGGTCAGTATGTGTTATTCTGTAGATACTGTGGGACAATGCTGAGGGCTAGTATGTGTGGGTCTATGGCTACTGTAGGACAATGTTGGGGGTCGGTATGTGTGGGTCTATGTTTACCAGTATAGTGGGACAAAGCCGGAAGATTAGTTGCTACCAGTCCAGTGGGAAAAGACTGGGGTGTCCGTATATGTGTTTCGGTGGCAGTGGTGGCTCTCTGTTGCTGCCATACTAGAATGCCATCACTTCTGCTGTGCCTTATGCATTCTGCTCCATAGGTTAAACCTTTAAGGAACAGAGGGGTGTGGAATGCACTGCAAAGCAATGCAGTTTATATCCTTTTGGTCCTTACTGAAAGGGATAGTAATACTTCGTTTTAACTTTATTTTATTTTGTAGGCATTAAAAAAACATGAAGAATGATATAAGTCTTATCTCTCAAACCTTTATGGTTTGAGAGATATTCACAAGCAAAGTTTCCCCCTCCCGCCCCTTTTACCTAGTGTAAGCCATCTCTTCTCAGATGTGGAATGCAGTCCATAGACCAGACAGATAACAGAAGGGGACAATCTTCTTCCTATGAGAACAATGAAAGCCCTGCCCCCCTTGACAAGCTTTTCAGGTTTTTCCCTTATCTTAATTGAAGATTGCGCCTCTCTGAAGTCTACCTGAGCACCTCCCTTCTGATCTGGCTGAGCAGTGTTACATCAGTAAATGGGGAGGGAGGGGAAAACTTTGCTTGTGAATATCTCTTAAACCATAAAGGTTTGAGAGATAAGACTTATATCATTCTTAATGTTTTTTTAATGCCTACAAAATAAAATAAAGTTAAAACGAAGTATTACTATCCCTTGAACATAATTAATCCTTCTTCTACTTCCCTGTTTGTAATCATAGCCAAAATACAAAAAACAAATGCAGATACAAAAAACTAAATTCCAGCCCATGCTACCTTTTATCAAGTCCTTTAATCCCATAGGGATCTACGTAATTAATTTTTAAGTCATTGAAGTGATACCAATCAGCACCTCTCTGCATGCTCTTTTGGAACATAAAACTCTCTTACCGAAGCGCCCCACTTCCCAATTTCTTTCCCTTTCATTTCCTGCCATGATCTCATTTCTGCAAGAAAATACACACTGCCAATAACAAAATCTGTAGGTGACAGAACGTGGAAAGTACTGATCTTACTGAGCCAACGACTGATAAATTCCTGTCTCTGCTGGGAAACTTTCCCTGTGTTTGCTGATAAATGTGCTTTCCACTACCATTTCTGTTCAGTATTATCTGCTTCTTGAAGGAAAAAAAAAACCCTAAGAAAAAGTGGCTTTTTACTGAACGGTCTGACTTACCTAGGTAGGTGTCCTTTATATAGAAGTCAGGTATGTTTTACTTGTATCCCCCATTGTCTCTTTATATAATGATCTCCTGTTAAAGTGGAACTATCGTTCCAATTAACGTGTCCCCCAAATAATTATTCATATAGCGATACGCATAGAAATACTAGTATTGTCCTGAATAATCCCGGCGTTATTAAAAAATCCATCTTGTTCTGAGATGCACAGGCAGGCATCTTGCTGTAAAGGCACCTGCGTTCCTGTGCCATCAGTCACTTCCTGTACCTTAAAGGGATAGTAATACTTTGTTTTAACTTTATTTTATTTTGTAGGCATTAAAAAAACATGAAGAATGATATAAGTCTTATCTCTCAAACCTTTATGGTTTATGAGATATTCACAAGCAAAGTTCCCCTCCCCGCCCCTTTTTCCTAGTGTAAGCCATCTCTTCTCAGATGTGAGTCTGGTTGTAAGACAGGACAGATAACAGAAGGGGACAATTTTCTTTGTATGAAAAGAATGAAAGCCCTTCCCCCCTTGACAAGTTTTTCAGGTTTTTCCATTATCTTAATTGAAGATTGTCCCTCTCTGCAGTCTACCTGGGCATCTCCCTTCTGATCTGGCTGAATGGGGGGGGGGATACTTTGTTTGTGAATATCTCTTAAACCATAAAGGTTTCAGAGATAAGACTTATATCATTCTTCATGTTTTTTTAATGCCTACAAAATAAAATAAAGTTAAAATGAAGTATTACTATCCCTTTAAGGTACAATGCAACGACTCCTAGAGGAGACAGGGACAGACAGCGTAGGCACACAGATGTATCTAAGGCAATATATCTGAGCTGATTCCTGGCTGTTTGTCTCGGATCAAGTTGGATTTCTTAATAATGCTAGACTTATTCTGGATAATACTACTATTTCTATGTGTATATTTAGGGGGCACTTTAATTGTAGTGATAGTTCCGCTTTGGTTCCCTTTAGTTCACTCCTCCTCATCGTCATCTTATTACTGTGATTACCCCTCAAATACGCCTTTATCGCCATGCTTCCCTAGATTTACTGTGTTTCAGTGTTTCTCCTACAGGGAATAATTTACAAATCATCTTTCTATTCTTTGGCCAGCTGAGCAGGCAGCATATAAGAATAGAGAATATGATACAGAAAGACATTCTTTTAATCTCTTGCAGTTGAGTCAGAGACTCTTTCACAGACTGCAGGCAGGGGGAGCTCAACTCACATCACTAAAAGTGGAAGGAAGAGATAAACTGAAATAGTTGATTATATTTATATATATATATATATATATATATAGAGAGAGAGAGAGAGAGATAATATTTATAAGTGACATCAACCTCAAGTGCATAATATGCAGCAAAATTACCTATACTATATATATATATTTATTTTGCTGAGGAGGCCTTCATCCTGCAGTGAATCGACAATGACTGAAGATGATGATAACGATATATATATATTTTATTTATTTTCATTCCCGTTGTTTTACGGTTTTATTTCCCTGGCAATGACATTCTGTTTCCAGAGAGCTTTCTGTCATAGACTGTGAGAGCCGGGGATAGTGATACAATGTAACAGTATCAATGTAGCATGCTGAACTGTTGCAGGCTTTTCTACTGATGATACAATTTATTTATTTGTATTTTGAAAGTGTTTTACCAGGAAGAATACATTGATATTTCTCTCATTTTCAAGTATGTCCTGGTGAGATTTTATAGAGGAAAGTTACATATTTACACAGCTAGAGAGACAAAAAACAAACAAAAAATATATACCATATAAATAATAAATAGCTTACAAATGTGTATTTACAGTTGGATGTATATGTATGTTATTTATGAGATTGTTGTGCTGGGCAAAGATCTGATTTTTTCAGGTAGGTTATTCCAGACTTTTGGAGCTCTGAAGGAGAAGGTGGATCAACCAGATTCTTGCTTGTTGTGGAATGAGTGAGTTCCTGGCAGTGAAGCAGAAGTTATAGTTAGTATGGAGATCTGGAGTGATTATACTGCTCAGGTAGTGTGGAATAGTCAGTGAGTTGTTAGCAGTGGAGGTTATAGTTAGTATGGAGATCTGGAGTGATCGTACTACTCAGGTAGTGTGTAATAGTCAGTGAGTTGTTAGTAGTGGAGGTTATAGTTAGTATGGAGATCTGGAGTGATCGTACTACTCAGGTAGTGTGTAATAGTCAGTGAGTTGTTAGTAGTGGAGGTTATAGTTAGTATGGAGATCTGGAGTGATCATACTGCTCAGGTAGTGTGGAATAGTCAGTGAGTTGTTAGTAGTGGAGGTTATAGTTAGTATGGAGATCTGGAGTGATCGTACTACTCAGGTAGTGTGTAATAGTCAGTGAGTTGTTAGTAGTGGAGGTTATAGTTAGTATGGAGATCTGGAGTGATCATACTGCTCAGGTAGTGTGGAATAGTCAGTGAGTTGTTAGCAGTGGAGGTTATAGTTAGTATGGAGATCTGGAGTGATCATACTGCTCAGGTAGTGTGGAATAGTCAGTGAGTTGTTAGCAGTGGAGGTTATAGTTAGTATGGAGATCTGGAGTGATCATACTGCTCAGGTAGTGTGGAATAGTCAGTGAGTTGTTAGTAGTGGAGGTTATAGTTAGTATGGAGATCTGGAGTGATCATACTGCTCAGGTAGTGTGGAATAGTCAGTGAGTTGTTAGTAGTGGAGGTTATAGTTAGTATGGAGATCTGGAGTGATCATACTGCTCAGGTAGTGTGGAATAGTCAGTGAGTTGTTAGTAGTGGAGGTTATAGTTAGTATGGAGATCTGGAGTGATCATACTGCTCAGGTAGTGTGGAATAGTCAGTGAGTTGTTAGTAGTGGAGTGGAGGTTATAGTTAGTATGGAGATCTGGAGTGATCATACTGCTCAGGTAGTGTGGAATAGTCAGTGAGTTGTTAGTAGTGGAGGTTATAGTTAGTATGGAGATCTGGAGTGATCATACTGCTCAGGTAGTGTGGAATAGTCAGTGAGTTGTTAGTAGTGGAGTGGAGGTTATAGTTAGTATGGAGATCTGGAGTGATCATAGTGCTCAGGTAGTGTGGAATAGTCAGTGAGTTGTTAGTAGTGGAGGTTATAGTTAGTATGGAGATCTGGAGTGATTATACTGCTCAGGTAGTGGGGAATAGTCAGTGAGTTGTTAGTAGTGGAGTGGAGGTTATAGTTAGTATGGAGATCTGGAGTGATCATAGTGCTCAGGTAGTGGGGAATAGTCAGTGAGTTGTTAGTAGTGGAGGTTATAGTTAGTATGGAGATCTGGAGTGATCATACTGCTCAGGTAGTGTGGAATAGTCAGTGAGTTGTTAGTAGTGGAGGTTATAGTTAGTATGGAGATCTGGAGTGATTATACTGCTCAGGTAGTGTGGAATAGTCAGTGAGTTGTTAGCAGTGGAGTGGAGGTTATAGTTAGTATGGAGAGCAGGAGTGATCATACTGCTCAGGTAGTGTGGAATAGTCAGTGAGTTGTTAGTAGTGGAGGTTATAGTTAGTATGGAGATCTGGAGTGATCATACTGCTCAGGTAGTGTGGAATAGTCAGTGAGTTGTTAGTAGTGGAGGTTATAGTTAGTATGGAGATCTGGAGTGATCATACTGCTCAGGTAGTGTGGAATAGTCAGTGAGTTGTTAGTAGTGGAGGTTATAGTTAGTATGGAGATCTGGAGTGATCATACTGCTCAGGTAGTGTGGAATAGTCAGTGAGTTGTTAGCAGTGGAGGTTATAGTTAGTATGGAGATCTGGAGTGATCATACTGCTCAGGTAGTGTGGAATAGTCAGTGAGTTGTTAGCAGTGGAGGTTATAGTTAGTATGGAGATCTGGAGTGATCATACTGCTCAGGTAGTGTGGAATAGTCAGTGAGTTGTTAGCAGTGGAGGTTATAGTTAATATGGAGATCTGGAGTGATCATACTGCTCAGGTAGTGTGGAATAGTCAGTGAGTTGTTAGTAGTGGAGGTTATAGTTAGTATGGAGATCTGGAGTGATCATACTGCTCAGGTAGTGTGGAATAGTCAGTGAGTTGTTAGTAGTGGAGGTTATAGTTAGTATGGAGATCTGCAGTGAACATACTGCTCAGGTAGTGTGGAATAGTCAGTGAGTTGTTAGTAGTGGAGGTTATAGTTAGCATGGAGATCTGGAGTGATCATACTGCTCAGGTAGTGTGGAATAGTCAGTGAGTTGTTATCAGTGGAGGTTATAGTTAGTATGGAGATCTGGAGTGATCATACTGCTCAGGTAGTGTGGAATAGTCAGTGAGTTGTTAGTAGTGGAGGTTATAGTTAATATGGAGATCTGGAGTGATCATACTGCTCAGGTAGTGTGGAATAGTCAGTGAGTTGTTAGCAGTGGAGGTTATAGTTAGTATGGAGATCTTGAGTGATCATACTGTTCAGGTAGTGTGTAATAGTCAGTGACATGTTAGCAGTAGAGGTTATAGTTAGTATGGAGATCTAGAGTGATCATACTGCTCAGGTAGTGTGGAATAGTCAGTGAGTTGTTAGCAGTGGAGGTTATAGATAGTATGGAGATCTTGAGTGATCATACTGTTCAGGTAGTGTGTAATAGTCAGTGAGATGTTAGCAGTGGAGGTTATAGTTAGTATGGAGATCTAGAGTGATCATACTGCTCAGGTAGTGTGGAATAGTTAGTGAGTTGTTAGCAGTGGTGGTTATAGTTAGTATGGAGATCTGGAGTGATCACACTGCTCAGGTAGTGTGGAATAGTTAGTGAGTTATTAGCAGTGGAGAGAAGGTTATAGTTAGTATGGAGAGCTGGAGTGATCATACTGCTCAGGTAGTGTGGAATAGTTAGTGAGTTATTAGCAGTGGAGAGAAGGTTATAGTTAGTATGGAGATCTGGAGTGATCATACTGCTCAGGTAGTGTGGAATAGTCAGTGAGTTGTTAGTAGTGGAGGTTATAGTTAGTATGGAGATCTGGAGTGATCATACTGCTCAGGTAGTGTGGAATAGTTAGTGAGTTATTAGCAGTGGAGAGAAGGTTATAGTTAGTATGGAGAGTTGGAGTGATCATACTGCTCAGGTAATGTGGAATAGTCAGTGAGGTGTTAGCAGTGGAGTGGAGGTTATAGTTAGTATGGAGAGTTACTACTCAGGTAATCTGGTAGCTTTCCAGAGAAGTGGTTATATACAAGGCAGGAAAGGTGAAGGGTACATTTAGATTTGAGTGTTACCCACTTTCGTTCTTTAAACATATCACAGGGCTCAAAATTTCCACTCGCCACTAGCCAATGGCGAGTGAAAATTTAGCCCTGGCGAATAGAAATTCAGCCCTGGTGGGTATGTTTTGGCTTACAGTGGCGAGTAACTTTTCAGGTCGGGCTAGTAGCAAAGGATTTAAAATTATAAGCCCTGACATATCACATTGATGGGTAGTGTAATTATAGGTTACATTGTATCATTATATCTGCCTTCACTGTCCCTGACGGAAAGCTCTCTAGAGACAGAGATCCAGGGAGTTCACTGTCATGGACATAACACTGTAAAAAGAAAACAGGTGAAGATGGGAAAAATAAACAATACAAAGCATATTCTCTTGGAGAACATGAAAAGATGAAAAAGAAGGTTGACTGACACTTTAAAATAAAACATTACTATTTTTTTAACAGACGGTTTTACTCCATATTAATGATTGTATCTTTTTTTTTTCAGCCACAAGTTTGGCAAAAAGGTATTGTACATGAAAGACCTCAATGATCTCCAAGAACACTTGAAATTTAAGCGTCTCATCATCCCTCCAGAAGTGTTAAAGTGAGTGTTTAAATAGACAGTGAACTAGGAGCGATAATAAGCAGTGGTGACTTTGTTAGGAGCCGCTAGAGCAGGGGTAGGGGTCCTGTGGCTTTCCAGCTGTGTTCAGCCCATCCTCCCTAACCAGCCAACGTAGTGACCAACAATTGGGAGAGATGCACTAGGGGGCGATGATATGGCGATGTGGGTCTGGTGATGAGTAGCATGCACATTGCCTTGGAGATGGAGATAATTATATGCAGTACGAAAGGGAATGAGGCAGAATTAACTCATTAGTATGCAGGGGTGTCGTACTGCTGGTGATGTCTATAGGATGCCCTCCCTTGCACATCACCAGCAGTTCAACAACCCTGAAGCCTGTGCACATTCTCTCTGCTCCCCACTTGCCCAGAGAGGATGTTCTCAGCCTTCAGCACCACAACATCACTCCATAACCCTTTCAGTGCCAGGAGGATGTGGTGGCATGAATGGTGTAAAAAAAAGTTGTGGAAAATGTTTGCGGTAAAAGAGTTGTGCATTGGATTGTGCTGCACCACCTCTGGTCCTCAGTGGATTAATCTATTTGTACTATTAGTGATGTTGCAAATGTAAACGTAGATGCTATACACACTAACATTATTTGTACCGTATCACATGATTATTGCCCAAATATAATTCAGTACATAAAGATTAATCCATGGATGCTACAGATATTGCTAGAATGCAAAACAAGGCCTCAGTATCAGGTATATTGTTATGGACCCAAAGTTTTCTGAACAGAAGCGATAGAGATAAGAACGGATGCTTCACCAAGCTGCTCCACTTCATCTACTCTAATCCGCTCATCTCGCCAGACACTGTCTAGCATGGGTAGCGGATGTGAGCGGATGCCTCAGCAGACAGTAGCATCCCAGCAGTAAAAAGAATACCAACATCTCGAACTACCACAAACACACTTACTTTAATACGGTCAAAAAATGTTAAGGCTCCTTTTGCACAGCGACATGCAGCAGTGATAATATCTTCAGTCATTTGTGGATGTCATGTCCACAAAAGGCAGGACTCTTGAGGTGGAGATACACTAAGGTGTGATAAAGAGGAGATACATTGGAGTTGTGGATAAACTCTCCATTTCCTATGTTATTCTACAGAGCCAATGCAGTCCACTGTGAGAGATCTTAGTGCAGGTATCCTATAGAAATGTCGCCCACTATTTGGCAACCATCAAAATGGCGTGTTTAAAGGGATAGTAATACTTAAAATGTAAAAAAATATATGTTGTAGGGTTTATTACCCTGAGTAAAACAAAAGTACTCTCACTGCTGAAAGGTGTTTCATTAAAAAGTTATTAATTTTCAAAGTTGAATTTTTTAGGTGCAATATCACAGTGGCCTGATATTGTACAGTGGCGCTGTTGCTACACCATCCTATGGAGATTTATGGTCCGGGGACCAGAGCTGTCCATAGGATCGTGTAGCAACAGCGCCACTGTACAATTTCAGGCCACTGTGATATTGCACCTAAAAAATTCAACTTTGAAAATTAATAACTTTTGAATTAAACACCTTTCAGCAGTGGGAGTACTCTTGTTTTACTCAGGGGGATAAGCCCTACAACATATTTTTTTAACATGTTAAGTATTTCTATCCCTTTAAAATGTCAAAGCAAGTGAATCAGGCACACTCTTTTCAGTTAAAACTTAACTTTAATGTCCATACATATTTACATGTATCCAACGTTTCAGTCTATTATTAAGACTTTCATCAGGGACATATCATTTTCATTATGAATATCACCATCTCGTTCTTAAATAGTCTCCCCCACACCTGGCTCAAATCTTCCGCTTACCTGGTCACCTTGGTAACCTGCAGCGTCAGATCCTCCCCCCAAGCATGAGCGAGATCATTCTCAGAACCATCTTAAAATGTCAACTGCATGAAAAGGGCGACATCAGAATGTCGCCCGTATCAAAAGGGTGCCATCCTGATGTTGCAGGATTAAATGTCGCCACCTTTTGTGCCTAATCTCTCCTATAATTCATTTTGCCTGGTTCACAGTCACGCTAATAAGAAGAAAAGGATAGATGCACCAGTCACAGTGTTGGTTAAAGGGTTAGTAATGTCTAGTTAAAAGTATTTCACTGAGTCTTCTTTATACTAAAATTAAAAGATTTGTCTATATTTCATACCTCCCAAGTGTCCCTCTTTAGGAGCGACAGTCCCTCTTTTAGACCCAAATCCCACTGTCCCTCTTTCCCACCCTAATGTCCCTCTTTTTAGGAGATCAGACTGTGTGTTGTGTATATAAGTGTATCACATTGCTCCACAGCAATAAAACTCACATTATTGTTTCTTTAACCCCTTCCCGACAATGGACTTACCAGGTACGTCCCGCAAAAACTGTCACTTAGTGACAGAGGATGTACCTGGTAAGTCACGGAAGTAGTACCGGAAGTTCGGGTCTCCATGCGGCTGCACGCCGTTCGGGGACTCACGAATCATTTGGCAATTTTTTTTTTGTCTGACGGCCATCAAGGTGACAGCCGCATGCGGACGTGGCTGTCACTAAGGGGTTAAACGTCAGTATATGTGTTTATAAATTAGCCTGTGTAAATAAAATACTTTTTTCTTGTTGTAAGTCATTTATTAGGTAACACAACAAGGTGTCAATAGGTCATGAAATAGCCTAAAAATTCTCGTTAATGCCCTGGCCACCAGCCACACCCCCTAAAACACAATTGTCCCTCTTTGGCAATTCAAAATGTTGGGAGGTATGATATTTAAGTCTACATCACCAGGAGATGCAGTCTGGTCAGGACGGCTGCAGCGAGGGACAAACTTCAGTAAGCAAAGAGAAATTCTGTCCTTCTTCATCAAGGGGGGCAGGATTATCTTTATACTTACTGAAGTTTGTCCCTTGCTGTAGCCGTCGAGTCGCATGACCCAATCTCAGATTCCATGGGAGGCGGCCAGAAAGGGGCAGGCAAGCGGGGGATCTTTATCACTGCATAACTTTTGAACTACACTAAAATATAGAGCAATCTCTTAATTTTAAGATAAAGAAGACTCTGTAAAATACTTTTTACTAGACATCACTATCCCTTTAAGTGACGCAAATCTTCAAAGGCACAGATGGACACTTAAGCATGACTGTGATGCAGCCGACATGCTGATGCAGTCTTGTGATTGGAAAAGGGCATCTTTACCTCTTGAGTGCCAGAGGGGGTCGGCAGCGCAATGCTTTGCAATGTGCTGCAGACCTCTCTGGCACTCAAAGGATTAAGGCACAAATGGAGGGTATGCATCTTAACCCTTTGAGCGGCAATTCACTTCATGTGGTGCTTCTATCCTTTTCTTCTTCTTAGCGTGACTGTGATGCAGGTAAAATTAATTATTGGAGAGTAAAGGCACAGATGGTGTTTACACTTAAGCCTGTGACTTCAGAATGTCACCCTTTTGATGCGGGCGACATTCTGATGTTGCCTTTTTTCATGCAGGTGACATTTTAAAGTGTTATTTTGTTGGTCGCCAAATAGTGGGCGACATTTCCAAAGTGAACCCTTAGTGCCAAGGCTCCATAGAATATGACAGGAAATGGAGAGTTTAGAACACAGGAGAAGTCATTTCCATAGTAACACAGTAACGTAGTAGATAAGGCTGAAAAAAGACATGCGTCCATCAAGTCCAGCCCTTGCCAAAAAGACCCCTGTTGATCCAGAGGAAGGCAAAAAAAAAAAAGCCCTCTGGAGCCATTTCCAATCTAGTCCCAAGTGTGTGTGTGGGGGAATTATTCCTTCCTGATTCCAATTGGTAGTCAAATAGTTCCCCAGATCAATATCCTATTTGCTTTGAAGCCATCTGTCATAATTGTCAATATTGTTCTGTGCTAGATAGGCATCCATTGCTTTTTTGAATGCAGTTGCATTATCTGCAAGCACAACATCCAGAGGCAAAGAATTCCATAGCCTTACCGCCCTTCCTGTAAAGAATCCCTGCCTTAGTTTTAGTCGAAAGCGCCTTTCCTCTAGTCTTAATGGATGACCTCTTGTTCTTAGCTCAGCTCTTTGCTCCATTTCACCACCCGTTTATTACACCTTAGCACATAAACCCCTGGACCCCTAAATCTGATGACTGCGGTACTGATATATTTTGTAGGCTCATGCACTCTGTCTGCCGGTGGGAATACCCTTGATTTTACTTAGTAAGAGAAGCGCTACAGCATATATTTTATCCCATAATAGTGCCTAATCTGTGCAGCCGTATTACAGTATAAACCATGTGCTTTGCTTTTAGACATGACGAGAAGCTGCACGCCCAGAAAGGAACACTACCATCTTCCATTAGAACTCCTCCTCCGAGGCCCCCACTTCCCACTCAGCAGTTTGGGGTAACCCTGCAGTAGTAAGTTATTGTAATGTTGTGTGTATCGTGTTGCAGATGTGACAATTATTACCATACCTGGGAATTCTCCGATCTGCCCGGAGGCTCTAGTTTTTAGTGTTAATTACCAGGTCTAAGGGCACAGAGGCTGACCCTAGGGTGACCACATGTCCTGGATTGCCCAGGACAATCCTGCATTTTACATGTGTGTCCCATGTCCCGGGCAGCCCCCATTTGGGACAATACAAAGTCCTGGAATGAAGTCTCCAGAGTACAGAATTCCATTGCATTCTGTGACAGGAAGTGATGCCTCTGCTGGACTACAAGAAAATGGCCCCCCAGACACAGTTCTAAACACCTGAGAGGGAACCAAGCCTTGATCCTAACATCAAACAGGAGGTGTTGTGCCATTTTGTTGTAGTGTAATGCTAGTCTAAGGCTTTGGTCGTGATGTACATTATCTTGAAGCCCACCACAGGCATTGCTTTCTGTCACAGCAGTTAATGGGCAGTTCTCCCCCTAGTGTTTACAACTCTGGGTTGCATCTGAGAAAGAGCACTTCTAAGAGGTAATAGAAGTATTATAAAGCTAGTTGCATTATGTTTATTGTGGAACTATCACCTAAAACCAAAGTTTTACCATGCGTTTTAATGTTTAACCCAACATTAGTGCTGTGAGTGTGTGTTCTTCAAGTCGCCTGGTAGTGGAGATATTTGCCCTACAAAATCGGGCACTTCTGCGTTCTGCGGGACTCCATGACGTTTCAGGACTTCCCAGCTGCCACAGGGAGCGCGCTCCCTGGGGCAGCTGGGAAGTCCTGAGACGTCATGGAGTCCCGCAGAACGCGGAAGTGCCCAATTTTGCAGGAAAAATATCTCCACTACCAGGCGACTTGAAGAACACACACTCACAGCACTAATGTCGGGTTAAACATTAAAACGCATGGTAAAACTTTGGTTTTAGGTGATAGTTCCGCTTTAATTATTGGAGGGCAACTTTATACTAAGTGGAAGATACACTTTAATCTGTAATAACTCTGAGAAGTGCGTGTACCTTTGTTTTACCCAGCAAGAAAAGCTATATATTAAATATTTTTCATAAACAGTTTACTGCTCCTTTAAAATGGAGCTTTCACCTTAATTCACATTTGCATATTTGAAAACTGCATTAAAAACAGTCTATGTGTCATGTTAGCCAAAAGTCCAGAAGATGTATAGGTTAAGAGATATTCACATTTTTATTTCTGGGAAAAGTAAAAGTGAACATTTCCTGGTACTGCACGGAGATTCATTAGCATATGACACATTATTGAATCCTTCATAAGCATGTGACACGTCACTGAAAATACTTTATTAGCATAGGAAATGTCATTGACCATCTAAATTAAAAAATCACTAGACCGCATGTGTGCCGCAATTAGCGTACATTAGCATATAAAAGAAATATAAATATCTCCTTATCTGTACATTTGCTGGACTTCTGGATAACATGACATATAGACAGTTTTTAATGCAGTTTTCAAATATGCAAACTTGAATTAAGGTGAAAGTTCCATTTTAGGCTCCGACTCTTATTTACTGCCATGTGTACTGACAACTTTATCAACCCATCAGGGCAGATCATTAAGCATTGTACCTTGTATTAAGAAGCTGTCCGCTAAGCCTGGGACACAAATGATCATTTCTTGTGGTGGATAATGTAGGATGAGCAATTTCAGTTTTCATTTATCTCAGGCAGGCCATGTGCAGATGCATGACGGGTTGTGCTGGCAGAAACAGAACGAGTCTTCTTTTATCTTGAGGGATGCAGAGCATATTGTTCACGTTCTCATCACAATTTTAGATAACAATGAGTGACAACAAAATTAAAGGGATAGTAGTAAAAAAAAAATGTGGGGTTATCTTGCTGAGTAAAGCAATTGTAGTTCCACTGCTAAAAGATGCTTTATTCAAATGTTATTGCAGCTTACATTGTAATTTTATGGCGGAGGGGGTGCATTGTTTAAATCGTCGGAAATATGGTGGTACTGTTTCTGCAGCAGTCTGCGGACAGCTAGGGTGATCACTTCTTGGATTGCCCAGGACAGTCCTGGATTTTAAATGTGTGTCCCATGTCCCGGGCAGTCCCCTTCTGGGACAATACACAGTCACGGAATGAAGACTTCAGAACACAGAGTTCCGAACTCTAGAAGGAGAACTGTCCATTACCTACTGGGACAGGAAGTGATGTCTCTGCTGGACTAAAAGAAAATGGCCTCCATGCAGACATTTAAACACTAAAGAGAGAACTGAGCCTTGATCCTGACATCAAACAGGAGCTGAAGTTAAATTGTGTTGTAGTGTAATGCTAGTCTAAGGCTTGGTCTTGATGTACATTATCTTGTAGCCCACCACAGCCATCGCTTCCTGTCACAGCAGTCAGTGGGCAGTGCTCCCTCTAGTGTTTAGAACACTGGGGTGCACTGGAGAAAGAGCAGGTTGTGCATTGAAGTACAGTGACTCCTCCCACACAGCTGCGCTAGATACGAGATAAAGTACTCTGCTGCTCTCATCTCTGCAGTTTCCCTGAATAGAAGACTGTAAATGTGGTCACCCTCCAGACAGTGGCGTAACAATAGGGGTCGCAGCGGTCGCACCTGCGACCGGGCCCGTCACTCCAGGGGCCCGGCCGCCCCCTGCGACCCCCTCGTCCGCATCAGCAGCTCAGCAGATCTCCCATTCGGCACGCCGCTCTAGTGATACAGAGCTCTGGGAGATGACATCATATCCCAGCCTCTGCATTACTAGAGCAGCGCGCGGGAGCTTCAGTTACAGAGATCTGTGCCGAAGGAGGCCGCTAGACCACCAGGACTGGAGGTAGGGGCAATGTGGAGATAAAGGGGCATTGTGGAGATGAAGGGGCATTGTGGAGATGAAGGGGCATTGTGGAAGGGGCAATGTGGAGATGAAGGGGACATTGTGGAGATAAAGGGGCATTGTGGAGATGAAGGGGCATTGTGGAGATGAAGGGGCATTGTGGAAGGGGCAATGTGGAGATGAAGGGGACATTGTGGAGATAAAGGGGCATTGTGGAGATGAAGGGGCATTGTGGAAGGGGCAATGTGGAGATGAAGGGGGCATTGTGGAAGGGGCAATGTGGAGATGAAGGGGGGCATTGTGGAAGGGGCAATGTGGAGATGAAGGGGGCCAAGGTGGTCGGGGAGGGGCCCATGGCAATTCTTGCACCAAGGCCCGGTGGCTTCTCGTTACGCCTCTGCCTCCAGACATCTCTGGTGATTGACAATAACCTTCCATAGGCTCCTGTAGCAACAGCGTCACTGTAAAATTTCATGACATAGAAGTTCTGCTGTCAAAAAATACCAGTTTGAGTTGCAATAACTTTTTGAATAAAACATTTCTCAGAATTTTGAGTGCTCTTCTTTTACTCAGCAGGTTAAACCCTTCACGGGGCTGAACAGACTTAAAAATATGTGGGCATACCTGAGAACTTTCCGGATCTGCCCCAGAGGCTCTGGATTTTAGTGTTAATTACCTGGTCTCCAGGGACAAAGGCTGATTCTCTGGCTATGATGTGTTCCCTGAGAAACTCTGCCCACCTCTCCTCATTCTCACCCTGTATGGACCATTTTCCTCCCATTTCTCCTCCTTCTTACCCTGTTTGGCCCACTTCCCATCCACTTCCCAGCCCAGTTCAGGTTAAGCGCCACCCAACTAAGTCCCACCCACTTTATGAAAAATATTGCATCATTAACATAAGCCTGGTCACACTCCCTGACCAGTCTCTGGGTGCTCCACAGAAGGAAATTCCCAATTATGGATGAACTCACAAAGCAGGAATATCAGCCTCTGTACACGGGGACACGGTTATTCAATTTGAGAGTCGAGTCTCCGGGGGACGGTGGGTGGGGAGATCTTCCCAAGTATAGCCAGTGGAGTAACTATAGGGGTCGCAGGGGTCGAACCTGCGCCTGGGACCGTCATTCCAGGGGCCCGGCCTCCCCCTGCAACCCCTCGCCTGACGCCCGCAATTAAGTAATGCAGAGCGCTGGGGCTCTGCATTACGAGAGTGCCCGTCTGCCAGAGGCAGATCAGTATTCCCCCCGGCAGACCAGCAATCTCATAATGCAGAGCGATGGGAGATGACATCATCTCCCAGTGCTCTGCATTACTGAAGAGGACCGCGTGGGAGAAGAGGACTGTGCAGAAAGAGGCACAGACCTGTCCTCTGCCACTGGACCACCAGGGAGGTAGGAGATTTAGGGGCAATGTGGAAGGGGCAATGTGGAGATGGGGGCATTGTGGAAGGGGCAATGTGGAGATGGGGGCAATGTGAAAGGGGCAATGTGGAGATGGGGGCAATGTGGAAGGGGCATTGTGGAAATGGGGGCATTGTGGAAGGGGCAATGTGGAGATGGGGGCAATCTGAAAGGGGCAATGTGGTGATGGGGGAATTGTGGAAGGGGCAATGTGGAGATTGAGGGGCATTGTGGAAAGGGCAATGTAGAGATTAAGGGGCAATGTGGAGATGGGGGGCAATGTGGAGGTGGCCAATGTGGTCGGGGGGCCCATGGCAATTCTTGCACCAAGGCCCCGTGGCTTCTAGTTGCGCCTCTGAGTATAGGTTTGACCCGCCCTCCCCCCCACTTTAGACCCTCTCGTTAGAAGGCTGTGGAAGTATAAGAAATACACTAAGGCAGATGTCATAAGAACTAAATCAATTCAGAAAAACCAACCACATCATAGAGGACAGAGAGAAATTTCCCAGATTCTGATTTAAGGACCAATGGCATGCCAGGACCGTCATGGCTGTCCTGCACTTAAGGACCAGTGACGGTCATGGCACGTCATCAAATTCAGGGGTCACAGCACGGCTGCACGCTACTTGGGGATCCCTGAATCAAATGCAAAAACACCCCAGAACCCTGTGGTCCTTAACTGCTGGCACCTAGCTGGTCGTTAATGACTTAAACAGGAATTAAACAATGCGTTGGGTGCCTCTCTAGCATTCAAGGGGTTAAAAGCCCCATTTAAATTAATGAGAATTTTGATTTGTTTCTTAAACTATTCAAGAATTGCTGCCATTCATAGACATTCACAGAAATGTTTCCAGGGGGGGGGGCATAATATGCCCCCCAGGCCAGCCCGCCCAGATCCTATATTTATTGGAGGTCTGTGCGGAAGGAGGCAAAGACCTCTCCTTCCATGCCGCTGGACCACCAGGGAGGTAGGAGATGGGCAATGTGGAGATGGGGGGCAGGGTGGTGGCAATGTGGAGATGGGAGGCAGAGTGGTGGCAATGTGGAGATGGGGGGCAGTGTGGTGGCAATGTGGAGATGGGAGGCAGTGTGGAGATGGGGGGCAGTGTGGAGATGGGGGGCAGTGTGGTGGCAATGTGGAGATGGGAGGCAGTGTGGAGATGGGAGGCAGTGTGGTGGCAATGTGGAGATGGGAGGCAGTGTGGAGATGGGAGGCAGTGTGGTGGCAATGTGGAGATGGGAGGCAGTGTGGTGGCAATGTGGAATTGGGAGGCAATATGGAGATGGGGGGCAGTGTGGTGGCAATGTGGAGAAAGGAGGCAATGTGGAGATGGGGGCAGTGTGGTGGCAATGTGGAGAAGGGAGGCAATGTGGAGATGGGAGGCAGTGTGGTGGCAATGTGGAGATGGGAGGCAATGTGGAGATGGGAGGCAGTGTGGTGGCAATGTGGAGATGGGAGGCAATGTGGAGATGGGAGGCAGTGTGGTGGCAATGTGGAGATTGGAGGCAATGTGGAGATGGGAGGCAGTGTGGTGGCAATGTGGAATTGGGAGGCAATGTGGAGATGGGGGGCAGTGTGGTGGCAATGTGGAGAAGGGAGGCAATGTGGTGGCAATGTGGAGATGGGAGGCAGTGTGGTGGCAATGTGGAGATTGGAGGCAGTGTGGTGGCAATGTGGAGAAAGGAGGCAATGTGGAGATGAGGGGCAGTGTGGTGGCAATGTGGAGATGGGAGGCAATGTGGAGATGGGAGGCAGTGTGGTGGCAATGTGGAGATGGGAGGCAATGTGGAGATGGGAGGCAGTGTGGTGGCAATGTGGAATTGGGAGGCAATGTGGAGATGGGGGGCAGTGTGGAGGCAATGTGGAGAAGGGAGGCAATGTGGTGGCAATGTGGAGATGGGAGGCAGTGTGGTGGCAATGTGGAGATTGGAGGCAGTGTGGTGGAAATGGGAGGCAGTGTGGTGGCAATGTGGAGATGGGAGGCAATGTGGAGATGGGGGGCATTGTGGTGGCAATGTGGAGAAGGGAGGCGATGTGGTGGCAATGTGGAGAAGGGAAGTAATGTGGTGGCAATGTGGAGATGGGAGGCAGTGTGGTGGCAATGTGGAGATTGGAGGCAGTGTGGTGGAAATGGGAGGCAGTGTGGTGGCAATGTGGAGATGGGAGGCAATGTGGAGAAGGGAGGTAATGTGGTGGCAATGTGGAAATGGGAGACAATGTGGAGATGGAGGGCAGTGTGGTGGCAATGTGGAGATGAGGGCAATGTGGAGCCAATGTGGAGATTAGGGACAATGTGGAGGTGGCCAGTAGAGATGGCCAAAGGGGGTGGGGCATTGTGGTTGATGGGGGCAATGTCATCAGGGAGGGGGGCCATGGCAATCCTTGCACCAGAGCCCGGTGGCTTCTAGTTACGCCTCTGTCAGTGCCTGTTAGAAAAGTCTGGCCATGCACTACAGAGGAGCAGAGAAGATTGTACAGGTGTCAGAGTGATTGAGTCAGACATCAGGTCTATGTCCAGTTGACTGCTCATTCGGCGGAGAGAATGCAAAATGAATTTATTAAGAGGGAAAGAATTGTTCACCTTGAATAAATCTGTCTTTAATGGAACGTGCACTCTTCATCCTGATCTTTCCTGCACACAGGGGTCATGTAGAGACATCCTGAAATGTTTCATTACTAGCTCTGAACAAGTGGATGAAGACCCAATTACCCAGTCTTGTTATAACAGGATGGAACATGTCAGGAGTTCAGGCAATTCAAGTGAAGCGATTCCACCGATAAGGGAAATTCATTGCCACACGAAATTGCATTTGTATGGACTGTAAGGCTTTTGCTCCAGAGGAAAGAATTGTAAATACCGCAGCTTCTTTACTAAATAGATCCCATTATTATGGTTAATGCACAAGGGGACAGATTCTTTTGTAGGGGAGCTTCAAGTCGAAGTGTTTGGATGAATCTTCAATTTTCATTTCCACCCTATTCTATGGAAGGGTTGTAGTGTTCGTCAGGCCATAAAAATGTGGTTATTATACACCTCAGTAGTGCTGATAATCAGCCGTAAAATAGATGTGTTCTAAAGCACAGGGGGTATCCAACGCAGTGCTCCGCAATGTTCTGTACATCTTTAGACTCCTCAAAAGGATCACATACGCTTAGTTAATTTTAAAGAGAAGTAAACATTTCAGACTGCCTGTCTCATTATGTCTGTTCCAGCCTCTGTCTGTCTGTCTGCCTCTCTCTCACTGCCTGTGTCGTCCTCTCTTTGTGTCCTCTTTACCTCTCTGTCCACCTCTATTTCTCTGTCAAAATATCTCTCTCTGTCCTTTTATCTGTGTGTGTCTCTCTCTGTCCTTTTATCTCTGTGTGTATTTGTCTCTCTCTGTCTGTCTGTCACTCTTTCTATGTGTGTGTTTTTGTCTCTCTCTCTGTGTCTCTCTTTGTTTTAGGATTTGCGTGTATGGTACCTCTCACTCTGTTTCACTCTCTCTCTCTGTCTCTGTGTGTATGGTATCTCTCACTCTGTTTCACTCTCTCTCTCTCTCTGTCTCTGTGTGTGTGGTATCTCTCAGTCTGTGTTTCACTCTCTCTCTGTCTCTGTGTGTATGGTATCTCTCAGTCTGTGTTTCACTCTCTCTCTGTCTCTGTGTGTATGGTATCTCTTACTCTGTGTTTCACTCTCTCTCTGTCTCTGTGTGTATGGTATCTCTCACTCTGTTTCACTCTCTCTCTCTCTCTCTGTCTCTGTGTGTGTGGTATCTCTCAGTCTGTGTTTCACTCTCTCTCTGTCTCTGTGTGTATGGTATCTCTCAGTCTGTGTTTCACTCTCTCTCTGTCTCTGTGTGTATGGTATCTCTTACTCTGTGTTTCACTCTCTCTCTGTCTCTGTGTGTATGGTATCTCTCACTCTGTTTCACTCTCTCTCTGTCTCTGTGTGTATGGTATCTCTCAGTCTGTGTTTCACTCTCTCTCTGTTTCTGTGTGTATGGTATCTCTCAGTCTGTGTTTCACTCTCTCTCTCTGTTTCTGTGTGTATGGTATCTCTCACTCTGTTTCACTCTCTCTCTGTCTCTGTGTGTGTGTTATCTCTCAGTCTGTTTCACTCTCTCTCTCTGTTTCTGTGTGTATGGTATCTCTCACTCTGTTTCACTCTCTCTCTGTCTCTGTGTGTATGGTATCTCTCAGTCTGTTTCACTCTCTCTCTCTGTCTCTGTGTGTATGGTATCTCTCACTCTGTTTCACTCTCTCTCTGTCTCTGTGTGTATGGTATCTCTCAGTCTGTTTCACTCTCTCTCTCTGTTTCTGTGTGTATGGTATCTCTCACTCTGTTTCACTCTCTCTCTCTGTTTCTGTGTGTGTGGTATCTCTCACTTTGTTTCACTCTCTCTGTCTCTGTGTGTGTATGGTATCTCTCACTCTGTGTTTCACTCTCTCTCTGTCTCTGTGTATATGGTATCTCTCACTCTGTGTTTCACTCTCTCTGTCTCTCTGTGTGTGGTATCGCTCACTCTGTGTTTCACTCTCTCTCTCTGTCTGTCTCTGTCTGTGTATGGTATCTCTCACTCTGTTTCACTCTCTCTCTGTCTCTGTGTGTATGGTATCTCTCACTCTGTGTTTCACTCTCTCTCTCTGTCTCTGTGTGTATGGTATCTCTCACTCTGTGTTTCACTCTCTCTCTGTCTTTGTGTGTATATGGTATCTCTCACTCTGTGTTTCACTCTCTCTGTCTCTGTGTGTATGGTATCTCTCACTCTGTGTTTCACTTTCTCTCTGTCTCTGTGTGTGTGGTATCTCTCACTCTGTGTTTCACTCTCTCTCTGTCTCTGTGTGTGTGGTATCTCTCACTCTGTGTTTCACTCTCTCTCTGTCTCTGTGTGTATGGTATCTCTCACTCTGTGTTTCACGCTCTCTCTGTCTCTCTGTGTGTATGGTATCTCTCACTCTGTGTTTCACTCTCTCTCTGTCTCTGTGTGTGTGGTATATCTCACTCTGTGTTTCACTTTCTCTCTGTCTCTGTGTGTATGGTATCTCTCACTCTGTGTTTCACTTTCTCTCTGTCTCTGTGTGTGTGGTATCTCTCACTCTGTGTTTCACTCTCTCTCTGTCTCTGTGTGTGTATGGTATCTCTCACTCTGTGTTTCACTCTCTCTCTGTCTCTGTGTGTATGGTAACTCTCACTCTGTGTTTCACTCTCTCTCTGTCTCTGTCTGTGTATGGTATCTCTCACTCTGTGTTTCACTCTCTCTCTCTCTATCTCTGTGTGTATGGTAACTCTCACTCTGTGTTTCACTCTCTCTCTGTCTCTGTCTGTGTATGGTATCTCTCACTCTGTGTTTCACTCTCTCTCTCTCTATCTCTGTGTGTATGGTATCTCTCACTCTGTGTTTCACTTTCTCTCTGTCTCTGTGTGTGTGGTATCTCTCACTCTGTGTTTCACTCTCTCTCTGTCTCTGTGTGTGTATGGTATCTCTCACTCTGTGTTTCACTCTCTCTCTCTGTCTCTGTGTGTATGGTATCTCTCACTCTGTGTTTCACTCTCTCTCTGTCTCTGTGTGTGTGTGGTATCTCTCACTCTGTGTTTCACTCTTTGTCTCTGTGTGTATGGTATATCTCACTCTGTTTCACTCTTTCTCTGTCTCTGTGTGTATGGTATCTCTCACTCTGTTTCACTCTCTCTCTTTGTCTCTGTGTGTATGGTATATCTCACTCTGTGTTTCACTCTCTCTCTGTCTCTGTGTGTATGGTATATCTCACTCTGTGTTTCACTCTCTCTCTCTGTCTCTGTGTGTGTATGGTATCTCTCACTCTGTGTTTCACTCTCTCTCTCTGTCTGTGTGTGTGTGGTATCTCTCACTCTGTGTTTCACTCTCTCTCTCCTTGTATATGGTATATCTCACTCTGTGTTTCACTCTCTCTCTGTCTCTGTGTGTATGGTATATCTCACTCTGTGTTTCACTCTCTCTCTCTGTCTCTGTGTGTGTGTATGGTATCTCTCACTCTGTGTTTCACTCTCTCTCTCTGTCTGTGTGTGTGTGGTATCTCTCACTCTGTGTTTCACTCTCTCTCTCCTTGTATATGGTATCTCTCACTCTGTGTTTCACTCTCTCTTTCGTAGAGTTTTAAGCTAAAGAACTGCCATGAAATAGTGGGCACTTTACAAAATCAGGACTACAAATCCCAGAATGCCCTCCCAGCCCATTCCTCCAGCTCTGGTAGACAAACAGGGCATGTAACATTTATTTTTAGACATATAAAGGTGTAAGGAGGTGTCTCTCATTTCAAAATTCATCACACTGGAGAATCTATCTCCACTTTATCACCTCTTTATCACACTTTAGTGCATCTCTCCTAGGTTTAAAAATTTGCTTTTTTTGTGTAAAAATTAAACAACTTTGACTTATAATAACTTTTTAATGAAAAATCTCCCTGTTTACTTTTCCCTTAACGACCCAGGACATACATGTACGTCATGGGGTGAACCTCCCTAAAAGACCCGTGACGTGCATGTATGTCATGGATTTCAGGGCTCCTCTCGTGGCTGCACACTGTACAGTGAGCCCTGAATCAGATCCCGGAAAAAAAAATGCTCCGTGGTCTTAAGTGCCTTCCTTAAGGGGTTAAAGGGGTAGTAACGTTTACAAAAACAAGCAGCTCAGATCATTTGTTATACTGAATAGCACAGATGTAGGTGGCTCTCAAAGTTCATAAGTTGCTAGATATGCAATAATCACCCCTTTTCCCATTCTGATGCCACCTTCCCTCAGATCTGAGAGTAGGTCACTACGAGGGACAATCTTAACTCCTTAAGGACTGGCTGCATGCGCTTGAGGCTGGCACTTAAAGGGATAGTAATACTTAAAATGTAAAAAAAAATATGTTGTAGGGTTTATCTCCCTGAGTGAAACAAGGTTACTCCCACTGCTGAAAGGTGTTTTATTCAAACGTTATTACAGCTCAAAGTTGAATTTTTAGGTGCAATATCACAGTGGCCTGAAATTGTACAGTGGCGCTGTTGCTACACCATCCTATGGAGATTTATGGTCCCGGGACCAGACCTGTCCATAGGATGGTGTAGCAACAGCACCACTGTACAATTTCAGGACACTGTGATATTGCACTTAAAAAATTCAACTGTTAGCTGTAATAACTTTTGAATAAAACACTTTTCAGCAGTGGGAGTGCTCTTGTTTTACTCAGAGAGTTAAACCCTACAACATATTTTTTTTTTCATTTTAATTATTACTATCCCTTTAAGGACCACGGAGCATATATATATATATATATATATATATATATATATATATACAGGGCTCAAAATTTGCACTCACCACTAGCCAATGGCGAGTGAAAATTCAGCTCTGGCGAGTAGAAATTCAGCCCTGGTGGGTATGTTATGGCTTGCAGTGGTGAGTGACTTCTCAGGTCTGGCTAGTAGCAAAGGACTTCACATTTTAAGCCCTGTATATATATATATATATATATATATATATATATATATTTTTTTTTTTTTTTTTTTTTTTAATATATTTTTTCTATCTAAATCAGGGCTTCCCGAACGGCATGCAGACGCTCTAGGTGCCCTGAAAGCCATGACCGTCCTGGCACGCCATGGGTCCTTATCGCACATCCAACCCATGATGTGCTAGGACCGTCATTGTTCTTTAAGGGGTTAAGTCGGTAATACCTCTCCTCCTTCATCAATAGGGCATGTTTTTCCTTTTACTGACAGAGGGAAGATTGTCCCTCGTTGTGATCTGTCTGGTCAAACGACCGGACTTCAGTCCTGAGGAGGGGCGGCATCAGAACTGGAAAAGAGGTAGGGGATAAAATTCCTCATACGATTTTTGCATAACTAGCAAGTTATGAACTTTGAGAACCTCAGATATCGGTACTATTCAGTATAACAAACGATCTGAGCTGCTTGTTTTTGTAAATATTACTATCCCTTTAAAATAAATAATATAAAAGAAACACCATTAGTCAGATTATTGGACAACGGTTTCCATTTTCCATTAGGAAACAATTTGCAGATAAATGAGCCACCTGTGGTCAGCAGTAATTTGTGTGGCTTACTGGCCTGGCTACTCTAAGCAGATCACAATGCATAAGAGTTTATTAATACAGGAAGGTGGACAGCGAGAATAACGCAGTCATTATGCCGCCCTGCTTTATGAGACAGAACATTAATGAAACTTTACTCAATTAAGCGTTGCGCCCTTTGAGATCTTTAATAATAAAACAAGCTCCATGTGCAGCGTCTGGAACAAAATACGAAGGGACCAGTAAGCTCAGACATTTCTCAATTTGTGTGACGATGGAAAAACCGGTAAGGACATAAACATGGAAATATCATCAGCAGGAACGCTTTGCATATCTTCCTTTATAGTGGCATCACGCTGCGTAATGCAAGGAAACGTTCTGTAAATAAATGTGGAGGGAAATGGACTAAGGAAATGGAAATAATTCTGAGACAAAACAATTGCACCATTGGAGACAAAAATTCCCATTTATTCAGATGGGGCTTTACCCCTTGAATGCAGAGCAATGTACAGACACCCCCCCCAGCCTTGCAGTAGTGACCTTCCAGCTGTGTCCTACTGCATTGGTACCCAAATAACCACAAATACTGACCTCCCAGCCTTGTCCTACTGCACTGGTACCCAGAGAACCACACATACTGACCTACCAGCCTTGTCCTACTGCAGTGGTACCCAGAGAACCACACATACTGACCTACCAGCCTTGTCCTACTGCACTGGCACCCAGAGAACCACACATACTGACCTACCAGCCTTGTCCTACTGCACTGGTACCCAGTAACCCAAAGACACTGACTACCCAGCCATGTCTTACTGCACTGGTACCCAGAGAACCACACATACTGACCTTCCAGCCTTGTCCTGTTGGTATTAGCGTTGAAGATGGCAGGGTATGAGCTCCAATATGCACTAAAACAATCATATGCCTTAGTGAAAATCTCATATAAAACAGTATGTTTTTTAGTATAAGCTCAGTAATTAAGCTGTAATGACAATTCATACATTCATCCTCGCTAATCTAACTGTTCTTTATTATTAGCCTCAAGAACAAGAACAGAGGAGAGCTAATACCCCCTGTTATGGCCCAGACTATTTCGTACCTGAAGGCAAAAGGTGAGCTCAACACATTATTTTTACCTTAAAGGAGCAGTAAACTTTTTAATGAAAAAATATATATTGTAGGACTTTTCCTGTTGTACTGCCAGTGCTGACAGATACATTTTTCCAGAGTTATTACAGTTTAACATATCCCCAAACTGTCCCGATTTATGCGGGACAGTCCTGAATTTGGGACACAAACCCGCAGTCCTGCCCGTTCACACTAATGTCCCAGCTTTCACGCCTGCTTGCCTCCAATGGCCATGAATAAATCCGATGCCATCATTGGCATAACAGAGACACTTACGGCTTCCCTCACCATGCCAGGAGGTAGAGGCCATTATGTAAATATACAGTGTGCAACTACAGTGTAAAATATTGCAAGCCTACTCCTACAAAGAGCAGTGAATGCGCATGCCCAGTCAAACATAATGACCACTCATGCAGACTAAACGTCATAACTATAGTGCGAGTATGCTGGTGAGTTGTTCCCTTCCTGGCATCTGACCTCTAGCGCATTGCTTCTGTAGTGCTGAATGGCTCCCAGTAACAAGGGTGACTGTAAAGGTACTGATAATCCGCTTATTACTGCAAGTGAAAGTGGAATTGTGTCGATATTCAGTAAACGGGCAGTGGTAACACTGAACGTCCAATGAGAAGTAAGAGAGCTCCCTGGTCCATTTCCCTCTCAAGCAGTACATCATTGCTGGCCTGATTCTAGCAGCGCTCTTTGGGTGAGTGTGCTTTCACCCTTTGAGTGCCAGAGGGGTATCCAATGTATTGCAAGCAATACATTGGAAACCACTCTGGCAGTCAGAGTAGGGTGACCACATTTCCATTCTGCCATTCCGGGACATGTGGTCTCTATAACATATACATTTTCATTAAATAAAGTTTACTGCTCCGTTAATGTGTGCTAGTTAATTAGGTATAAATTATGTATAAAAACATTTTTTTTTAAAAACTCAGGCAGGCCTCACCCTGAGGTCAAGTGGGCCACATCTGGCCTACGGGCCGCATGTTGGACGTCCATGTAATAGGGACTTTGATTTTGCCTCCCAGTACCCTTCATTTACTTACCGGAAACAACCCCTACCACATCTATTCTTTTTCTTAATGAAACATTACTTTTCCATTTAACCCTTTCAATGCCAAATGGGTATGCAAGTCATTGCTTTTGCCCACCCCTTTGGTACTCAAAGAGTTAAGTCATGTTAGTTCTTGGTCCCGTTTTAACCCTTGGATGCTAGAATGGTCTGCTTCGCAATGCGTTGCAGCATTCTGACACATCCAAGGGGTTAACTGCTGTCAGTCTCCGAGCCTCTCTGTTTATCTTCACAGTAGTTATGGGATTTGCATTTTAATGTCATTCAGTCCCAGCAGCAAATGATGAATTTCCCATGAATCTTATGCAAATTTCTGCTTTTGAGCGTTTTTTGCAGGCTTTGGCTCGATGACCCACGATGACCTCATTCTGTAATTATAACTGAGGTCACACCGAAACTGAGCTGGCTGACTTCGTTTAGTGGTGAACATGCAAAATTAGCATTGCTGTATTTCATTAAAACTTTTTTTTTATTGGACTAACAATAGTTGGAGAACAGTTATTAGGATAATTATTATGCATTTATTAAAATAAATAATAATAATAATAATATGGTCACAAATTAAAAATGTGATTTTATAGGACGATTATCATTAGTACAGTGCCCATCAACAGATCTGTTCTCCTAGCATCAGAACTGCAGATGCACCAGGGCTAGGTAATCCAAACAGAGAAAAAAGGGGTACGGAAACGGGGTTGGTCTTTCTGTCTATCTGTCTGTTTGTTTGTCTATCTGTCTGTCTGTATCTATCTGTGTGTATGTCTCAGACAGACATACATACGGACAATCTGTCTGGCATCTGTCTAACTATTTATCTATCCATCTGTATTTAACTGTGCGTCTATATGTCTGTCTGTCTATCTATATATTAATCTATCTGTCTGTCTGTCTATCTCTTTATCTATCTCTGCATATCTAACAATCTGTCTGTCTTTCTGTCTTCGTCTTTCTTTCTTACTGCCCGAATGTCTGTCTAGCTATCTGTCTTCTATGTCTGTCTGAATATTTTATCCTTGTATCTATGTATGTATCTCTTATTTATCTATCTATCTATCTATCTATCTATCTATCTATCTATCTATCTATCTATCATTTATAATCTGTCTGTATGTCCATCTCGCCATCTGCAATCTACGTCTGTCTATCTACCTACCATCTATCTATCAATCTATCAGGAAAGACAGACAAGCAGACTGATCGAATGATCAAACAATGTTTCCTCTTTTGACTAAATTAAAGGTACTCTCACGGTTTGGGTATTTTTTTTTTCAAGAATTATTACATTACAGACTTGCAGTTTTTGATATTAATTTATTTTTGGAGAATGAGATTTGCTGCTGTTTCTGCCTATGGACAGATTATGCTGTAAGCACACTAACAGCACCACTTAATATAGGATACTTCTACTGCTGAGAGATATATATTTCCAGAGTTGGTTCAGTTTAAAAGCTTTTGTTTTTTTTACATTAACATTGCCCACTAGTGGTCACATTTCAATTAATTTTTCAGTTCCATACTCTAGTAGAGGGGAGTCAGTGACAAAGAGTTCTCCACAGAATGTGATAGAAACAGCTGAGTCACTTCCTGTCAGAACTATCAGGAAGTAAATACAGTAAATTCACTTCCTGTCAGTTATAACTATCAGGAAGTAAATACAGTAAATTCACTTTCTGATTATTTGAACTGTTAAAACATTTAAATAAATCCTTTGACAGAAGTGGAAGTGCCCTTGTTTTACTCAGCAGGAAAAGCTCTATAACATATGTTTTCATTAAAAAAAAGTTTACTGCTCCTTTAAATACAAACATTAACCCCTTAAGGACCAGCTGTTCAGAGAAGTTGCCTTCCCTTAAGGACCGTTTTGATCCTTGCCGATGCGCTGGTACACGCGAACTGTTGCTTGCATTGTGGTCTGAGAGAGTTCGCTCCATTCTTACATACCCCCCAACATTTCAAATTGACAAAGTGGGACACTTGTGTTTTAGGGGGTGTTTCTGGGGGTGTGGCTGGTGGCCGGGGCATTACCAAGAATTTTTAGGCTATTTCATGACATATTGACACCTCCTTGTGTAACTTAATAAATGACTTATAACAAGACCAAAGTATTTTATTTACACAGACTAATTTATACACACATGTACTGATATTTACACAAACAATTATGTGAGTTTTATTGCTGTGGAGCAATGTGATACCCTTATATACACACCACACAATCTGGTTTCCTAAAAAGAGGGACATCAGGGTGGGAAAGAGGGACAGAGGGATATGGGTCAAAAAGAGGGACTGTCCCTCCTAAAGAGGGACACTTGGGAGGTATGGTCTTAGAGCTGTCAATTACAGACCCCGTTTATAATTACAGCCCTCCATTTAAGCAAAACAAATTCTCTTTGATTTAAATAGGAGTATAACATCTTGTGAACCAATGAGTTGGAGACCTCTAGCATTCAAAGGGTTAAAAACCCCTTAAAATCTATGACTATTTTTAGAATGTTTATTTGGTTTGCCCCAAAATAACTCCACTTTGCTTTTAAACATACGTTGCGATCTTTATTTTTTTTTGTAGGACTGAGGACAGAGGGTCTCTTCCGAAGATCCATCAGTCTCCACGTTATTAAAGATGTCCAGAAACTCTATAATCTCGGTAAGTGTTTCCCGAAGCCGACAGAGCAGAACATCTCTTTGATACGGCAGCTATTAATAACCCAAGCACTTTCTCTCTCTCTCTTATTTAATTAGTTAATCATAAAACCATTTATAGCCTGAATGTTATGTTAGAGTAACGATGTATGAGAGTTGCATGTCAGATAAGAGCGGGATTTACAGCTTGCTGAATAAGGGGCGCTTGATTCATTGTGACGTGTTCAATAGGATAGAAACGAGCAATTCTGGAACCGACTGACTGTACCACATGAATCAAATAGGCATTCCCAAAAATCCCACAGATTTAAATGGAAAGCAATGCATCGGACACCTTTTATAATTCATAAATCTGTAATTCAAGGGGTTTAAAGCCCCATTTAATCCTTTAAAGGGGTAGTAGTACTTCGTTTTATCTTTATTTTATTTTGTAGGCATTAAAAAAACATGAAGAACGATATAAGTCTTATCTCTCAAACATTTATGGTTTGAGAGATATTCACAAGCAAAGTTTCCCCTCCCTCCCCTTTTACCTAGTGTAAGCCATCTCTTCTCAGATGTGGAATGCAGTCCATAGACCAGACAGATAACAGAAGGGGACAATCTTCTTCCTGTGAGAACAATGAAAGTCCTGCCCCCCTTGACAGGTTTTTCAGGTTTTTCCCTTATCTTAATTGAAGATTGTCCCTCTCTGCAGTCTACCTGGGCACCTCCTTTCTGATCTGGCTGAGCAGTGTTACATCAGTAAAAAGGGCGGAAGGGGGATATTTTGTCATTGAATTACTCTTGAACTACAACTCTGACAGAATTGAAATAACACTCTCCAAAGTCCAAATGCTATGATGATTAATTAGAGCTGCTTTTATTATGAAATATTACTATCCCTTTAAAGAGGTGATAAACTGGAGATGAGATCTCCAATTTCTACGGTATGCTATAGATCCTGTGCACTAAGATTTGTTCTGCTTTGGAGATCTTAGTGAATAGGCTCTATAGAATAACATACAAACTAGAGAAGTGATATCACTGGAGAAGTCATCGCTACTTTATCACCACTTAGTGAATCTCCTCTGTAGACTCTATAATGTTGCTTCTCTCTCACCTGCTAATAATACTTTAATTTGTCTACTCTACGTTCTGTCCATTTTTATTTTGTCGAAAAAAAATGTCATTAATCAGGGAAATAAGTGATGGTTAAAAGAATATTTTTTAATGAAAATACCTTACAATATGAGTTTAGATTAAAGCACAAAAATATAGAATTCTTCTGCGCTGCACCCAAAAGTGTAGAACTAATACAAAAAGAGAAAAAAAAAGGGGTAGAGTAAGAATAGGGAAGATAGTAAAATAATCCTATATAATAATTCGCTAAAACATGTGTAACGACCCAGTCATGCGCAGTAGAGACTGCCCTCTCTGCGGCTGATACAGAGCTGGATGCTCCTTCCCTGCTATCACTCGCTCCCTGCCCCGCGACCGGCTGGCAGTGGCACTGTGGCCCGTGTAACGGGCTGTTCAACTAGTAACAATATAAACAAATCAGTTTTGTAGATAAGTGAAACTTGTAACAGATAGTCCACCAGAACAGAGTCCTCGCTGCTCGCTTCAAATGGCAGGGCTCCCACCAAGAAGAGAACCGGAAAACACAGAGAACAAACGACGTGGAGGATTCTCTCTAAGTGCAGTGTTCAGACTGCTTGGTCCATCACCAACACCATACAAATATAAACTCTTGGAAATGCACTCACATTCTTCTGAGGCTATCCCCAGCCTCCAGGAATAATCGCATGTACTGGCTCACACCCCAGTCTTGTGACCTTGGCACAACTCCAATCTCACTCCGAAATCAATACAAATGTGGAAGTGTCAACAAGTACTAGGTAACCCCAAACCCAGCACTTCCTATTAACGCCAACTCTTTATTTTAGATATAAACGGATTTGGCCTGAGACCAGAATAAGGGAAATATCAAGTGACACCAGTAACTTGAATAATCCAAAAAACGCTGGATTAACACATAGAGAATTTAATTAAAGGGATAGCAATGGTTCATTTTAAGTTTGTTTAATATTGTAGACATTAAAAAAAGATTAACATCAATGTAAGTCTTATCTCTCAAACATATATGGTTTGAGAGATATAATTTGCTAAAGTTACCTTTTCCTGGCTGTCTACTCAAGTCTGCCATCTAGCTGACAGCTGCAGTTTCCAGTCATTTAACCAGACAGAGGCTCTTCAGCAGAGCTGAAATCACGCTATTTAGAAATAAATACTTCATTGGAACGATCTATGAAGTGTGCTTGCAAGCCAGGCACACTTTGTAGACCGTTCCAAAGTGAGTATTTATCTTTACGTATTGTTATATCGGCGCTGCTGAAGAGCCACATCTGGTGAAGCGACCAGAATCTGCTTCTGACAGCTTTACAGCTCGTCAAGCAGAAAGGGGAGGGACCAGAGAACTTTATTTTCCTATATCTCTCAAACCATAACGATTTGAGAGCGATGAATACGTGCAAGTACTCTCTCTTAATTGTATCTACCATATAGTTAATACTTTTTTTCTGACATTACACTCCCTTTAAAAAATATGTATTAAAAAATAAAAATCAATAGAATTGAAATAAATACAACAAAAATAGAAAAAAAAATAAAATCAATCAAAATTGACATTAATTAATCAAACAAAACTGACACTGGCTTAATGCATTTCGTGGCACATTACCACTTCATCAGAAGCCTAGCCCATTTTTAAGATTTTACCCTCTGACGGAGATGGCAGAATTGGATGCAAAAAATTATGGTAATATATTTGAGAATTGACGTACCATAGCGTAAGAACTTTTTTTATTCTGAATACAGATAATTTCAGTTAAAGGGATAGTAATACTTAATATGTAAAAAATCTATATTGTAGTGTTTATCCCTCTGAGTAAAAAAAATGGGTACTCTCACTGCTGAAAGGTGTTTTATTCAAAAGGTATTACAGCTCAAATCAGAATTTTTTAGGTGCAATATCAGAGTGGCCTGAAACTGTACAATGGCGCTGTTGCTACACCATCCTATGGACAGCTCTGGTCCATGGACCAGAGCTGTCCATAGGATGGTGTAACAACAGCGCCACTGTACAATTTTAGGCCACTCGGATATTGCACCTAAAAAATTCAACTTTGAGCTGTAATAACGTTTGAATAAAACACCTTTCCGCAGTGGGAGTACCCTTGTTTTACTCGGGGGGATAAACCTTACAACATATATTTTTTTACATTTTAAGTATTACTTTCCCTTTAAAGGGGAACATTCACATACAGAAAACTTTTGAGCATTTGTTTCATTACATAAGAAACGTTAGGAAAGGTGCTCTCTTTTTTTTCTCTTCACTTTGGTGTGGTGTGAACGGCTCCTAGCGTTACAGGAAGCGGAGATTAGCATTATACTGAGGTTGCAACCTCATAATAATACTACTACTGCAACCTCAATATAATGCTAATCTCCGCTTCCTGTAACGCTAGGAGCCGTTCACACCACACCGAAGTGAAGCGTGAACACGCTCCCGGGGGCAGCTGGGAGGGAGATGGGAGGAGAATGACAGGCTGCTGGGAAGTCCTGAGAGCTGTGCCGCAGCTACAGCGTGCCGCAGTATGCGGAAGTTGAGAACTTTGAAGTGTAATATCTTAATAATTAAGTTAACAAAAAAAAAAAAAAAAAAAAAAAAAAAAGCACTTTTCCTCATGTTTGTTATGTAATTAAACAAACGCTCAAAAGTTTTCTGTATGTGAATGTTCCCCTTTAACACCACTTTTTTAACATCGCTAATTATTTTATTTGATAGGGGAATGGTCGGACTGGACGGCCAGATGGTTCTTTTCTGCTGTCAAAATCTATGTTTTTTTGTTATGTTTAAAGGGATAGAAATGTCTATTATAAAGTTGCTCTCAGAGTCTTCTACATTGGTTTTGTAACATGCAGCGCTAAGTTTCTGTAGTTCAAAACATATTGAAGCTTAAATGAAACCCCTCCTTCCCATTCTGGCCGCGTCACACTGCCTGTAAGCATGTTTCGGATGGAGAGCAGCGAGGGACAATCTTCAGTAAGTAAAAGGAAAATCCTGCCCTCGCCTTCATCAATACTTACTGAGTGAAGATTGTCCCTCGCTGCAGCCATCTGGTCCCACGACTGGATTACAGATTCAGTGGGAGGCGGCCAGAAGGGGCTGGAGTAGGGTTGCCACCTTTTTCTCAAAAAAATACCGGCCATAGTTGTTGGTCAGTGAGGGTGGAGCCACAAAAGGGGGGAGCTGCAAAGGGGAGGAGCCAATAATCTGTTTATTAGCTATCTCGGTTATATTAGTAGTAGGATAGTAATAATAATCCATACCCTTAAGTATTAGACAGCTTGCATCTACTGGGGAATCACAGAGCTGTTGATTAATTGGGCTGGAGTTTTGGAACCACGTACCAGCCAGCCAATGAGAGTCCATTGTTGTCCAAATACTCTCCTCTCATTGGCTGGTGATGGTGCGAGTTTTGAGTGTCACTCTGGAGACTTTGAGCGAGCCACCTGAGCAGCTGGAAGATAGGACTGAGTGGAAGAGACTGTCCGGACACGTCGCACGCACAAATACCAGCTTTTCAATTGCCGGTATAGTAGTTTTACCGGCACTGGCTCAAAAGTGTTAATTACTGGCTGTGCCGGTAAAATACCCGGCCGGGTGGCAACTCTAGGTGGGAGGGGGATAATTTAAACTTCAATATCTTTTGAACTACAGAACAGTAAGTTATTAAACTTAAAGGGATAGTAATACTTCGTTTTAACTTTATTTTATTTTGTAGGCATTAAAAAAACGCGAAGAATGATATGTCTTATGTCTCAAACCTTAATGGTTTAAGAGATATTCACAATCAAAGTTTCCCCTCCCGACCCTTTTTCCTAGTGTAAGCCATCTCTTCTCAGATGTGGAATGCAGTCCATAGACCAGACAGATAACAGCAGGGGACAATCTTCTTCCTATGAGAACAATGAAAGCCCTTCCCCCCTTGACAAGTTTTTCAGGTTTTTCCCCTTATCTTAATTGAAGATTGTCCCTCTCTGCAGTCTACCTGGGCACCTCCCTTCTGATCTGGATGAACAAGGGGAGGGTTACTTTGCTTGTGAATATCTCTTAAACCATAAAGGTTTGAGAGATAAGACGTATATCATTCTTCATGTTTTTTTAATGCCTACAAAATAAAATAAAGATAAAACGAAGTATTACTATCCCTTTAACGCTGAGTGTTCTAAAACCAATACAAAAGACTCGGAGCTCAACTTTTTTATATACATTTCTATCCCTTTAATAACTGAGAATGAAGTTGCAAATCAATAAACAGATCCAAATTAGTAACTCTTTTAACCCTTTGATTACCAGAGTGGTATGCAAAGCAAAGGGTTAAAAATGTGTCTTTTTTGTCCTATGTACAAAGACACAAACCTGCTGTGCTATGGGACGGATTAAAATTAATTTGTCTCTGGCATTCAAGGGGGTTAAAAACCCCATTAATGTGAATGATCGCAGATGTCTATTTGCAATTGGTTTACCGCATAATTTCTCCACTTTTACCCTTGTACATCAGTCCTATAGTGAAGAGAAATCTCCTGTAATGTATCTGGGATGAATAGGTTACAAGTGTAGGTAAAACACATCTCCCTGTGAGCCTCGGCTCTGTAGGAAAGCGGAGGATTTTTATCCTGGAAGTGTAAATGATTCTGTCTCATGAAATAAAACTCACCGTCCACTGTACTGACAGGTGGAGAGTCGCAAGCGATGAATTATGAGAAGCCTCTAGTAATTATTGTTAATGTCTTGTTTCCTCTTGGGGAGTTACTGCGAGCGACTGTATAAGAAAAAGTGGTGAATTTCTAGAGCAAACCAGAAGCACATCATGGAACAAATACACATTATTATTGATTTAAATGGAGCCTTTAACCCAAGAGTGTAACTAGAGCATTCTGGGACCTGGGTGACATTTGATTCTGGGTTCTCCGTACACCCACATGGTCTGGAGAAAGTATAAATAACTCATGGCACATACACACATATACACATACACACATATACACATACACACATATACACATACACACACTGACACACACAAACACACACACACACATATACACACACACTGACACACACAAACACACACACATATACACACATATACACATACACACACTGACACACACAAACACACACACACACATATGCACACATGCATACATATATACACACGCACACACATACACACATTGACACACACACACATATACATGCATATACACACACATACACACATACATACATACACACACACACATACAAACACATATACACACACACACATATACATACACATACATTCATACATACACACACACACACACATATATATATATACACACACACACACACATACATACATACACATATACACACACACACATATACATACACACACACACATATTCATACACACACATATACATACACACATTCATACACACATATACAGACATACACACACATATACACACATACACATATACATATACACACACAAACACACATATACACACTCACATATACATATACACACACACACATACACACATATACACACAAACACACACACACACACATACATACACACACACATACACACATATACACACATACACACACATACACACACACACACATACACATATACACACTCACATATACATATACACACACATATATACACACACACATACATACACCTATATATACACACACACACACACACATATATACACACACATTCACATATATACACACACATATACACACACACACACACATACACATATACACACACATATACACACACACATACACATATACACACACACATACACATATACACACACATATACACACACACACACACATATACACACACACATACACATATACACACACACATACACATATACACACACATATACACACACACACACCTGGGAACTTTCAAAATGAACTGACCATGAGATCTTCTACATATTAACCCTTAAAGTTTCCATAATATAGATTCTCTGCAAAATGTCCCTGTAATCAAGAGGTGATCCAAGGGACTATTAATATACACTTATTACTGCATGAACACACACAAGATAAGCAGGACTTCTGTCACTCCCTTTCTAGTGCAAGAGGCACAAATTTAAAGACTAAAGAGGCAATTAACTGGACCAGAATATATCATGGGGGGCACTTGTCTCCCTCACCCTGAGAATCTGGCCCTTCATCCTGAGATTTGGATCAAATCCCTGAGTCTCAGAGTGAAACCCTTAGAGGTGAGAGATAAACTGTGGCATTTCGTGCCCAAGGATGTGTTAATATCAGATACACTGGATACATTTAAGATAGTATTAGGTGCATTTCTATCAGAAGATATCATACAAGGTTATACTGAGGAGGAGTGGTATGTAAAACAGGAATTCTGGTAAACCGACTAATTACTTGTTTTGGCGTTGGGAAGGAATATAGAATATTCATTTTTTAGGTTATACTGTGGCAAAGTTTGAACCTGATGGGTTTGTCTTTTCAACCTAAATTTACAGAGACAGAGAGACAGTCTGAACAGTTCTGGAATAAACCACAGAACCATAGGGAATAAATATAAATTCCCATCTATTAACTGGGCAAAGTTCATTAACATACTGGGATTATTTGGCTACAATAGATTAAGTGGAGGTTATTAAATGAATAGTAATGTTTCACAAAAACAGCAGCTCCAATTAATCTTCATAGTATTTGGGCCTTGGAGAGTGTTATTTCAGTACTGTCAGAGTTGTAGTCCAAGAGTAATTGAATGATAAAGTATCCCCCTCCCGCCCCTTTTACCTAGTGTAAGCCGTCTCCCCTCAGATGTGGAATCTGGCCCTTTGACTGGACAGCTCACAGCAAGGGACAATCTTCTTACTGTGATCATAAGGAAAACCCTGCCCCCCCTTGACAGGTTTTTCAGGTTCTTCCTTACGATCACTGAAGATTGTCCCTCTCTGTGATTCATCCGGACAGTCTTGCTGCTCTGAGGTGAGCAGTGTTACATCAGTAAAAGGGGAGGGAGGGGGATACTTTATCATTCAATTACTGTTGTACTACAACTCTGACAGTAGTGAAATAACACTCTCCACGGCCTAAATACTATGAAGATTAATTGGAGATGCTTTTATTGTGAAACATTACTATTCCTTTAAAAGGACAATAACACTTTGCTAAAAAAAATGATAATGAGTCAGGGTGCCCTGAAACTACACTGAGACAATAAGTGTCTTCCCCTGATATCCGGGATACCTGCTGGGCATTCTGCATGAAAAGTAAGGTAGGAGGAAGGCTCATCGTCTCTCTTTCCCTTCTATCTCTGATGTAATGTACCTGCTTTTTATCTCAAACCTCTTCCTCCTCCCAGCAGGGCTCTGCTTGTGTTAATGGTAGAGAAGGAGACAAAAGCAGGAAATGAGGACGAGGTTTAATGTAAAATGCAGGAGCATGCACAGTACTCACTCACACTGCAGTGTCATAGACTTCCCACATATATTAATGGGCCACCATGAAACGTAAATGTATTCCTATATTTGTGATCTTCATTCATATTTCGTCACGTGCCCCAAAGATTCTTAAAAGGGTAGTAGACCACTATTGCAGAACAGCAAACACACATATATTTTAGGGCTTTTCCTGTTGAATTAAACAAGGACACTCCCACTGCTGACAGCTATTTTATTCAGACGTTTTAACTTTTCCAACTGTGAAGAAGTGATGAAGCTTTTACCATCCCATTCTATGAAAAACTGTAGCCAGACGTTCATCCCTACCAGAGAATGCAGCAGAGTAATTCGGTGAACAGCAGGTGGACTGTAGGTGAGCTTTCTGGACACCAGGGGGCACTGTTATTATAAAAAGAAAAAACTGAAATTCTTTGACTGAGGCAGCGCCAACACTAGGCTTACTTAGTACCCACCCACCAAATAACCACACTAACGCGCGACTTGGATAAAATAGGCCACAGCGTTTATTAATATATAAAACAGACATGTAAAATATTCTCATAACCACGTTACCATTATCCATAAAAGTAATAACAGCATATATATAACATTTTACAAATTAACATCCACAAAGTTTTACAAACTTTACAAAAACTTTAACCCCTTAACCATTGATAGAGGGGAGGATCCTTAACACCGCCAGCAATCACTCCATAGGTGTATCTCCACTAGCCGCCTCACCTCACCAGCACAGTGGGTAACCGTACTCACACGCCTCTATGCACTTCCCAGGGACCCCTTGCCCTTGCAGAAGTTAGGCGTCCCATCCCCCAACTTAAAGTGCCAAGGATCCCCCCCTCCGCCTCCCGCCGTGACAACCAAACACTAAACACCCCAGAACCTACACTACCCTGCCTCCAAAGAAAAAAAACCCCATCACCAAAGAAGAAAAAAGGGGAGGGAGGGAGGGACAACCTGTCTTGAACAGCAGCCAAGAGGAGGAAGCGGAAGGTGAGCGCACCTAAATACTACCCCCCTCTATAGCCCTCCCCTTCCCCCCCCCGCTAGCTAACCCTGCCCCACTTCCCTTATGTGGCGAGCCCAGTCAGGTCCCTCTCCGCCTAGCTGCGCCCTGGCTCTGAGGGTTACTATAACATTGGAACAAACCATCTCCCATCAGTAGGAGTTAACATTATTTTACTCAGCAGGGTAAGGATTGTGATATTTATGTCTTATCTTACTATTTGCTTAAAGGGGACTATCACCCCTATACAAGTTTACCTTATTGTAACCCTTATGTAGCGATAGACTTTAATTGTTGGTTATTTTTGTTTAAAAAAAAGCTTGCTGTTGAGAAATTTACATTATTAAAAATTAGCCTGTGTCTTACTTCCGGAAAGACTGCGGTTACACTCTGTACCTCCGTCTGTAAATCTCCTTCTGTTCCTCCCCAAGTATTGTCACGTTCCAGCCTCCTTCGATGATGGAGGATTGCTCCTTGTAAGCTGATTGGAACACTCCAATACTTGGGGCGGAACAGAAGAAGATTGACAGGCTGTGGTGCAAAGGTGTAACCAGCAGTCTGTGTGCAGAAGTAAGGAGCAGACTCAGTTTTAATAATGTACATTTCACCACAGCTTGCTTTTTTTAACAAAAAAAACAACATATTGTAGGTATTTGCAAAATAATTCAATAGCCCCCAGGTTCGTCTCTCAAACCTTTATGGTTTGAGAGATAACCAAAGGCAAACTTCCCCCCTCCCTCCCCTGAAGTCAGTGTTGTACTGACTGCAGGGGAAGTCTGTCGTACCACTGGCTTGTGGCTCTGCAGCTGAACCGAGATCCCGTTAGTGAAAAATAATTATTTCACTGAAACTGTCTTCTACACGTGTTTGGTTTGCTCTTGGTTTGCAAGCACATGTAGAAGACCGTTTCAGTGAAATAATTATTTGTCACTAACGCGATCGTGGCTCTGCTGCAGAGCCGCATGGTGAAAGACAAACCAGATATCCCTGCAGTCAGTACAACGCTGACTTCAGGGAAGGGGGAGGGAGGGGGGAACTTTGCATTCTGTTATCTCTCAAACCAAAAAGGTTTGAGAGATGAACCTAGGGGCTATTAAATTATTTTGTAAATACCTACAATATGAGGGATAGTAATAATATAGTATTACTGTCCCTTTAAAGCTTATTGTTAGATGAGGATGACAATAAGGTAAACTTGTATAGATGTGATAGTTCACTTTAAAACTGTATTTTTTGTGATGGAATGTGCCGGACAACCCTTAAAGGGATATAGATGAATAGAACAGATCAGTCTCATTATTCCAATCTTCTGCAGGAAAACCAGTGAATTTTGATACGTATGGCGATAATCACGTTCCCGCCGTAGTTCTGAAGTCTTTCCTGAGAGAACTTCCAGAGCCCTTACTGACCTACGACCTGTACAGACCAGTCTTGGAGATCACAAGTGGGTAAACCGTTTGGGAGTGTGAATATCCAGTGTCCAGAAGAATGTAGTTTAAGGAGAATTAAATAATTCTGGACCAAACCAACTGGACTGTAGTAGACAAATACAATTCCCCATTTGTTTAAAGGGATAGTAATGGTTAATTTTAAGTTGATTTAATATTGTAGGCATAAAAAAAAGATTAACATCAATGTAACTCTTATCTCTCAAACCTTTATGGTTTGAGATATATAATTTGCTAAAGTTCCCTTTTCCTGGCTGTTTTACTCAAGTCTGCCATCTAGCTGACAGCTGCAGATTCCAGTCATTTAACCAGACAGAGGCTCTTCAGCAGAGCTGAAATCATGCTATTTAGAAATAAATACGTCATTGGAACGGTCTACAAAGTGTGCTTGCAAGCCAGGCACACCTTCTAGACCATTCCAAATTAAGTATTTATCTTTAGATATCGTTATATCGGCACTGCTGAAGAGCCACCGTCTGATCCAGGAACCAGAATCTGCTTCTGACAGCTTTACAGCTCGTCAAGCAGAAAGGGGTGGGAGCGGAGAACTTTATTTTCCTATATCTCTCAAACCATAACAGTTTTAGAGATACGAATAAGTGCACATACTCCCTTATAATTGGATCTACCATATAGTTAATACTTTTTTTCTGACATTACTATCCCTTTAAATGGGGCTTTTACATCCTTGAGTGCTAGAGAGGTCTCAACACATTGCTCTGAAATGCATTGGAGATCTATCATAGCATTCAAGGGGTTAAAAGTCTCATCTAAGTCAATCAGAATTTTTGGGATTTTTCTGAGTGTTCTGTTGCTCGATTGTTTTACTCCAGAATTACTCTATTTAGTTTCTGACGATAGGTTTCAGCTGACTTAGGCCCGTATCATATGGACTACATTCCAACAGTGACAGAAAGTTAAATTGTTAGTAATGTTTCACAAAAAATAAGCTCCAATTAATCTTCACAGTATTTGAGCCATAGAGAGTGTTATTTCAATGCTGTCAGAGTTGTAGTTCAAGAGTAATTGAATGATAAAGTATCCCCCTCCCGCCCCTTTTACCTAATGTAAGCCGCCTCCCCTCAGATGCGGAATCTGGTCTCTTGACCGGACAGGTCACAGCAAGGGACAGTCTTATTACTGTGAGCATAAGGAAAACCCTGCCCTTCTTGACAGGTTTTTCAGGTTTTCCCTTATGCTTACTGAAGATTGTCCCTCTCTGCGATCCATCTGGACAGTCTTGTTGCTCTGAGGAGAGCAGTGTTACATCAGTAAAAGGGACGGGAGGGGGATACTTTATCATTCAATCACTCTTGAACTACAAATCTATCTCTTTAAAACACATTCACGGGCAACATGTGCTGCAATTGTCACGGAGATGTGGCATGCTGCAACTTTCCTCACACAGTGCCGTAAAACAGCTGCAAATTCTTAGGGTCATCATAATCAAAAATTGTCAGATCTTGAGTGGGTGGTAAAAGAAAGACAGTACTTTCAGAATTAAATCTGTCACGTTTGAAAATGTACCATAAACAATAAAAATGGCGGTAAGATGAGCTTGCTGAATAGAACCCTTACAAATGTTGATGTTAAATGTGTCTTTAGTTTTGTCTTTAAAATCAAAATTTTCAAACAGATGTCAGACATAACAGTGACAGCGAAAATGTTTTTTTCTGAAAGTACGTTACAGTATGACTGCAGGATAAACCCCACCCACTATTAAAGAGATAGTAATACCTTGAAACAAATGCAGCTCAGAGTGATCCCCCTATAAAGAGGATCATGAAACGCTTTATTTCAATATGCTCCATGTTGTAGTTCAAAACAAATTCACTGTTAAAGGATTCCCCCTCCCACCCCTTTTATAGCCTTTAAAGGGATAGTAATACTTAAAATGTAAAAAAAAATATGCTGTAGGGTTTATCCCCCTGAGTAAAACAAGAGTACTCCCACTGCTGAAAGGTGTTTCATTCAAAAGTTATTCATTTTCAAAGCTGAATTTTTTAGGTGCAATATCATAGTGGCCTGAAATTGTACAGTGGCGCTGTTGCTACACCAGCCTATGGAGATTTATGGTCAAGGGACCAGAGCTGTCCATAGGATCGTGTAGCAACAGCGCCACTGTACAATTTCAGGCCACTGTGATATTGCACCTAAAAAATTCAACTTTGAAAATTAATAATAGGGTTGCACCGATACCGATACTAGTATCGGTATCGGTGCCGATACCAGCATTTGCGCGAGTACTTGTACTCGCGCAAATGTGGCCGATGCCAGCACCGATACCCTGTGTCAGGGTCGGTGCTGCAGAGAGGGAGCCCGGGGAGCTGCTCACAATGCTCCCCGGTCACCTCTCTCACCCCTGCAGCGTCGGAGCATTGGCGCGGGTTACCATGGCAACGCTCCGACGCTAACCTCTGCCGGGGCTCGCAAGAGAACAGCGAGTACCCGGCAGAGGAGAGTAAAGGAGGCAGGATGGGGCAGAGAGTGGGGTGAAGAGGGAGAAAGAGGCAAAAGGAGGAAGGATCAGGAGACAAAAGGAGGGGGGCAAGAAGAGGGAAAAGGAGGGGGGATCAACAGAGAGAGGCAAAAGGGTAGGATCAAAAGTCAAGGAGGGGGAGAAAGGGGGATCAAAACAGAGAAAAAGCCAAGGCATAAGAAGGGGGCGCAAGAGGGGGAGAATGAAGCAAAAGGTGGGAATCAAGTAGGGGAGAAAGAATCAAGAGGTGTGTGTGTGTGTGTGTGTGTGTGTGTGTGTATATATATATATTTATTTATTTATTTTTCAAGTACTCACAGATACCAATTACCTATACTTTTTTTTGCGGTCATTTGCCAGTTTTCCAAGTACCTAAAGCATATAAGTACTTGGAAAACTGGCAAATGACCGCAAAAAAAGTATCGGTAATTGGTATCGGTGAGTACTTGAAAAAAGTATCGGTACTCGTACTCGGTCTTCAAAAATTGGTATCGGTGCATCTCTAATTAATAACTTTTGAATGAAACACCTTTCAGCAGTGGGAGTACTCATGTTTTACTCAGGGGGCTAAACCCTTCAACATATTTTTTTTTACATTTTAAGTATTACTATCCCTTTAAGCCTCCTCTCCTTAGATGTAGAATCCGGTAGTAGGACTGGACAGCTCGCAGTGAGGGAAAATCTTCATTCACAGAGTATATGGAAAACCCTGACCCCCTTGAGGAAGGAAGGCAGGATTTTCCTTATGCTCGGTGAAGATTGTCCCTCACTGCGTGCTGTCCGTCTGGCTCGGAGAGAAGTGTGCTGTGGGGAAAGGGGTGGGAGGGGGATCCTTTAGCAGTGAATTCCTTTTGAACTACAACACGAAACATATTGAAAGAAAGCGTTACATGATCCTCTTTATAAGAGTATCAATCGGAGCTGCAATTATTTGAAGGTATTACTATAGCACTAGACATAACGCTAATCGTTGAGATAAAGCATCCAAAATATTTATTGATAATATGATAAAATAAATGAATACTTAACGTTCACATGCTCGTATATTTAGATACCCTCAGATAGCCGGAGGAAAAGTGGTAACATCGACGCGTTTCGCGTATCACTGCTTAAGCATGATGATTAGTCATTATGTCTAGTGCTATGGACCTTTTTGCTTTTGAATCTTGAATTAGTCCCGGGAGGGTTGTTAGTCCATATAGCACAATCATAAGCTTTCCCGTATTTTGGCATTGGCTAGTTGGTGAATACACTGATCGGGACACCTTGAGCCGATTTAAAAATTTGTTACCTCTATATAAGGTATTACTATCCCATTAAGACTGCTTTGTCCCTTTGATGAAAATGGCACTACTGGATGCCAAAAATGACAAAAGAATTAAAGGGATAGTAATGTTTCACAATAAAATCAGCTCCAATTAATCTTCATAGTATTTGGGCCGTGGAGAGTGTTATTTCAGTACTGTCAGAGTTGTAGTACAGGAGTAATTGAATGATAAAGTGTCCCCCTCCCGCCCCTTCTACTGATGTAACACTGCTCACCTCAAAGCAGCAGGGAGTGTCCAGGTAGATTGCAGAGAAGGACAGTCTTCAATTAAGATAAGGGAAAAAGCTGAACAACCTGTCAAGGGGGCAGGGCTTTCATTGTTCTCACAGTAAGAAGATTGACCCTTGATGTGAGCTGTCTGGCCTATGGACTGGAGTCCACATCTGAGGAGTGGGGGCTTACACTAGGTAAAAGGGACGGGAGGGGGATACTTTATCATTCAATTACCCTTGAACTACAATGTTCACAGTATTGAAATATCACTCTCCATGGCCCAAATACTATGAAGATTAATTAGAGCTGCTGTTTTTGTGAAACATTACTATCACTTTAACAGTCCATAACATAAGAGTTTTTACAGACTGATTACAGACAATTTGTTACCACAAAGTTTTGAACATCTCACCCTTAGTTTCATACCTCCACTCATTTCAAATGGCCAAAGAGGGACACACTTATTTTATGTGGTGTAGCTGGGGTCATGACTGGTGGGCAGGGAATTGCTGATCATTTTTAGGTTATATTATGACCTACTGATGCCTCAGTGTAACTGAATAAATGATTTAGAACAAGCAATGCCTTGAGTACACCTCTGGTACTCAAAGTGTTAAGGACCAGAAGGGCAATGTTTTGCCCCTGGGATCGCGAAGTGGTATGCAGTAGCGCTGAGATCCCAGAATTCCATGACTGGTCCTTAACGTCAAGAATGGTGTGACGGTCCTGGTATGTCATACGTCATTAAGGGGTTAAATTAACCTAAGTCATCATCCACTTGAGATAAGTGATAAAGCAGCCCTGCAGTGAGCATTTTTCAGGTGCGTCCCCAGTTAAATGTGATGTCGGATGATCTTACCTTAACCCTTTGGGTGCCAGAGGAGCACGCAACGCATTGCTTTGCCAGTCTATCAGTTCCTGTATAACCAACCCGCAGTTAGATGCCATCTCACCAATCAGACCGTTCTTGTCCCCTTCCTTTTTCCAGGTGTGGAGAGCTGTTTACGTGTAACTCATTGTAAGCGGATTGTACAGAAACTCCCCGACCATAACTACATTGTGCTGAAATATCTCGTGTGTTTCCTAAACATGGTGAGTGGGTATTGCTGAGTGGTACAGAGCTGCAGCTCCGTCACAAAGATTAACCCCTTATTGAAAGCCGCGTGCATACACGGCTGTCACCTTAACGCCTGACTAACTTTTTTTTTTCCTAAATGATTCCGGAATCCCCGAATGACGTGCAGCCGCACGGAGACCCGGACTTCCTGACTTACCAGGTACGTCCTCTGTCACTAAGTGACAGTTTTTGCGGGACGTACCTGGTAAGTCCATTGTCGGGAAGGGGTTAAAGTGGAAGTACCACCCAAATAAAAATATTGCCCCACATAAATGCCCATCTGGCGACTAGCTGCTCAGTAGTGCTAATTGCCAGAATTATTACCAGATTAAAGAGAAATCGCTATTCTTCCCGGACTGACAGCAGGACAGAGCGAGGACATCTTGCCATAGTGACGTCCGCGCGCCTGCGCTGTCAGTCCCTTTTGGCTCCTAGCAACGCCTACTAGAGCCGGCTGGGACTGACAGCGCAGGCGCCCGGACGTCACTATGGCAAGATGTCCTCGCTCCGTCCTGCTGTCAGTCCGGGAAGAATAGCGATTTCTCTTTAATCTGGTAATAATTCTGGCGATTAGCACTACTGAGCAGCTAGTCACCAGATGGGCATTTATGTGGGGCAATATACTTATTGGTTGGTAGTTACGCTTTAAATCAGAACTTTCAACTATCACCATGCATTCATTAAGCGCATGACGACTAGCTTGGAAATTCATGTCTTAACTTTTAAAAAATCGCACATTCTAAAGAGATCCTTGCCGTTTGGAGACCGGAACCCAGACTACAGCGGAGACATCTTGTCTGCATGCCTGCGCTGTCAGTCCCAGTCTCCATTGAGTAGCACTGCAGTGCGCCACATGGTAAACGGAAGGGACTGATGGTGCAGGACGTCAGACCCCACTAACCTGCCCGTCAGTCTCCAAACGGCAAAGATTTCTTTAGAATCTGCACTTTTTTAAATGTAAGAGATGGATTTCCAAGCTAGTCGCCATGCGCTTAATGATGGCGGGCGACTTAGTAATAGCTGAAAGTTCCGCTTTAAGACTTTAAAAGGATAGTAATGCTTAATATTTAAAAAATATATATGATAGTTATCTTTCTGAAAAAAAAGGTTACTCTTGCTGCTGAAAAATATTTTATTTTAGAAAATAATGCAGCTCAAACTTGCATTTTTTGTGTACAATACTTTAGTGACCTGAAATTGTACAGTGGCGCTGTTGCTATACCATCATATTGACAGCTCTGGTCATTTGACCGTAAACCTCCATAGGATGGCATTGCAACAGCGCCACTGTACAATTTAAGGCCATTGAGATCATACAGAGATCATACACTGCACCGTATATCCACTAGTGTTGCCACCGGTGTTGCATTATGCTAACCCCTTGAACGCCTGAAATGGAAGGTGACTGAAACAGAAGGTGACTGAATGGCTTAACTATTATATGCGCCCTTTGACTAGGCAACGTGACAATCTCGCTCTGTCATGCACTGCGAGATTGTCACGTCGCTATTTTTAACCAGGTGACATGGTAACACGGTTATATGGTCGCATGCTCTTCTGTGTGCGACCATTCAAAAGTGAACCCTGAAAATCAGGGTGAGCAACATCAAATACAGTAAAGGAGCAGAAAACAATTAATATGAAAAAATATGGAGCAGATTCACTAAGAGGTGATAAAGTGGAGATGAGGTGATATCACTTCTCCAGTTCTTAGATTATTCTATAGAGCCTATGCACTAAGATCTCCAACGTTGGCTCCATAGAATAACATAGGAACCAGAGAAGTGATATCACTGGATAAGTCATCACCACTTTATCACCTCTTTATCTCCGCTTAGTGAATCTCCCCCTTTGTATTGCAGAGGTAAGCAAGGGTACTCCCACAGAACCAACCGCAGTTCAAAGAGCAATTATTTTTCTATTGCTTTCTAAGGGAGAGCTTGAGCCTAAGATTAAAGCATTCCATAGAAGATGATAGCAAAAGTGACATCTAGTGACAAAATAGCAAATTGCAGTTTGACTATAAAAAAACAAATCTGAGGTATAATAACTGTTGAAAGAAATATCTCCCTACATATACTTTTTTCCATTAAAAATGCAATTTTGTTTCCTATCTCTCTCTGTAGAATAAATTATAGTGGATCTCTCTAAGAGCCAGATAGTTGGGAAACACATTGTGAAGCAATGTGTTACATAATCCAGTGGTCCATAGACAGTTAACCCTTTGAGTTCCAGAGGGGTACGCAACGCAATATGTTATGTACCCCTCTGGCGCTAGAATGGTTAAACTAAACCGCTCCACAGAACATGATGTCAACAGTTTCAACCTGAAAACACAAAAAATATTGCAATTTAATTAATAAAAACTGTTTGAACCATACTAAGTTTTGATTAAAGGGATAGTAATGGTTAATTTTAAGTTGATTTAATATTGTAGACATTAAAAAAAGATTAACATCTTTGTAAGTCTTATCTCTTGAACCTTTATAGTTTGAGAGATATAACTTGCTAAAGTTACCTTTTCCTGGCTGTTTTACTCAAGTCTGCCATCTAGCTGACAGCTGTAGATTCCAGTCATTTGACCAGACAGAGGCTCTTCAGCAGAGCTGAAATCATGCTATTTAGAAATAAATACTTCATTGGAACGATCTACAAAGTGTGCTTGCAAGCCAGGCACACTTTGTAGACCATTCCAAATTAAGTATTTATCTTTAGATATCATTATATTGGCGCTGCTGAAGAGCCACATCTGGTCAATCGACCAGAATCTGCTTCTGACAGCTTTACAGCTCGTCAAGCAGAAAGGGGTGGAACCAGAGAACTTTATTTTCCTATATCTCTCAAACGATAACGGTTTGAGAGATACAAATAAGTGCAAGTACTCTCTTTTAATTGTATCTACCATATAGCTAATACTTTTTTTCCTGCTGTTACTATCCCTTTAAAGCCTCCCCGGTAGTGATAATACCCTTATTTAACCCTTTGAGTGCCAGAGAAGTATCTAACGCATTGCATTGCACTGTGTTGGATGCCGCTCTGTCACTCAAAGGGTTAACCCAGCACTAAATAAAAGACAGCATTGAGTTGGACCAATCTCAAACAGGCATACGTGTATTCAGCATCACGCCAAAGATGTAGAGAAATCACAATATCAATATAAATGGCCTCAAACGGGAAAGATTCTAATCGTTATTGTACTTCGTCAGTGCTAATGGGGGCTCTTAGGAAAGCCCTTGTGTCATTTTATGGCCGTCTGAAGGACCATCATTTCCATTCAGCTGCGCGGACCTTACACGGGTAAATGACAGTCATTCAGCAAAAGATGCACCATCTCCATCCACTCGTTAAGAGCCAGGCACTTGAGGTGTTAATGAGGTGTGCAGTGATACTACATAATGTTTCCAGTAATTACTCAACAGCACATGGTATTATACAGGCAGCTCTGTGTATTAATCCTGGGAATCAGTGTTCAATCTGGGGCCATGATTCCAGAACTAAGATGTATCCTGTATAATAATTTGCTAAATGTGTGTTTGTCAGAAGCCGTCATGTGCCGTAGAAACGGCTACGATCACTGTAGTCATGCGCACTACAGACTGCTTGCGACACGGCTGATACGGAGAGGGCGCTCCGAATTCAGATCCGTAGTGCACAGAGAGGACTACAGTCTGAATTTGGGGGGCCCCGCTCCGTATCAGCCACTGCGCGGCCAATCTCTCCTGTGCATGACTGCACCGTAGCCGTTCCTGGGTGGCGCTGCGGCTCATGTACACGGGCTCTTCAGGTAGTATCTAGATAAAAGACAAGATTCTGAGGTCGATTACTAAAAAGGATTATCGCAATGCTTGAACATCAGACTGCATCAGCAAATATAAATTCCCCAAATTCCTTTACATTTAAATGGGGGCTTCAAAATAGGGGGAGATGAACTAAGGTGCAATAAAGAGGTGATAAAGTAGAGATGACTTCTCCAGTGATATCACTTCTCTATTTTGTATGTTATTCTACGGAGCCAATTCACTAAGATTTCTCAAGTGGGAGAGATCTTAGTGAATAGGCTCCATAGAATAACATAGGAACTGGAGAAGAGATATCATTGGAGAAGTTATCTCTACTTTATCACCTCTTTATTGCACCTTAGTGCATATACCACCTCTTGAATGCCACAGAGGTCTCCACCATATTCTGAAGCAGTACATTGAATACCTTTCTAGAATTTAACCCCTTCGGTTCCAGAGGGGTACGCAACACATTGCTCTGGCACTGAATGGGGTTAAGGCATTAAAGTATCCATTTAAATCAAGGGAAATTTGCATTTTTTCCTACAACTGAGATGGTACGTCAGCCGTTCTTGGTCTACAATAGGACTAAATATATATATATATTTAGACTGTAATTATACTAATTTAAACTGTAAGCTCTCACCAGCAGGGGGCCCTCTGATCCTTCTGTCTCCACATTTGATTGTACTATTCAGTACCTCTGTATGTCCATTCCCTATTGTACAGCGCTGCGGAATTAGTTGGCGCTATATAAATAAAGAATAATAATAATATTAACCCTTTACGACCATGTGTCGTGCTATGACCGTCACACGTTTTTTGTGTTAAGGACCAGTGACGGTCATAGCACGTCACGTACATTTTACTTACAGCGCCTCCGGGAGCGCTGTAAGTAAAAACGGGGAGTGAGATTGACCGCTCCAAGACTGGAGTGGTCTCTCTCAGTCCCCAGTGCGCTTTGCCGGCACGTAGGAATCTTCAAAGCGGTCCTTAAAGGGATAGTAATACTTAAAATGTAAAAAAAATATGTTGTAGGGTTTATCCCCCTGAGTAAAACAAGAGTACTCCCACTGCTGAAAGATGTTTCGTTCAAAAGTTATTAATTTTCAAAGTTGAATTTTTTAGGTGCAATATCACAGTGGCCTGAAATTGTACAGTGGCGCTGTTGCTACACCATCCTATGGAGATTTATGGTCCCGGGACCAGAGCTGTCCATAGGATGGTGTAGCAACAGCGCCACTGTACAATTTCAGGCCACTGTGATATTGCACCTAAAAAATTCAACTTTGAAAATTAATAACTTTTGAACGAAACACCTTTCAGCAGTGGGAGTACCCTTGTTTTACTCAGGGGGATAAACCCTATAACATATTTTATTTTACATTTTAGGTATTACTATCCCTTTAAGGGAAGGTTATTTCCCAGGACCGCGGACACCAAGGGGTTAAATGCTTTGCAAGGATAGAAGAGTTAAACTTCTAGGAATAATTTTCTCTTAATATGTTTAATAATGACTTTCCGAGGTAGGTGTCCTGTGCATCTATTATAAAGCAGTAAACAGATATTAAAGACATAGTTGTAGTTCTTACTCATAGCAAAACACTTCCCATCATAGTTCTGTAACCGTCAGCTGTGCAAACCTTCTCCATCTTGTTTTTAAAGGGGATGTTTCACCTTATAAAAAGGTGTTACCATCTGCTTTGTTAATAAAAGTTATTATAGGAAAGCTGAGTTTTTTTAAAAAAATTGAAATACTTATACAGATATTCCATCTTGAAGTGCAGAAGAGCTGTGCCGAAGAATCAGCGTATCCCATAATGCGGACCAGAAAAGCTCTTCTGCACGTCCTATTTCTCCACCCACCTCCTTCCCAGCTGCCCCAGGTAGCACGTTCGCTCTTCCCTTCTGTATGCTGTGAACGGCTCCTAGCGTTGCAGCAAGCTCCAGTAAGCTTTATACTGAGATTGCAACCTCAGTATAATGCTAATCGCAGCTTGCTGTAACGCTAGGAGCCGTTCACAGCACACCGAAGGGAAGTGTGAATGCGCTCCCTGGGGCAGCTGGGAAGGAGGTGGGCGGAGAAATATGACGTGATGTAGAGCTGTGCTGTGCACATAATGCGGAAGTGCACAGCTAGGGTTTTCTTCAAAATAATACCGGCCATGGCATTCCCTCCATAGTCTTAAAGGGATAGCAATGTTTCACAAAAACATCAGCTTCAATTAATCTTCAGAGTATTTGGGCCATGGAGGGTGTTATATCAATACTGTCAGAGTTGTGGTTCAAGAATAATTGAAGGATAAAGTTTTCCCCTCCCGTCCCTTTCACCTAGTGTAAGCCATCTCTTCTCAGATGTGGAATGTGGTTTCTTGACCAGACAGATAACAGCAGGGGACAGTCTTCTTCCTATGAGAACAATGAAAGCCCTGCCCCCTTTGGCAAGTTTTTCAGGTTTTTCCCTTATCTTAATTGAAGATTGTCCCTCTCTGCAGTCTACCTGGGCACCTCCCTTCTGCTC